>CM055901.1:51396615-51996615 GCA_029582155.1 Panopea generosa
ATCCAAAATAAAGTCTGACCAATGTATGCCTTTTTTTTCTGTTTATGATTGCAGATCTTGGACCAGTGAGAAATTTGAGCCCAGAAACAAGCTACAGATTTTTAATTTTCTAATGTCATTTGAACATTAGCATTACAATGAAACCCTTTGAGAAGTGTAATAGTTCAGTGAGACATGTACATCGAACAAGTCGCTAATGATGGCACAGAAAAAAGTATAATTGTAAAAGTCTTATCATATCTCATTAAGAGAAGTCTTGTCAGATTTGAAAACCAGTAGATTATCTGGTCAAATAGGGAATCATTACATTGTCTGGTCAGATTGGGAAACCAGTAGATGGTCTGGTCAGATTGGGAAACCAATAGATGGTCTGTTCAGATAGGGAAACCAGTTGACATCTGGTCAGAATGGGAAACCATTGATCATCCAGTCAGAATGGGAAACTAGTTGATCATCTGGTCAGAATGGGAAACCAGTTAATCATCTGGTCAGAATGGGAAAACAGTAGATTGTCTGGTCAGAATGGGAAACCAGTTGATCATCTTGTCAGATTGGGAAACATTTGATCATCTGGTCAGAATGGGAAACCAGTAGATTGTCTGATCAGTAGATGGTCTTGACAGATTGGGAAATAATGTTGGTACAAATATTGAAAATAAGTATTCCTGCAGAAAATCAAATGTATTGTCAAAGCTGACCATGTTTAAACAATTATTGTTTAGACATGGTCAGCTTTGACAATACATTTTATTTTTTCATTATAATGTTTAAGATTGTTTGTAGCCACATCTAACGATGAAAACCAAAAACGACTGCCATTCCAGACTAGATTTAAGCTAACATAGATTGCACACTTCTAAGAATTTTATTTTTCATTTAAAAATGTGAACATTGAGATTCCACTGGCATTTATCACTTCTGTTTAATTTAACGTCCTTCAAAATGGCCATCATGACAAAAGACAAGCATGTCTGGTTCTGAAATTACTTGTGTTTTATTACTTTTCTATGAATGAAACATCAGGAAATAAGTTTTTGTTTTCAAGGAGTGTGTTCTAGTTTGAATGGCCGGGTCATACTAACGATTTGAAAAATAATGCTAGCAGCTTCCTGGCTTGGTGCTCAGCATTTAGAGGATAGTTCTATGTCTGGTCGGTACAGTGTCAATATAATGTGACTAGGTGGGGGTATCATACACTGTGTCTGCATTATGATATTCCAGTGTGGCAGAGCTTAGAATTCTGTCTCAAACAAACAACATTGCAATACATATAACAAACACCATACAACAACATTATTTCGAGACTTTTTCCAAGAATGTAAAATATATGATGTCTTAACTTATAGTAAGATCCAATGTTTACATTATCTTTCCCAAACAAGGAAGTTTTATCTAGTTAATTAGTTCAGCATAGTGGAAGAGAAATTGGCATACATTGTTATACAAGAATCTTTCTTGGGGTATCAAATCTTTTGTATTAAGAATATTCTCACATGCAGTTTCATTGTTTTTATTGGAAACTGACAATTCCTACCAAAAGTTGAAACATCTTAATCTCATTCCTTATTGAGTTTTTCAGATGTTTTATTGATGTGGGTTTATTGTCTGATGTTATATCATATACTCCTATGAGTCACAAGTTGTTTAACTCACCCTGTAATATTGACAGTTATTCCAGTCCTGTGTTTATCAGCAATGTTATGCACAACCATTCTATCACAAAAGGTGGTTTGGTTTCACATGGAGCATTCTCTCTAGACATGAAAGTTGATGAGCGTCCCAGCCACAGTATACTGATGGCTTTAAAATGGTAATACTAACTCTATTGTGACTAAGTATGACTGGGTCAAGGCAACAAATACCTCTGTGTGAGGTAAAAAACTGTCTTTTAAAGGGATTATATTGGCATATTACCATCAATTCCCTGTCCTTAATATACACGCCCAGCATGAAGATACACTTATAACTTAGAGATATACGCGTCTAAAGTGTCTGATTGCAAAACCTCTTTAATACAAACATCGGGTTTCTGAAGCCACGTTTTTGTTTTTGTTTACATTCGCCATTTTCAACGAACCGCTTTCGGGTTTCCGATCAATCATCGGATAACATCATGAAGACTCGTTCCCGATCTCGTTTCCAAGGCTTTGTTTGGGAATTTTATGGAGTTTAATGTAAACATTGCACAATACTTTATTGCAGGATGTATTAAAGTTTTGGCCAATATTCAATTGGATTAACAGCGTGTTTGTGTTACTTGCCAATATAAACCCTTTAACTCTTTACTCCATATGCATTTTAACTTGACTCATCCAAACTCAAAATCCACACATAGTCAATTTCTATGGATAGATACATTTTACCTACTCATTCTGATAGAGACGAAAACAGTGCAGAACCTGTTCTGATTGCTCGTTATGAACAATCAAACTGGTTCTACACTGTTTTCAAAAACCTATATTAGAGGTGTTCAAAGGTGTCCACATGAAGTAAAGGGTTAAAACTGTCCCAAAAACACATCAAAGTGAGATCACCAAAAGATTGCTGGAAACAAAACCAAACCTAACCAATACAACATCTGATATACTATGTCATAAAGGAAACTAGTGCTCCAGATGAGTTTTTCTTCATATGAGTATTTTACCCCTTAAATTAGCATTTAATGCTTATTATCAAAATGTTAAGGGTGAAAATGAACACTCTAATCAAATTGCCATTTAAAACAAACTAATCAACATTGAAATTGAAAATAACCAATACTTATTTTACCCTTTAATTCAAATTTCAGTGCTTTTAAAAATTCAGAAATTTTAATACTTAAATACCCACCCCCCCTCACAAAAAAAAAAGTGCTTATCTTAAGTACTGGAAACCAATATTATATCAAGCAAATAAGCCCAGATTTGTGCTTTTCAAATTCACATGTATGTGCATGGACCCAAATTATAACCTAGTTACCTGGGAATATATCATGAGAAAGTAACTATATTGATGAACTAGCTTCACTTAGTACACACATAGACCATTGTTCTGTTTGTTAACCAATCTTTGCCACACGGAAAATTAAGCCCTCTAATCAATGGCCGATTTCCTTGATTTCCCAATGTGAAATCACTTGCTTGGTAAAACAAATGTTTTTTTTTTATGCCATTTTTTTGATCATAGTTATGACTGGCTCATATGATCACTGTTTTGTAAGCTATATTTTGATTGGGTAATTGATAGCCAGGTGTGAGGGAGTGACATAATTTTTACTCCTCAATAAACCTTCACACACACACACACACACACATACCCCTTGCTAAAACAGAAATATTTTCATACTTTTTGAGAAGATTTCATGATATTACACAGAATATACATGACGGATGCAAAGGAGAATAATAAAAATCTAATGAAAAATAAAATGCAATTTTTGGTAAATCCATTTTTTAAACACATATAATGATAATTTCTACATTGATACTCTACTAGGCTTCTATCGAAATGTTATCTGAGTCTTTTCAAGGAGATACTTGCTTTATAACAGTCACAATTAAACTAATGTTAATTGTTTTAGAATAACCTTTGAAGAATATCAAGTAAGGCCATCCCCACATTTCAGACCCACAATCAATGATGGCCACCTGCATAGATGACAAACATAATATCTCACCTGATGCTGGATTGTCAGTCTGCTCGGCTGTGACAACAACAGACTGATCATGACTAGTTTCTGTTTGGTTTACATTGGACTGGTTTACATTTTCCTCCTCTTCTATAGTATCTTCAGTCCTCTCTTTGATTAACCCTTTCTTCACCAACTCCTCCCGTGTTGAACGTATGGATATTTTTCTTTCCAGTTCTGTGAAATAAAACCAAAAACAAAACTGTAATATTTAACTGATAGCTTGTACTTCATATCCATGATAAATATCAATTACAAACGTTGCATGTTACTTCCATTAAATCTGGATACATGCGTAGTTTGGCTACTAGTAATCTCCCTTTTAAAGAGAATGTTATCAGGATTTCTCAATGTTTTAGAATTTGCTAAAACATTTTTTCCCAATATACCATGCTTGTATATTACTCAATGACCCCGTATTGCCAAAAATATATTTTCTTAGATAATGGGATAGTGCATATATATATAGTATATATAGTGTATTATAGCAACGTATTACGTTTTCTTCGGCAATGAGTAGTGATTGAAACTGGAGATAAATTTGCAGCTGATAATTGCATACACTTGATAATTTAATGTAGTATTTTGAGACTTTAAATATCTTATTTGATTCATATTATAACTTCTTTTATTTTTCAAATTTATTAGAAAAAACAACATATACAAACTATCGTGAGGCGTAATCACAACCAATAATTGCCATTTCAAGCTTTAACTGAGGGCTTTTCCAGAATTAAATGTATGGGGGGGTCGGACGGCAGTATAATTAAAATTTTATGCCTGGTGGGTGTTTTCATAAAAAAAAATGATGCCTTGCGGGGTAAAAGCTTATTAAAATTTTATGCCTTGCCGGTATTTCCGTCTCTGAACCGAATTTTTTCTTCAACACTGTTTTTCTTCTCGAAATTTTATACATTTTCTGCCCAAATATTTCCTCCCGTCGTATACAAAAACATAAAATTGTCCTTCCCCTGTCCTTCCCCATGTACCGCACGAGTCAACATCCCGCAGCGTCTAGATTTCGGCGAGCGTCTTATCTTTATTGCAGCAGAAACTGCAGGTCTTTTAAATTTACCTTGATTTGACCTTTATGTTTGCCACTGACACGCGTGTTGTAACGATTGTAATACACAACCTCCAGACATCATGACCAAGTGAACGTTTTACGCGACTACACAGTTGGACACTCGATATACTGATGATGTTAATATTAGAAATTGTCTTCAATTAACTTTTTCATCTCAAACTGATTGATCTTTTTTGTTAAGACCGCCATAATATAATTACATCACCCGACAACAACATATGATTTAATTTGTTTGTTTGAAATAAAGTATAATTATCTACCTTCGGACTTCCCGAAAAGGGACAAGAAACATTCTCTAAGTCGTGAATAAATTATTAACACGGAAATGTACGAGCTAATCAGATGGCGGAATACACTCGTAGCGGGCCGTAACCACGTCTACTTTATTAAATTGATGCCGAGATGCCGTGTCACAAAATTATCTCCTCAATTAAATTTTACGAATTATATATCAATATTTGACGTATCGGATATGTTTACAAATACTCCAATACGGATATGAATATACAGACGTGTATATTATTAAATTCCGCAAAAACTACAATTCAACTCTACGGCAGCATTGCTATAATTATATGCATATCCGCGCTGTTTGTCAGATAGTGTAAAACACTAATTTATTCGGCAAAAAAAGAAACCCCAAGAAATGCAAAGTCTATTGTGACAACAAATCTAAATGAAGACATTGCGTTAGCAGTGAAAATAAAATCAACATTCTCAGATATGTCATCCCACACCCTATACGCCTCAATCTTGCCCCAGTGTCTGAAAAAATCATGGCGAAAAGCAGATGTTTCTTAACGGTCGTACAAAAACATAAATTGGACTGTGAAATTGTCTTTGAGCATCCATAACCGGATTGTTTGCCATCGGGTGTGCGAAATGAGGTCAAATTAGATTAAACCTTTATCGATAGTAGGGAGTAAATAGCATGTGTCATAATAATGTTTGTTTCACTGTCAGAGTGACGTCATCGGACATTGGCACAAGGCATTAATGAAAGGGACAGCGTGTTCATTCTGTGCATAAATTTAGGCATGTGTAGCATAACTCTCTTTACGGATCTTATCAATTTAATAGTAATTCTAATTAGTTTACTGAAAATAAACATTTTAGAAGACAACTAGTTACAAACAAACACTAACCTTTAATTATTATTATGTTGTGTTTTTTTTCTCGTTTGTTATCTATAGTGCCCCTTTATTTAATTCTCGACCTGAGGTAATTTGTGACGTAATCACTTGCATATCGGCATTAGATCAAAGTGTAACGTCGGCGTACTTCAAAGAAAGTAGGCAACCGTCCAGACAGGTAATTTTGGAAGCGTTACAGTAAGAAAACATTAGAAAGGGGATTTTAGCCTCTTTTTTATTTTTATTTTGTGTATGGTGGTATTTTATCTAATTAAAATTTTATGCATGGTGGTATATATCACAATTAAATTTTATGCTCTGTGGGTAAAAAAAAAAAGTGCCGTCCGACCACCCCATACATTTAATTCTGGAAAAGCCCTGATCAAATATCAATTAAAATCAATCAGTAGAACATCACTAGCAATGGGATTAACCATTCGAAGACAACCTGAGATCTTTTTTGATAATGTAAAAGTTTTTCTTTGCATCTTTTTATATACAATATGGTTTGTATAACAATGTATCAGTAATAGGTTGTTTTATGACAATGTACCAGTAATAGGTCGTTTTATGACAATGTACCAGTAATAGGTCGTTTTATGACAATGTAGTAGATTTGCTTTGACATTTTATTTTATAAGTTACTCTAAAATAAATGATAAGTCGGTAAGTCCTCTTTTGATATTTCGAGAAGTTATTTATTCCAAAATACTATAAATGAATTCTCTATACAGTTACAGCTTCTATACCTATCTTAACTGTCTTTATGGAGTAATGTTCTGCTTCTTATTACCGGTATAATTGCGAAATCCTAAAAGCTATGTCTACAGATAGAGGGACTGATCGTTCAAACTGACAATTAAAACACAAAGTGGAGTTTACAACATTGCATTATTTGCTTATTTGTTTCTCGGAAATTCTTCATCAATTATTGATATTGCCAAAGGTCATATCAAAATCAAAAGACAGCATTGTGAGATAGAAACACGAGACATGTACATAAAACATGGAGAAAATTAAGTCAACATTAACAATATCGGTGTTCCAGACACACTGATGCCCCTGCTTTATTTCTGCCACGTCCACAGTTAGATGTAAAATATACTGAAAGGATAAAAAAATGCTGGGTGAATTTCAAAGCCACATTATCAAACTATTGTAAGAGATATTTACAGTTTTAGAATATGTATGTAAAGGTATTTCATCATTAATGAATTTTTCAATTATTATTGTTCAATATACATGTACAAGCAATAATTTGAAAATATCCGAAAGTCAAGACTTCATAAAAGTGGGGTGGTAATGTAATGGATAGAGTGTTGGCTGCTCACACCAGAGGTTGTGGGTTTGATCCCCAGATTGACCCGATGCCCGTCATAAAACAACACTCAGTACTGGTTCTACCCAGAAGTGGACTCGAGAGTGGTTCATATTAGCTCTGAGCTTTCATAGCGATGGAGCTAAAATAAATAAGTAAAAACTAAGACTTCATAAAAGTGCTCCAAGTCAACCTCGAGTTACTGAAGTTTCACTGTTACCTACAATTACAAAGGCAGTGATCTTTTTATTTTATTTAGAATCTGGAACGAGGGTGGCATGGGGATGAAGGAAGTTAGTCTCAAAAAGTTAGTCACAGCACAATATTTAAAACGAAGTTTCACCATCAGATCACACTCAGTTCAATATAGCTATGAGCTAAGAGAAAACAATTCATTAAATGCAATATATGTTTTTACATTTGCATAACTGTTTATAGCATTATGTAAATGGCAACTGACAGAATGCCATGAGTTGAATTATTCTACAACAACGACCTTATGTCCGCTGTGTTTTCATCAGGGTTTTTGCAGTATTTCCGGAACCAGAGTGTAAGTGAATACCAAAATCATTATATTTATAATGGCTATATCATATTTATCCAATTACTTCCTGCTTAAAAATAAGGTCAAAGGCTAAACCGTTCATATTTACAGGGCATATATAATTCAATTTTCTTATTCTAAAAAGCCAAAGAAAACGCCTCATTATTTTACAAGAATAATTATAACTTAAGTAGCACAAGATCCTATTCTGCTTGGATATTAATTTCCCTGTTGTCCTGTTTTATTCCCGAAACCGTTTGAAAACTGATCCTAGGCTTTAAATGAAATGCCCATAAAGTGATGCACCAGTTTTATCCAGGTCTCCAAATGTGGTGCTGCACAATAACCGGATGATTCCAGACCAAACAAACCTTTATTCTAATAGCCATATTGATTTTGTTATTAGTGCAGCTTGCAATGTTTTAAAAAGGGGACATAAGTCAGTTGACATCCTGCAGATCAGGTTTCAAGAATCAGGCAATGCACCGGGAGAATTTATGAACTCTGTGACTTAGTATTGATCAGCTAGTCTGCAACTTATAAAATATCCCCATGACACCATTCACAGCTAAGTCTACCAAACTCAACAAATTATATTGTTAAAAAACACAGCTCTTCAAAAAAGGTAGACACATTCAGTGTATTGCATTTTGTCCATGCATTGAAAATATGACAATAGAAATAATATTATCATTTGTTCTCAAGTCAATTCATTCCCTTGTTCATGCATCATGTTTATCCATGGTTCAATTCAGTGATCTGTTCAAATTATCATGAACAGAATGGCTCACATCTGGCTTTTATACATGGACTGCATGTCTTTGGCTCACATCAGGGTTTTATACATGGACTGCATGTCTTTGGCTCACATCAGTCTTTCATCCATGGACTGCATGTCTTTGGCTCATATCAGTCTTTTATCCATGGACTGCATGTCTTTGGCTCATATCAGTCTTTTATCCATGGACTGCATGACTTTGGCTCATATCAGTCTTTTATACATGGACTGCATGTCTTTGGCTCATATCAGTCTTTTATACATGGACTGCATGTCTTAAGCTCATATTAGTCTTTTATACATGGCCTGCATGTCTTTGGCTCATATCAGTCTTTTATCCATGAACTGCATGTCTTTGGCTCATATCAGTCTTTTATACATGGACTGCATGTCTTTGGCTCAATCAGTCTTTATAAATGCATGTCTTTGGCTTTCATATAGTCTTTAACATGTCTTTTATACATGGACTGCATGTCTTTGGCTCATATCAGTCTTTTATACATGGACTGCATGTCTTAAGCTCATATTAGTCTTTTATACATGGTCTGCATGTCTTTGGCTCATATCAGTCTTTTATACATGGACTGCATGTCTTTGGCTCATATCAGTCTTTTATCCATGGACTGCATGTCTTTGGCTCATATCAGTCTTTTATTCATGGACTGCATGTCTTTGGCTCATATCAGTCTTTTATACGTAGACTGCATGTTTTTGGCTCACATCAGGTTTTTATATGTAGACTGCATGTCAGTCTTTTATACACTGACTGCATGTCTTTAGCTCATAGCAGTCTTTTATACATGGACTGCATGACTTTGGCTCACATCAGTATTTTATACCTAGACTGCATGTCTTTGGCTCATATCAGTCTTTCATGCATAGACTGTATAATCAGTTTTTTATCCATGGACTGCATGTCTTTTGCTCATATCAGTCTTTCATCCATAGACTGTATGATCAGTCTTTTATACATGGACCGCATGTCTTTGGCTCATATCAGTCTTTCATCCATAGACTGTATGATCAGTCTTTTATACATGGACTGCATGTCTTTGGCTCATATCAGTCTTTTATACATGGACTGCATGTCTTTGACTCATATCAGTCTTTCATCCATAGACTGTATGATCAGTCTTTTATACATGGACTGCATGTCTTTGGCTCATATCAGTCTTTATTACATGGACTGCATGTCTTTGACTCATATCAGTATTTTATCCATGGACTGCATGTCTTTGGCTCATATCAGTCTTTCATCCATAGACTGTATGATCAGTCTTTTATACATGGACTGCATATGTCTTTGGCTCATATCAGTCATTTATACATGGACTGCATGTCTTTGGCTCATATCAGTCTTTTAAACATGGACTGCATGTCTTTGGCTCATATCAGTCTTTCGTGCGTAGACTGTATGATCAGTCTTTTATGCATGGACTGCATGTCTTTGGCTCATATCAGTCTTTTATACATGGACTGCATGTCTTTGGATCAAAATATTTTATCAGTCTTTTATACATGGACTGCATGTCTGTGGCTCATATCAGTCTTTTATACATGGACTGCATGTCTTTGGATCAAAATATTTTATCAGTCTTTTATACATGGACTGCATGTATTTGGTTCACATCAGGCTTTCATACGTAGACTGCATGTCTTTGGCTCATATCAGTCTTTATTACATGGACTGCATGTCTTTGACTCATATCAGTATTTTATACATGGACTGCATGTCTTTGGATCATATCAGTCTTTCATGCATAGACTGTATGATCAGTCTTTTAAACATGGACTGCATGTCTTTGGCTCATATCAGTCTTTTATACATGGACTGCATGTCTTTGGATCATATCAGTCTTTCATGCATAGACTGTATTATCAGTCTTTTATCCATGGACTGCATGTCTTTGGCTCATATCAGTCTTTTATACATGGACTGTATGTCTTTGGCTCATATCAGTCTTTATACATGGACTGCATGTCTTTGGCTCATATCAGTCTTTCATGCATAGACTGTAGATTCAGTCTTTTATCCGTGGACCGCATGTTTTTGGCTCATATCAGTCTTTTCTACATGGACTGCATATCTTTGGCTCATATGAGTCTTTCATCCATAGACTGTATGATCAGTCTTTTATCCATGGACTGCATGTCTTTGGCTCATATCAGTCTTTTATACATGGACTGCATGTCTTTGGCTCATATCAGTTTTTTAAACATGGACTGTATGTCTTTTGCTCATATCAGTATTTTATACCTAGACTGCAAATCTTTGGCTCATATCAGTCTTTCATCCGTAGCCTGTATGATCAGTCTTTTAAACATGGACTGCATGTCTTTGGCTCACATCAGTATTTTATACATGGACTGCAAGTCTTTGGCTCATATCAGTATTTTATACATATACTGCAAGTCTTTGGCTCATATCAAGTCTTTCATACATAGACTGCAAGTCTTTGGCTCATATCAAGTCTTTTAAACATGGACTGCATGTCTTTGGCTCACATCAGTATTTTATACATGGACTGCAAGTCTTTGGCTCATATCAGTATTTTATACATGGACTGCAAGTCTTTGGCTCACATCAGTCTTTCATACATAGACCGCATGTCTTTGGCTCATATCAGTCTTTTTTGTCCATGGACTACATGTCTTTGGCTCATATCAAGTCTTTTATACATGGACTGCATGTCTTCGGCTCATATTAGTCTTTTTATTCATATACTACATGTCTTTGGCTCATATCAGTCTTTTTTGTCCATGGACTGCATGTCTTCGGCTCATATCAGTCTTTTATTCATATACTACATGTCTTTGGCTCATATCAGTCTTTATTACATGGACTGCATGTCTTTGGGTCATATCAGTCTTTATTACATGGACTGCATGTCTTTGGCTCATATCAGTCTTTTATTCATATACTACATGTCTTTGGCTCATATCAGTCTTTATTACATGGACTGCATGTCTTTGGCTCATATCAGTCTTTATTACATGGACTGCATGTCTTTGGCTCATATCAGTCTTTCTTCCATAGACTGTATGATCAATCTTTTAAACATGGACTGCATGTCTTTGACTCATATCAGTATTTTATACATGGACTGCAAGTTTTTGGCTCATATCAAGTCTTTCATACATAGACTGCATGTCTTTGGCTCATATCAGTCTTTTATTCATAAACTACATGTCTTTGGCTCATATCAGGTTTTTTTGTCCATGGACTGCATGTCTTTGGTTCATATCAGTCTTTATTATATGGACTGCATGTCTTTGGCTCATATCAGTCTTTTATCCATGTACTACATGTCTTTGGCTCACATCAGGCTTTTATACATGGACTGCATGTCTTTGGCTCATATCAGTATTTTCTCTGTGGAATGTATGTTTCTTTGGCTCATATCAGTATTTTATCCATGGATTGTATGTCTTTGGCTCATATCAGTATTTTATCCATGGATTGTATGTTTCTTTGGGACATATCAGTATTTTATCCATGGAATGTATGTCTTTGGCTCATATCAGTATTTTATCCATGGACTGTATGTCTTTGGTTTATGTCAGTTTTTTTTTTCCATGGACTGTATGCCACTGTATATCAGTCTTTTATACAGGGACTGCATGTCTTTGGCTCATATCTGTATTTTATACATGGACTGCATGTCATTGGTTCATATCAGTATTTTCTCTGTGGATTGTATGTTTCTTTGGCTCATATCAGTATTTTATCCATGGACTGCATGTCTTTGGCTCATATCAATCTTTATTACATGGACTGCATGTCTTTGGCTCATATCAGTCTTTTATACGTAGACTGCATGTTTTTGGCTCATATTAGTATTTTCTCTGTGGATTGTATGTTTCTTTGGCTCATATCATTATTTTATCCATGGATTGTATGTCTTCGACTCATATCAGTATTTTATCCATGGATTGTATGTCTTTAGTTCATGTCAGGCTTTTTTCCATGGATTATATGCCACGTTGGTTCATATCAAGCATTTTCCATGGACTGTATGTCTTTGGCTCATATCAGTATCTTATCCATGGATTGTATGTCTTTGGTTCATGTCAGGCTTTTTTCCATGGACTGTATACCACTTTGGCTCAAAGAAGACTTTTAAACATGGACTGCATGTCTTTGACTCATATCAGTCTTTTATACATGGACTGCATGTCTTTGGCTCATATTGGCCTATTACCCATGGACTGCATGTCTGTGGCTCATATCAATATTTTATCCATGGATTGTATGTCTTTGGTTCATGTCAGGCTTTTTTCCATGGATTATATGCCACGTTGGTTCATATCAAGCATTGTCCATGGACTGTATGCCTTTGGCTCATATCAGTATCTTGTCCATGGATTGTATGTCTTTGGTTCATGTTAGGCTTTTTTCCATGGACTGTATGCCACTTTGGCTCATATAAGTCTTTTAAACATGGACTGTATGTCTTTGGCTCATATCAGTCTTTTATCCATGTACTGCATGTCTTTGACTCATATCAGTCGTTTATCCATGGACTGTATGTCTTTTGACTCATATCAGTCTTTTATCCATGGACTGTATGTTTTTGACTCATATCAGTATTTTATCCATGGACTGTATGTTTGTTTGGCTAATATCAGTATTTTATCCATGTACTGCATGTTTTTGACTCATATCAGTCTTTTATCCATGGACTGTATGTCTTTGACTCATATCAGTCTTTTATCCATGGACTGTTACTATGTCTTTGACTTATATTAGTCTTTTATCCATGAACTGTATGTCTTTGACTCATATCAGTCTTTTATCCATGGACTGTATGTCTTTGACTCATATCAGTCTTTTATCCATGGACTGTATGTTTGTTTGGCTCATATCAGTATTTTATCCATAGATTGTTATGTTTGGCTCATATCAGTATTTTATCCATGAACTGTTTATTTCTTTGGCTCATATCAGTATTTTATCCATGGATCTTTGGTTCAATCAGGCATTTATCCATGGACTGTATGTCTTTGGTTCAATCAGGCATTTATCCATGAACTGTATGTCTTTGGTTTAATCAGGTGTTTATACATGGACTGTATGCCTTTGGTTCAATCAGACGTATATCCATGAACTGTATGTCTTTGGTTCAGTCAGGAGTTTATCCATTGACTTTATGTCTTTGGTTCAATCAGGCGTTTATCCATGGACTGTATGTCTTTGGTTCAATCAGGCTTTTATCCATGGACTGCATGTTTTTGGTTCAATGTTTTTTTTTTATCCATGGACTGTATGTCTTTGGCTCATATCAGTATTTTATCCATGGACTGCATGTTTTTGGTTCAATGGGCTTTTTATCCATGGACTGTATGTCTTTCGCTCATATCAGTATTTCATCTATGGATTGTATGTTCTTGGTTCTTGTCAGGCTTTTTTCCATGGTTTATGTGCCACTTTGGTTCATATCAAGCATTGTCCATGGACTGTATGTCTTTGGCTCATATCAGTCTTTTATCCATGTACTGCATGTCTTTGACTCATATCAGTCTTTTATCCATGTACTGCATGTCTTTGACTCATATCAGTCTTTTATCCATGGACTGTATGTCTTTGGCTCATATCAGTCTTTAATCCATGTACTGCATGTCTTTGACTCATATCAGTCCTTTATGCATGTACTGCATGTCTTTGACTCATATCAGTCTTTTATCCATGGACTGCATGTCTTTGACTCATATCAGTCTTTTATCCATGTACTATATGTCTTTGACTCATATCAGTCTTTTATCCATGTACTGTATGTCTTTGACTCATATCAGTCTTTTATCCATGTACTGCATGTCTTTGACTCATATCAGTCTTTTATCCATGTACTGCATGCCTTTGACTCATATCAGTCTTTTATCCATGGATTGAATGTCTTTGACTCATATCAGTCTTTTATCCATGTACTGTATGTCTTTGACTCATATCAGTCTTTTATCCATGGACTGTATGTCTTTGGCTCATATCAGTCTTTTATCCATGGACTGTATGTCTTTGACTCATATCAGTCTTTTATCCATGTTCTGTATGTCTTTGACTCATAATAGTCTTTTATCCATGGACTGTATGTCTTTGACTCATATCAGTCTTTTATACATGTACTGTATGTCTTTGACTCATATCAGTCTTTTATCCATGTACTGTATGTCTTTGACTCATATCAGTCTTTTATCCATGTACTGCATGTCTTTGACTCATATCAGTCTTTTATCCATGTACTGTATGTCTTTGACTCATATCAGTCTTTTATCCATGGACTGTATGTCTTTGACTCATATCAGTCTTTTATACATGTACTGTATGTTTGTTTGGCTCATATCAGTATTTTTTCCATAGATTGGTATGTTTGGCTCATAGCAGTATTTTATCCACAAACTGCTTATTTCTTTGGCTCATATCAGTATTTTATCCATGGATTGATATCTTTGGTTCAATCAGGCATTTATCCATGGACTGTATGTCTTTGGTTCAATCAGGCATTTATACATGGACTGTATGTCTTTGGTCCAATCAGGCATTTATCCATGAACTGTATGTCTTTGGTTCAATCAGGCGTTTATACATAAACTGCATGTCTTTGGTTCAATCAGGCGTTTATCCATGGACTGTATGTCTTTGGTTCAGTCAGGAGTTTATCCATTGACTTTATGTCTTTGGTTCAATCAGGCGTTTATCCATGGACTGTATGTTTTTGGTTCAATCAGGCTTTTATCCATGGACTGCATGTTTTTGGGTCATGCCAGACTTTTATCCATGGATTGTATGTCTTTGTTTCATATATGGCTTTTATCCATGGTCTATGGCTTTGGTTCATATTAAGCTTTTACCCATAAACTGTATGTCTTTGGTTCATATCAGTCATTATCGATGGACTGCATGTTTTTGATTCATTCATTTGATTATCCAGGGGTTGTATGTATTTTGTTTATAGCAGTCGTTTGCCCATGAGTTTAATGTATTTATTTAAATTCTCTTATCCTTGGACTGTATGTCTTTGGTTCAATTCAGGCTTTTACCCATGGACTGTATGTCTTTGTTTCATATCAGTCTCTTACTTAAAGGTCATATATCATTGGTTGATATCAGTCATTTTTCAAAACACACTTATGGGGTCACAATTGACCCTAGAACGTTTATTTGAACAAACGTGAAATCCCTACTTGTAAGACCAAACTTTTATTTTTTATTTTAGAAATAATTTATTACTGATGACAAAGAGATTTCAGATAATTTCATATTTTGAGATTATGTCTTCAAAGCAAAACTTTATTGTGTACAGCTTTGGTTTTGTCAAGGAAATCTATGGTTTATTTTACTTTTCCCCCATTTAATATTAGTATCAGAATGTAACAATTCACAAAAAGTGAGAATTAAGGAAGAAGTATTATTTACACCAGATATGAAGAAATCAGGCTCGTAATTTCTTGAGGCTCACAATGTAAAAATATAAATACCGTACTGACCAACCTATTTTTCCTGGAGCGAAACAATAAATACACCAGTCCTATTCTTTTAATTCGCTTAGTAGGACCATATTTCAGCCTGTGGCATTAATCAAGTTATCAAACAGCATTTAATTTTTCTGCACTGAACCATTATTTCATTTTATTACTAAAAACCAACAAGATACAAAAATATATAACATATTTACAGAGTCTGATACGCTCTATAATTCTCAACCTAAAGAAGCTTATGCATAGTAATGTTCTTAAGAAAATAATTAAATTGACACTATGGCATTAATGGTTCAAATTATCTCGTAAAAAGGTTTTTAGCAAGTTAAAATCTCATATTTTCGATATTAACTGGAACATAACTGTGAACGCCCATATTCAGATATATAATAACCTATTTCATGATTCTTCCTAAAACTAAACCTCAGCCGTAAGCTGTTATTGTAAAATTTTATTGACCCTCAAATTCTGACCTTCAAAGATATAAGCCATAACATTATAAACAATAGTTACATCTGCCAACAAATACAACACAAGAGTGTGACCCCTGAACTCAAATCCTGGTCTTCATTTTGAAAATACAAACCTAAATATCCCAAGAGGATTGGACATACCTTAATATAGTAAGGACTATCTTCATCTCAAACTGTTACAAAGCTTTGCCCCAAAGTGTGTTATAGACCTGGGATTGTACCTTACCACCTGCTGAGTTTGGAGGGGGGAAGTGTGTTTACAAAACTGAAATCTTTTAACCCAACATATGACCTCCCTAGGAGTATGACCTCACATATAATATCTGTTGTCATGGAGACTATATGTGAGAAGTTTCACAAAGACCTTTGACTTCAACACCTGACCTTCAATTTGTTAGTACATCCATGACCCCCACATAATTATGGTATCTAGAGTCATGGAGACTGTTTGTGAGGAGTTTCAGAATGACATTTAACTCCAACACCTGACCTTCTATTTATTAGTACATCCATGACCCCTATATATGGTATCTTGAGTCATGGAGACTACATGTGTGGAGTTTCAGAACAATCTTTAACTCCAACACCTGAACTTTTATTTCTTTTGGTATGACCCTCACATGTGGTATCAAGAGTCATGGAGACTGTTTGTGAGGAGTTTCAGAATGACATTTAACTCCAACACCTGACCTTCTATTTATTAGTACATTCATGACCCCTATATATGGTATCTTGAGTCATGGAGACTATATGTGTGGAGTTTCAGAACAATCTTTAACTCCAACACCTGAACTTTTATTTCTTTTGGTATGACCCTCACATGTGGTATCAAGAGTCATGGAGACTGTATGTGAGGAGTTTCAGAACAACCTTTAACTCCAACACCAGACCTACAATTTGTTTGTATATCCCTTGTTTATATATCCCTACATATGGTATCAAATCATGGAGACTATATGTGAGGATTTTCAAAAAGACCTCTTTGACCTCAAAAACTGACCTTCAATTTGTTTGTATATCCCCTTATCTTTAGAAGTCACTGACTACTTCCCAAAATATTCAGGTGGGAGAATCATGGCTGTAGACCAAGGTTTATGACCAATGATCACAGATACTGATCAAGAGGGTATGCAAACTCTAGACCCCTAGACTGATAGTCAGATGCATTACCAACTGAATTAGCTGTGCCTGGCTTGATAGTGTTTATTAAAATAAACAATATACTCTTTTTCTGAAAAAGCTTTTAAACTATTAGAAACAACAGATTTGTCTCAAACTTCATAATTGTAAGTAATTTTTCATGAAATAAAATGTCCGACTGATAACAACAAGTATTTAGCCTATCAGTCGTGTAAACTTTCAACAGAAAGAAGATTCATATAACAGAACAATTATTATTTGACCACAAATCGAAATACAAAGAATAATGTAGAAGAAAGATTAAGGAATCAAAATATAACAAAGATAGTACAAGGAAGCTCCTGGACATTCAATAGTGTTCTGCCATCATTCAGTTTTCGTTTCACACTTCAACAAAAAATTACTGGTACATCATAATTTTGTCATTAAATTGGAAATTTCAGAACTAAATAGGTTATATGCATTAATCACTATGTAGAATACAACTAAATGTGTAGTTAATTACATATTCGCTAAACTGAGTATTAAGTTTCGTAACGTAATATCACACAAGTAGAACACGCAATAAGGGAAGCAACTCCGCCAGTCTTAGTTTTCTGCAGTGTGTGAGAATGCAAGAGTGAATATTGGATATGGTTATTTTCCATGTGTTCCGTGTCAGCCATGGCAATTTTTTCATATTTTCATTGCAGTTGCTGCATTAATGAAACACAACTCATAGAGCTGAGTGGCTAGATACACTCGGCAGACATAAAAGTCACATTTTTTTGGCCATTTTCAGAAGATTCAGAGCAAATGCTATCAGTTTATGAACTTAATTGATAAAATTATGTGTTGATAAATGCAGAATTAGTTTTCATGATAACCCTATGATAGTCATGTACTGCTAAGTTTAAATTGCTATAACAGATAAACATCAATAGCCTGTTTGTATGGCAGTCATCTTGGAAAATGAAACATTGAGTACGTTTGAAATAGTTCTATTTTTTTGGGGGGATGGGGTTTAATGCCATTTTCAACACATGAAAGGTTATATATGGCATATGAGCCAGTATGCCTGGTGGCGGAAGACCTCAGAATGAATCTGTGTGCAACCACCTTCCTCGAACCCAAGATGTCAAGGATGAGAGGTAAATGGTCATCTTGGCCATGGAAGACTGGAGATAATTCCAATTTTCTCAAGTAGAACTAAACCTTTTGTTTGCCTCTAACAAGGTAATAATGGTTTTATGTCAACAATATAATGATAAATTCATAACTTCATTGGTATGTGCTGATAAGAAAGAAAGAGGGACAACTGGTCCTACATTAGGTCTAAGTAGGAGAATACCATTCATACCAATGATTCAGTTATAAATGGACCAATGAGTAACAGTTGATAACATCATAAAGCAAACAAAGTAAACAGGACATGTGATTATGGGCGTTAAAAAAGAGAGAGAGAAGCAAATAACCCTCATATCTTATCATAAAACTACAAAAACACTATTCACTGAAACTGAATTAACAAATTCAAAAACCAAATTTGTCATGGTGTTATTTTTACTTCCAATTTTATTAGCAGACTTCAAAGGGATACAGTACTTAACATTGTTATAATTCTTTTGTGAATGATGCTGCTAGCTTTGATACTTGGTGCATGTTTCATGGTGTGAGCATGATAACCACTGGTTATTTATCAAGCAACTGCTGCGTAATAAACAAACTATGTGTGTTTAAAGTCAATCCAGTTTAAAATAGACAATTATTTCATGTGATGAATGTCTCCGTGATCCATACTAACATAGCAACTTAAGTGGCAATAAAACGACATCACAAACACCAGTTTGAAATTTCAAATGATGTAAGGTAGATAACTCTGTTTGTTAAATATTGTATTGGTTAAAACAACACACAGTTATTGGTTATGCGCAAATATTTTCTTTGAAATATGTTACAGTGGTCAGTGCATCTAATTAAAGATCCTGGGGACTGCTTGGTGGTTAACCAGTGCTAAACACACCTTGTCTTGGAAAGTCACTGACTACTTCCCCACATATTCAAACTAAAGGAGGTTCATTATATTACAAACAGGAAGCCTTTTATTTCAACACAAAACATGAAATTGTAATAAAGAATGCATTCGTCAGCACTCTAAGCATGTGCATGTATACAATGTATCCCCAGACCAGTTTGCAATAAACTGACAGTAAGGTCAGGGTTAGCATCATTTGGCCCTCAGTCGGTTAATATTCATAAACATCAGGCTCTAGTTTCACAAAAATACTCAAGTCTGTTAGTTCACTTAAACTCAATAGTGTGCTCAATATTCATACTAAAATTAAACACACCATTTGAATTTAAGTAAAATAACAGACTTAAGTATTTTCATGAAACTTGGGCGTTCTTTTTCCCAATGATAACAGAATGGTCTAATATTGAAGATATAACAGTCTAATACAGTCAAACCTGCGCAAGAGGACACCTCTATTAAGCAGCCATTTGTTTTAAGCAGCTATATTTGTTATTTGTTATTTTTTATATTCGTAGCAATTTCACTTGTATTAAGCCACAACCTGTCTTAAAACACCCTTGACCGACAGACAGGTTAAAATGTATTGTATAAAATGTATTGTATAAAAAAAATCATCATATCAAATAACTCATAGTCAATCCACAATTCGCTCACCTACAACAGTCTTCTCTATCTTTTCGCTCTTCTTTTTCCGTATCCATTTCCATGGCTTGAATATTTTACCTATGGCAGAAAATTTGGATTTCCTTTCTGGCGGAGGAGTGGCTGCAGCCGAGCTATTGTTTCCCATTGAACTAGATTTTAGGTCACCATTTTTCTTCTTGTCTGAAAGTGTAAAAGTATCAATACAAGACATTGACCACTAAGTAATCATTTCAATTGTTATGAATGAATCTATACATGTCAAGACAATTGAACTACAAATCACATTGATCAGGGAAGATTATAATCCTATGCTTTGTTTGTAATGAACGTTTTATCTATGAATAAGGCCATTATTAATTAATTGCTAGATTATCATCCAATTTTTTCTTAAAAACAGGGAGGGCGGGAGGGCGGGAGGATTTTTTATTTATTTTGATTTTGATTTTTTTTATGTTATTTTTTTATGACATAAAAAGGGTCGGGATGGCATGAAAATTAGGGGGCAGCGGGGATGATAATCTAGCAATTAATTTATTATGAACTAATATAGGGTTTTACTGAATAAAGGATTTTCATTGTAGAGTTGCAGTTTCAAAATAACATGGCAATTACTGAGGCTTGGTATGTATGGTGCCTGTAAGGAGTTTGGTATGTATGGTGCCTGCTCCAATTTTGTATGTATGGTGCCTGTTAGGAGTTTGGTATGTATGGTGCCTGTTAGGAGTTTGGTATGTATGGTGCCTGCTCCAATTTTGTATGTATGGTGCTTGTTAGGAGTTTGGTATGTATGGTGCCTGTTAGGAGTTTGTATGTTTGGTGCCTGTTAGGAGTTTGGTATGTATGGTGCCTGCTCCAATTTTGTATGTATGGTGCTTGTTAGGAGTTTGGTATGTATGGTGCCTGTTAGGAATTTTGTATGTATGGTGCCTGCTCCAATTTTGTATGTATGGTGCTTGTTAGGAGTTTGGTATGTATGGTGCCTGTTAGGAGTTTGTACGTTTGGTGCCTGTTATGAGTTTGGTATGTATGGTGCCTGCTCCAATTTTGTATGTATGGTGCTTGTGAGGAGTTTGGTATGTATGGTGCCTGTTAGGAGTTTAGTATGTATGGTGCCTGTTAGGAGTCTGGTATGTATGGTGCCTGCTCCAATTTTGTATGTATGGTGCTTGTTAGGAGTTTGGTATGTATGGTGCCTGTTAGGAGTTTGTATGTTTGGTGCCTGTTAGGAGTTTGGTATGTATGGTGCCTGCTCCAATTTTGTATGTATGGTGCTTGTTAGGAGTTTGGTATGTATGGTGCCTGTTAGGAGTTTGTATGTTTGGTGCTTGCTAGGAGTTTGGTATGTATGGTGCTTGTTAGGAGTTTGGTATGTATGGTGCCTGTTAGGAGTTTGGTATGTATGGTGCCTGTTTGGAGTTTGGTATGTATGGTGCTTGTTAGGAGTTTGTATGTATGGTGCCTGTTAGGAGTATGGTATGTATGGTGCCTGTTAGGAGTTTGGTATGTATGGTGCTTGTTAGGAGTTTGGTATGTATGGTGCCTGTTAGGAGTTTGGTATGTATGGTGCCTGTTAGGAGTTTGTATGTTTGGTGCCTGTTAGGAGTTTGGTATGTATGGCACATGATAGGAGTTGGTATGTATGGTGCTTATAAGAAGTGTATATGTATGGTGCTTGTTAGGAGTTTGGTATGTATGGTACTTATTAGGAATTTGGTATGTATCATGCTTGTTAGGAGTTTGTATGTATGGTGCTAGTAAAGAGATTGGTATGTATGGTGCCTGTTAGGAGTTTGTATGTATGGTGCTTGTTAAGAGATTGGTATGTATGGTGCTTGTTAGGAGTTTGTATGTATGGTACTTGTTAGGAGTTTGGTATGTATGGTGTTTGCTAGGAGTTTGGTATGTTTGGTGCTTGTTAGGAGTGTGTATGTATGGTGCTTGTTAGGAGTTTGGTATGTATAGTGCTTGTTATGAGTTTGGTATGTATGGTGCCTGTTAGGAGTTTGATATGTATGGTGATTGTAAGGAATTTGTATGTATGGTGCTTGTAAGATGTTTGGTATGCATGGTAATTGTTAGGAGATTGTATGTATGGTGCTTGTTAGAAGTTTGGTATGTATGGTGTTTGTTAGGAGTATGTATGTATGGTGCTTGTTTGGAGTTTGGTATGTATGGTGCTTGTTAGGAGTGGGAATGTATGGTGCCTGTTAGGAGTTTGGTATGTATGGTGCTTGTTAGGAGTTTGTATGTATGGTGCTTGTTAGGACTTCGGTATGCATGGTACTTGTTAGGAGTTTGTATGTATGGTGCTTGTTAAGAGTTTGTTTGTATTGTGCCTGTTAGGAGTTTGTATGTATGGTGCTTGTAGAAGTTTGTATGTATGGTGCTTGTAAGGAGTTTGGTATGTATGGTGTTTGTTCGGAGTTTGGTAGTATGGATGGTGCTTGCTAGGAGTTTGGTATGTATGGTGCTTGTTAGGAGTTTGTATGTATGGTGCCTGTTAGGAGTTTGGTATGTATGGTGCTTGTAGAAGTTTGTATGTATGGTGCTTGTAAGGAGTTTGGTATGTATGGTGTTTGTTCGGAGTTTGGTAGTATGGATGGTGCTTGCTAGGAGTTTGGTATGTATGGTGCTTGTTAGGAGTTTGTATGTATGGTGCCTGTTAGGAGTTTGGTATGTATGGTGCTTGTTAGGAGTTTAGTATGTATGGTGCTTGTTAGGAGTTTGGTATGTTTGGTGCTTGTTAAGAGTTTGGTATGTTTGGTGCTTGTTAGGAGTTTAGTATGTATGGTGCCTGTTAGGAGTTTGGTATGTATGGTGCTTGTTAAGAGTTTGGTATAAATGGTGCTTGTTAGGAGTTTGTATGTATGGTGCCTGTTAGGAGTTTGGTATGTATGGTGCTTGTTAAGAGTTTGGTATATATGGTGCTTGTTAGGAGTTTGTATGTGTGGTGCATGTTAGGAGTTTGGTATGTATGGTGCTTGGATTGAGTTTGTATGTATGGTGCTTGTTAGGAGTATGGTATGTATGGTGCCTGTTAAGAGTTTAGTATGTATAGTGCTTGTTAGGAGTTTGGTATGTATGGTGCTTGTTAAGAGTTTGGTATAAATGGTGCTTGTTAGGGGTTTAGTATGTATGGTGCTTGTTAGGAGTTTGTATGTGTGGTGCCTGTTAGGAGTTTGGTATGTATGGTGCTTGGATGGAGTTTGTATGTATGGTGCTTGTTAAGAGTTTGGTATGTATGGTGCTTGTTAGGAGTTTAGTATGTATAGTGCTTGTTAGGAGTTTGGTATGTATGGTGCTTGTTAAGAGTTTGGTATAAATGGTGCTTGTTAGGGGTTTAGTATGTATGGTGCTTGTTAGGAGTTTGGTATAAATGGTGCATGTTAGGAGTTTGGTATGTATGGTGCTAACTGACATGTTAAACAATCTTTCCACATGACATATCATCACCATGTCATCACAACGTGGATATGCCTGCATGTGTCTGCTCCAGTCAGTGATACATGTGCTGTCAAACTGAAGTACCACGTCACAGATACATAAAGCAGTCATATTATACAGTAGAACTTCAATGGCTCGGACCAGATCGGACTGTACAAAATAGTTGATTAAGGGTTGATGGATCCAAGTATTGTTCAATATTGGCCAGAACCAGATAATATTATTAAAGTGGTTCACGCTATATGTCATGTTCCAGTCATCTACTTCATCTACTGTATATAACCAGATGTTACAATCTTGTAATCTTGTAACATCATTTTGTATGTGTTTTTAACAACATGACACTTTTTGGTACAATAGAAAGTTGTTCCAGCAGCTAGGGATAGAGCCATTGACAAAAATAAAACATACTGATTTTTTCATCCTTATTGCAGTACGTTTTTTGCAATTGTTCTTTATCATACTTAATATCATATTTAATAATATTTGATTTGACTCAATTTAGCCTGAGAGTAACTCACTGCCAGATATGGGTCTGCACTGTGTGACTCCCAGTGAGTCAATCTTATTTTACACCCCTCATAACTAATAATGGGGAAGATCCACAACAAGTATGGAAGAGTTCATCACAGAAATTCAGTAAACGTTGTAAAGGACAAAATGCTCGGTCAACAAGCATAAATAATGTGTTTTAACATTCAAATGTCAAAGGAATGATTTAAATACCACAATAAAGAGCATGGAGACTATTAATATGGGGATAGGCTGCATGCTTTAGTAATTTTAGAATATTTGTGTAAATGTTTTCTTTCCAATTCAAATACAGGAACAATAAAAGCTACCAGTTATCATAATAAACAGAATAATATTGCCAAAACAGACAGATCAAGGCGTCAAACAGTCAAGGTCAATAACTATTCTTAAAGTTAATTTATTGTGAACTGGCAAGATTAAAGGGAATTTATCCAGATTTTTTTAAAATTAACTCAAAACATTTTTTTCCTAAATTATAAAGCCTATATATTGAATACACCCACTGACCCCATATTATCAAACGATATCTATTGAAACATACCAAAATAATATGTTGAAAAGGGATTCACTACTAAGTACAAAGGTTAGACTAAAATAGATTTCTTGTTGCTGTCTATTTCTAGAATGGGGATTTGGTTTTAAGTTTACCGTTCCAATTAAAATATCAATTTGTCATGCTTTGCTTGATTTAACATACGAAACCATTCGGATTTTATTAATTAATGATAATGAGATGCTTTTTATACATTTTAATAATTATTTTATTTTTTTAAGGATATTTATAGCGTTTTTTCCCCGAATATACTCCCTTTAAATTCTATTAAGGACGATTGCTATAGGTTTTCATGCACATCAACTAAGTGCACAAACGGAAGCAATTTTGTTGAGAGCTGCCAGAGTCACATACCGCTTTACTACAACTGACCCTTTTCTGATGGCATACTTATTTACGGATACGCCTATAATTGGGCTCTTATACTGTGTTCAATATATGAAATATGCATACTGGAATAAAATAATTGTTTATAGCAATTTAACCTGAATATGAAATACAATAGAAATCTTAATATCTATACATTTATGCTCAATTAGCATAAAAACGTCAATTTTGCAACTGCAGTTTATTTAACAATGGCATACTTTAAGAGCTATTTTTTTTCTTCAAATTACTCAATAAAGCATAGTTTTTATTTTGGTTGTCATTAGTACATGTATTAGAGAGTATTTTGTGAAGTTTTAAGCAAATTGATCCTTACACTATATCAAAACATTAAAAAAAATCTATATTTTTAATACAAAATTGATGATCTGCCTAAATGATTTTGTTTTTAAAACCCCTAAACAGTTAAATTCAAGCTTATAATTACCATATTCTTAAATACTAACATTAAATAAATGCAACTGCATATATGTTAAGTTTTATATAAAAATTAGATGTAAACAATTTTAAATATTTTTTTCGTACTACTTGTTAAATCTACATTATTTCGTCAACTTTCAAGGACAGGTGTTTATGAGGAGGTAAAAGCAAAAAATCTGTATGTTATTAAACATGTGTTTTTTATTTCTGATATTGCATCAACATACATTAAACTTAATACTGGGAAGTTGCATCAAATTCTATCCATAGGAAAAATGTGATAAAAACTATAGTAGTTGTCTTTAATTAACCTGCTGTTTGCTGAAAACCTTCAGTATACCTCCATCTTTGGTGTTTGGTATCCTTCCATTGTTTACTATGAAGACGTTTCTTAAAATTTTACTGACAGCTAAAACATGTAAACCCTGTAAAGACTGGACTATAAAAACATGTAAACCTGTAAAGACTGGACTATAAAAACATGTAAACTCTGTTAAGACTGGGCTAAAACATGTAAACCCTGTAAAGACTGGGCTAAAACATGTAAACCCTGTAAAGACTGGGCTAAAACATGTAAACCCTGTAAAGACTGGGCTTAAACATGAAACCCTGTAAAGACTGGGCTAAAACATGAAACCCTGTAAAGACTGGGCTAAAACATGAAACCCTGTAAAGACTGGGTTAAAACATGTAAACCCTGTAAAGACTGGGCTAAAACATGAAACCCTGTAAAGACTGGGCTAAAACATGAAACCCTGTAAAGACTGGGCTAAAACATGAAACCCTGTAAAGACTGGGTTAAAACATGTAAACCCTGTAAAGACTGGGTTAAAACATGTAAACCCTGTAAAGACTGGGCTAAAACATGTTAACCCTGTAAAGACTGGGCTAAAACATGTAAACCCTGTAAAGACTGAGCTAAAACATGTTAACCCTGTAAAGACTGGGCTAAAACATGAAACCCTGTAAAGACTGGGCTAAAACATGTTAACCCTGTAAAGACTGGGCTAAAACATGTTAACCCTGTAAAGACTGGGCTAAAACATGTAAACCCTGTAAAGACTGGGCTAAAACATGTTAACCCTGTAAAGACTGGGCTAAAACATGAAACCCTGTAAAGACTGGGCTAAAACATGTTAACCCTGTAAAGACTGGGCTAAAACATGTTAACCCTGTAAAGACTGGGCTAAACATGAAACCCTGTAAAGACTGGGCTAAAACATGTTAACCCTGTAAAGACTGGGCTAAAACATGAAACCCTGTAAAGACTGGGCTAAAACATGTTAACCCTGTAAAGACTGGGCTAAAACATGTTAACCCTGTAAAGACTGGTTTAAAACATGTAAACCCTGTAAAGACTGGGTTAAAACATGTAAACCCTGTAAAGACTGGGCTAAAACATGTTAACCCTGTAAAGACTGGGCTAAAACATGTAAACCCTGTAAAGACTGGGCTAAAACATGTAAACCCTGTAAAGACTGGGCTAAAACATGTTAACCCTGTAAAGACTGGGCTAAAACATGAAACCCTGTAAAGACTGGGCTAAAACATGTTAACCCTGTAAAGACTGGGCTAAAACATGAAACCCTGTAAAGACTGGGCTAAAACATGTTAACCCTGTAAAGACTGGGCTAAAACATGTTAACCCTGTAAAGACTGGGCTAAAACATGAAACCCTGTAAAGACTGGGCTAAAACATGTTAACCCTGTAAAGACTGGGCTAAAACATGTTAACCCTGTAAAGACTGGGCTAAAACATGAAACCCTGTAAAGACTGGGCTAAAACATGTTAACTCTGTAAAGACTGGGCTAAAACATGTTAACCCTGTAAAGACTGGGCTAAAACATGTAAACCCTGTAAAGACTGGGGATAGCCTAATCTTGGGTTACAGTAATAGCAAACCAACATGAAAAATGAAAGTCAATAACAGTTCATACTCCATATAAATCATATAGAAGGGATGTTGGTAAAAACCTAATTATAAGACCAACAAAGTAGACCCTGAGCTGACTAATCATTACTAAGATGCTGAGTAAAATATAACTGGCAAAGGCCAATATAAATTCATATTGGAATCATTGCAAAGTCTCAAAATAATGAGTAAACCTTTTTATTGATTGATTGAATATTTAGTGTCATTTTTATGCCATCCAGGGCTGACAGATGATCAGTTAACCTAACCACTGTTTCCTGGGATTAACCAGTATTTGAGCACACCCCATCTCCGCAAGTAACTGATAACTTTCCCACTTGAATCAGTGGTGAGAGACGAATGATAATTAGACACAATGTCATATATCAATCATCAAGGGGATTGTTGCTAGGCTGGGGATTCTAACTGACGACCCCTGGATTGATAGTCAGACGTGTAACTGACTGAGCTAATCGGACCCAGCTTTGTATGTATTGAACTTGAAGACTGTGGACTGTCAGAGAACCAACAACATTGGTTGCTTAACAACAATTATATTACATAAAAAACTTCTACTATAACCAGAAGTAGAAATTAGACATTAAGTGTCATATTGGTCCAGTTTTTTTTTCTTTTGGCCCTGTTTATGTAATAATTTCTACTATGATTTTATAGGCTATAAATTATAGATTAAATTAATGAATTAATATATAGTAGGTGTGTTATAGTATGGTGTTTAGCATTGCTTTCAACAATTTTTCAGTCATATCACGACAGTGTTTACTTCAGACAGTATTCTGAGCGCTGCCACACCGGAGTATCATGCCGCAGACACATGGCATGATACCCTATTCTGTGAGTCACATTAAACTAATATCGGTTCGACAAGACATAGAACTATTCTCTAAATGCAGAGCGCCAAGCAAGCAAGCTTCTAGTATCATCGTCAGGGGAGTGAACCCGCAACCTTCTACATGTGAGGCAGATGCTCTACCATTAGACCACTGCTGTAGTTAAAATTTAAATTCATAACCATATGTATTATATTCTACTGTATTTGTTAAACATTGAAAAAAACAAAAACAACTTTTCAGACTTCTGTAACACTCCCAAGCACTGGTAACTGTTCTCATTTTCTTCTCTTTAGTCAATTAGAGTTAAACATAAAAAATGTCACATACCATATTTGAGCAAAAGTATTTCTATCCACAAATTCCCACATGAGTATAAAGAAAGTCAGCCACTAACCACTACAAGCACACAGACAATATATGCACACAGACATCTGATAATTGCTTGAATAGTTCATACATATAGAATTACCGAAACTTGATCACGCTCCCCTCTATATAACACTATAGCTTACTACACCTAAATTTCAACTATTAAGGATGCATACAACCTGTGTATCAAATAAATGTAAATTGTTTTGGCACTTGTCAGTTTGCATTTAAGAACATTATATTTATTTAAGTTGCTGTATGGTGTTTAGCGTCGTTTTTAACAATTTTTCAGTCATTTTGCGATGGTGTCTACTTCAGACAGTATTGTAAGCACTGTCACACTGGAGTATCATGCCGCAGATACATGGTATGATACCCCAACCAGTCACATTATACTGACACCGGACCGACCAGACCTAGAACTCTCCTCTAAATGCTGAGTGTCAAGCGAGGAAACTTCTAGTACCATTTTTAAAGTCTTTGGTATGACCCGGCCTGGGATTGAACCAACAACCTTCCGCATGCGGATGCTCTTATATTTATTTCAATAAATTCCCATATATCAATTATCATTCTGTATATGAAATCTACAAAGAAAGATGGAAGTCCATATGAAGATGGTACTGTTTTATTTTCTGCTCGTACATAAAAAGTTGTAGACAGAATGTGTGAGCAGAAAACAGTACCAAGTTAAATAGACTACAACGGTGGAGAAAGAATATGTGAGCAGAAAACAGTACCAAGTTAAATAGACTACAACGATGGAGAAAGAATATGTGAGCAGAAAACTGTACCAAGATTAATAGACTACAACGATGGAGAAAGAATATGTGAGCAGAAAACAGTACCAAGATAAATAGACTACAACAATGGAGAAAGAATATGTGAGCAGAAAACAGTACCAAATTGCATGTACTATAAAGATAGAAGAAAGAATGTGTGAACAGAAAACAGTACCATGTTACATGGAGAAAGAATGTGTACCAAATTGCATGTACTACAAAGATGGAGACAGAATGTGTGAGCAGAAAATAGGACTATGTTACATTACTACAATAATGGAGACAGAATAAGGGAGCAGAGAACAGTACCATATTACATGTACTACAAAGATATAGACAGAATGTGTGAGCAGGAAACAGTACCAAATTGCATGAACTATAAAGATGGAGACAGAATGTGTGAGCAGGAAACAGTACCAAATTGCATGAACTATAAAGATATAGACAGAATGTGTGAGCAGGAAACAGTACCAAATTGCATGAACTATAAAGATGGAGACCGAATGTGTGAGCAGATAACAGTACCCTGTTACATTGACTACAAAAATGGAGATGGAATGCATAAGCAGAAAACACTACCATGTTACATTGACTTTAAAAATGGTAACAGAATGTGTGAGCAGAAAACAGTACAATGATACATGAACTACACAGATGGAGACAGAATGTGTGATCAGAAAACAGTACCATGTTACATGGACTACACAGATGGAGACAGAATGTGTGAGTAGAAAACAGTACAATGATACATGGACTACACAGATGGAGACGGAATGTGTGAGCAGAAAACAGTACAATGATACATGGACTAACAGATGGAGACAGAATGTGTGAGCAGAAAACAGTACAATGATACATGGACTACAAGGATTAAAAAAAAGCACTAAGTGCGTTATATTTTTTATACCTGACTTGTGAACACCTTTGTGTTATCATATGCGTGTTAGAATACCATTAGGCAATCCACACATAGTGGTTTGTTATTTGAATATTATTAAAGACTAAAGTGTTTGTGTCTTTGTTTAATATAATCAAATAAAACGATCTAAAATACTCATAATTATGATACCAAACTTACTTTTATAGCCGTTAAGTATATGTTTCCATACATAAACTACACAACAAAGTATAAAGAACTAAACATAGGCTTACAGTCCATCCTTCTATCCCAGAGTAGAAAACGAGTTCGCATGCTTTACAGGGAAGTTTATTTTACAACTTTACATGTCTCTAATCCCACCCCCACAATAATAAACACTTGAGAATTTGAGACAAATTTAATATGATTAATGTTATGTACATTCAAGTTTATCTGTCACACATAAACATGAGTTGTTTTTTTTTTATTATGTAAAACAAAGTCTGCTATTTAAATACGCCCAACAACAAATAATAAAATTCTGAATTTGTCGTACAAGTACCCAAACTTCCTCCCACAAGTAGCCCCATTCAATGATATTAAAAAGTATAAATGGCATACAGGAAAATAACCATGATTGTTTTTATATCACAAGAGAAGTGAATGACCAATTCTGTAAGCAAATAACAATGAAGGTAAAACCATTGACCAATCTTATAGAAAAAGCACAAATGATCCACATTGCCAAACCTTCTAATCCGAGTCATGCGAACCATGTTTTTGCCCTATAATCTGGAGAATATGTCCTCCTGTCCATAAACCTTTCACCAAGTATTTGTCCATATTTTCATAGGACAATGACAAGCTTATGTACATACAAGGTAGATTATTCACGGATAAATATGTGTGAATTACATTTGAGAAAAAATAAAAATATTTGACAATTTTTTTTTTTTTTTACAAAAATGAATTTCCTCATAGCGTTTTAAGTTTTATACTTTTTTTTTATTAGCTTTACAATTGCAAGGAAGCTCAGAAATTTATATGAATTCTAAGCTCTTGAATTTGTTTCCTAGGTAGAACCAGTACTGTGTTGTTTTTGACAGATCATCGGATGAAGCCTAGAATGGAACCTGCAACCTCTGGTGTATGCAGCAAACACTCTATCCGCTGCACTACCGCCTATTTTGTCATGCCTCAAATTGTCTACATTTTGAACATTACAGGAGCTTAAGTCACTTGTCTACACGGCCATTGACTAGTTTGTTTAAAAGTTATTATTTTTACATCGATTGTGAAACAAATTATCACAACTTATACCAATCAGGCTCAAAGTCTTCCTGGATAGAACCAGTACTAACGAGTATGAATCCCTTCTCAGCCGCAGTCGCTGTGATGATTGGTAATGAACTTTGTTCTACGGTCATGACTCTGCCACCTGAATATGTAGAGAAGTAGTCAGTGACTGCTGTTACATAATTGAAACACTTCTGCAAAACACAATTCAAACAAAACAAGCTAGAAATATTCTGAATCAAGCTCGACTCTTAGACGACATGGCTGCAGAGGACCATACACTATCTAAATATGTTCAGGAATATATTTCAAAAACCAAGCATTTTTCGTAACTTGTACATTTCTGACATACAAGATCTCTGTCTCCATCTCTCTCTGTCTCACACTATATATTCAATGTTTCCTTGTATTAAAGTTTATGTTAATTATAACAGCTTGTTACATTCTACTTACTATTAAGGAATCAAATTTATATAAACTTTTATAGCTTTCTCTTGAATACTTATTCACTTGTCAACACTAAAAGTGCTGATATAAAACAAATTATGTTATCATGTTAAATGTACATATGATGTAAATAAAATATTGTTTAAACTCGAGCTAAAATTGAAGAAATTACCCCTACCTCCTCAAGGAAAGGACTGGCCGAGAAGGTATTTTATCATCAGGTGCTGATATGGGTATACACTGTTTGTTCACTTTATCACTGGTGTCAACAACAGTAGATTGATAATTCAGGGATGTCAAAAATGTACTGACAGGCATAAATATGCCACATTTATGTATACACTACAATCAGGTATAAAGTGAATATAATTATGCTTGTGTCAAAATGTGAACGTTAACATATACATGAAGCAAATTGATGGCAGAATAAACCGTTTATATATTGTTGTTTGATGATTTTATATGTATATAATTTGTACTTCAACAGATATAGCTGAAGGTCAACCCTCTACTATTATCTCCCATTGACCAATCAAATGGATGGATGGATAGAATTAACAGATACAGAGTCAACCAACAAACATAAACAATTGAATAAGAAGACCTTGATACCTTCTGTCCAATACTCAATCTGACATGAATGAGCTACAAGGATCCTATTCTTGCCATAACTCATTTGGCACCCTGGAACCACACAAGAATTGCTCATTTAACCAGAATTTATCAACCTAAAAATCATTGTTAAAAAAGGAACAAACATTCAAGTACTTAATGTTTTTTTCTTGGGTGAGTGGGTGGGGTGTCCTGTCAATAGAACCTTCATCATGTCAGACATCACACTTATCTTGCTGTTCATGTATGCAAGGGGGGGGGGGGGGGGGGGTAAATAGGAACCATTCAATAATATATTCTCTTTTTTCTGAACTGCAAGAAAATTTGCTTTTCTGGTAACAGACTAAAAATGAGTTAAAAATAAACTTTCATCTCCAACTGTACCCACTCAACAGTCTCTATCTACAGAATGTTTACTCTGTCTTATCAAATTTTGGCACAATTTGTTTACAGATTCTGGGAAAAAGGTTGTTGTAAATGATGCACATTGCCAATCAAAGACATTTCTTTCTTCTTAATACCATCTTCAACCTGGCTTATCATAAAATGCATTGCCAATTTGTGAAACACAGTGCCCAATTTAAAGTTTTTGCACATTTTCCCACTTCAAACACCATTCACAATTACATTTTATGAAGACAACAGGTTTTCTGGCCTCTAAAATCTCTCCTACTATCAATGAAAACATAATAAAGTTTTCTGATCTGCAACAGGAGTGATTAGGAAGCAAGATGCACACAAGGAACAAAACTGTAAACTGTTTATGAACTTCTTCAAGTTGTTTAACATGTTACAAGTGAAAAATGTTTAAATTTGATCTATTTATAGTAACAGTGGCCATATTGGATATACCGGTATGCAGTAACACAAAAGCAAGATTCTGAAAGGAAACCAACTATTTGTTATGTCATGTTATGATGTTTAAAATGGGTTTGTTAAGTTCTTGTAAAATATCGAAATTGCAATATCAGTATAATGTATAAAGTACAATATGTATTTCTACACGCTGTATTGCAATAGATTGCAATATCAGTATAATGTATAAAGTACAATTTGTATTTCTACACGCTGTATTGCGATAGATTGCAGTATAAGTATATTGTGACAGCCATAAAAATATACACTTCAAACAATATTCTAAGTGCAACCATTCTGATGTATCATACCACTGAAACAATATCATGGTATGAAGCCCCACCCAGTCACATTATCAGAAACAATCCTGGAAATGCTGGCTACCAATATAGAAACCCCGCCGACACTTCCCTGCGGCCTCCTCCTCCATGTGAGGTAGGACGTCAGTGAATTCTCAAACTGCCAGCTTACTCTCATGTTGACCTGGGTCTACATTGTATGCAAGTGGAATTGCCATGATGACCAGCAAGCTAAATTTCATACTTTCATTCCATACAGTTGTGATGCCGTCAGACAAATGTATGTAACTATGTAGGATAAGACAGTCATCTCATCAATTAATTTTGGAAAGACATTAACTGCAGTATTAATGTCAACCTCACTCAAAGTAGTTTGTCATTCCAGATAAAACACAATATATGACTTCTATTTTGAAAGTCAATTTCACAGGAAAGTAATTAATTAACTAGGTTATGTCATAATGCAAGTAAAAATCAAAGGGACAAAATATAATGTATGCATACAGTTGGGTCAAAATTAAAATATTGTTTACGGTATATTGTTTGTGTATCAATGACATTTATTGTATTTTTTGTAAGATAATTATTTGTTGAAATTAAATCACATTTTTTTTTCCTACCCAACTACCGGATATTGAAAACTAGGATCTGGAGAGAGGCATCAATTATTATTTCAATGTTAGCTTTAAGTACTACAAATATAAAAAAAGAATACAGAATTATCTTATCAGCATAATACATGTATGAATGAATATTAGATAACCATTTTTATGTTTTATTTGTTATTAATAGCATTAAAGGCTTCCGAATGAAACCAGTGGGTTGCAGTTTTTGTGACAGGTTTCTCAATATAATGCAAACACTGTCAAACCAGTGCAAGCAATCGAAAAACACTATTAAACCAGTGTGACTAATCAAAACACTATCAAACCAGAATGACCAATTAAAACACTATCAAACCAGTGTGACCAACTGAAACACTATCAAACCAGTTTGACCAATCAAACACTATCAAACCAGTGTGACCAATCAAAACACTTAAACCAGTGTGACCAATCGAAATACTATCAATCCAGCTTGACCAATCAAAACACTATTTAACCAATGTGACAAATTAAAACACTATCAAACCAGCATGACCAATAAAAACACTATTAAACAAGCATGATAAATCAAAACACAACAAACCAGCTTGACCAATCAAAACACTATCAAACCAGCTTGACCAATCAAAACACTTTCAAACCAGTGTGGTCAACAAAAACAACTCCAATGATTCAAATTTGCTTGTCAAAATAAGTTAATGATTAATTCAAAGCGTGAGGATAAACAAAAACTTATACATACACAAATTGAACTATTTACAACACTTTTCAAGATTAACATGGCCGCCCATTGGAGCCTCAAAGAAGGTGTTATGTACATTCACGTTTCATATCTTGATGCTCTAAGGGGTCACAGAATCAAAAAAAAATTTAAAAGTGCAGTTATTGCTTTAATATGTATAAAAATACAATTAAGATATAGGTAAGGCTGCTTTAATTACCTAATATAATTTTAATAAGGTCTCTTCAATCAACTTAATAAATGCTACTTATTATAGTACAACACTTGATAACCAAGAGTAATTTGATATATAATGAAGTTATTCTAGAAACCTAGTGTTAAAAACAAAACATATATAACAATAATAAAGACAGGATATCACCTCTCACCAACACACACTAGAAATTAATTGGAAAGTCAAGATATCCTCAATTAAACTCAATCTATTTTCTTACATTCTGTCGATTAAGGATAATTTGCGTGTGTGTGAGTGAATGTGGGAGGCGGTATGAGTCGGTAAACAGCTGACTCCATGCTTTACAAGGTAATATAAAACAGTACCCGTAGTCATGTACCAATGTGCTGGAGAGAGATACGACGCTATTGAATTAAATTTCATTGTCGTCCAACTGTGGTCATCATTTTATTTTACAGAGGCAGTCTACAGGTCTCGTTTGCCTTGCAGTTCACATCAATGAGTAACTATTAGCAACACTGTAGACCCCACCCAGATCAGATGGCAATTTTTGTCTACTTTGTTTGGCTCTCTAATGGAAGATTCTTACCACTACTTGGATCCTTATAAATGCGGTTTCAAAAACCAGCGGTGAATAGGTTTAATGCCATTTTCATATACATTTCAGGTTATATAATTATGGCATATTCAGTTTTATTGGCAGAGGAAGACTTCAGAATAAATTTAAGTAGAACTACTGTAACAGACAAACCTTCTCACATAAAGTTTTTAGACCGAGCAGGAATCAAATCAATGACCTCAGCAGTCCGAGGTAATTTATCTTGAGACAATGCCTTAAACCACTCGACCACAGGTTTCCGTTTCATTCTACAGATTGTTGCTTCCCGAAAATGTTTGTCATTCATATAAACATGTTGTTCATCTCTTTATAAAATAAACATCCTTAGTTACTGTAACGTTATGTCACTTTAAAGTGGTAATGTGCAAAGAAAAGGTAATAATTAGATTTTATGTCTGACAATACACATAATATTAAATATAATAATTATTTACCTAAATACCTACCCAAGATGAAAATGAAGAGTAGGTAAAGGACAAACAAACAATAATTTATTTTAAACCTCGGTAAAGTCATTTTTAATGTTGTTTTTATTACTGTTTAAATGCATTATAGTAACAGCTTCAGTCATGTCACTATTAATACCTGTAATTATGGTTAGACAGCGAGCACCAACTTATATTAATGCTTAGCTTAAGTTATTCTACAACAAATAGCGAGTTCTGACCTACTCAGCACAACCTATAAATAGTCTGATCGTTATTGATTCAACCATTAAAATGTTCCTGTTGAGAGTCATTTTACCAGTGCATTAAAATAACAATGTCAACAGAAGATAATAAGGCCTAATTCACTGCTGGTACACAGCCTATATCTGTACCCACACCCATTGTCCAACACATTACCAGCTTGTTCTACAAAATCTTACATTATTATAAGTAAGCTAATTTGGGTAAAAATACAAGATGTGCGTGCTGCCCTTCCTGACCTTAAACAAGACAAAACAAGTCTTCCCCTCCCACTGTCCGACTTCAAACACATTTAATAAGTTTGAGTAATATATTATATATTGCTTATGGCAATACATACTGTAATACAGTTTTGAAGTGTTGATTTATGCAATATATTGTGTCAAACTGTAAAAAGTTATAATTAGCAGTCTAGAGAATATCCCAAAATATGTGCAAACTTTATTTGAAATGAAACTGTTACCATCTTCTGGAACTTATAATATTTTTGCCAATTCAAAAAAATTGTTTTGACATATTCTTTATAATGCTTTTATAACTACAGCAGTGGTCTAGTGGCAAAGCGTTCGCCTCGCACACGGAAGGTTGTGGGTTCAATCCATGGCTGGGTCATACCAAAGACTTGTGAAATGGTACTAGACGTTTCTTGCTTACAGGATTATCTCAGGTCTGGTGGGCCCAGTGTCAGTAAATTGTTACTGGGTGGTGCATCATACCATATGCTCGCTGCATGATCCTCCAGTGTGGCAGGTGTCTCAAGAACACGCCGTCACGGTATCGCTGAACAATTGTTGAAAGTAACGCTAAATACAATACAACAACTTATGCTTTAATAATGTATTGCAATATGTATTAACAATACAGTTATGGTATAATGCAATGTTTTTGGGTTTTCTTCAATTTTTTAATAGGTTTAACACTATTATCAAAGCCAACTTCTTTGCTTGAGGAAGATCTCACAATAATCTGAGTGGAATCATCGTCCTTCTGCAAGTAACTGGCAAACTTTCTCACTCAAACTTTTTGAACCAAGCTGGTCTCAAACCCACAACCTCAGCTACAAGAGAGGTAAATGGTCATTAAAGTCCCTTAGACAACCCGGCCAAAGAGGAACCTGTCATACAATATATATTTCAATCAATTTCGCCTGCCCCTAACACAACACACCTGAAGCGCGATCAGTAAATTGGGCACTTGGTCGAGTGCCTACAGGGAATATTATTGGTTAGTTGACCGCTTGCAAGTGACTGCTCATAATTCAAGATGGCGTCAATCAACAACAAAGATTTCAACAACTTGTTACATCGGATGCCATCTTGGAAATCTTGACAAACATCTATCGAGTAGAATCGCACATGCTTGCAAGCACTCAAGTGGACACCTGCATTCAGAACCACAGCGCTCGAAATATCTCCTAGCACTTGCATTACCGAGCGCACCTCTAGTACTCTTATATTACAGAATGGTGGGATTATTGCAACTGTAAATTGGCAAATGGATATATCTATTCACTATTCATTACAATGATCATATGTCCCTCAATAAACTGATTCATTATAATGATCATAAATCACTCAATAAACTGATTCATTACAATGATCATAATTATGTCACTCAATAAACAGATTCATTACAATGATCATATGTCACTCAATAAACTAATTCATTACAATGATCATATATTACTCAATAAACTAATCCATTATAATGACCATATATCACTCAATAAACTAATTCATTATAGTGATTATAATATATCACTCTATAAACTGATTCATTACGATGATCATATATAATCAATAAACTGATTCATTATAATGATTATAACATATCACTCAATAAACTGATTCATTACATTGATCATATATTAACCTATAAACTGATTCATTACAATGATCATATTTCACTCAATAAACTGATTCATTACGATGATCATATATCACTCAATAAACTGATCCATTATAATGACCATATATCATTCAATAAACTGATTCATTATAATGATCATATATCACTCAATAAACCGATGCATTATAATGATCGTTTATCACTCTAAACTGATTCATTATGATAATCATAATATTATATCATTCAATAAACTGCTAAACTGATTCATTATTATGATCATATATCGCTCAATAAACTGATTCATTATAATGATCATATATCACTCTACAAACTGATTCATTACTATTATCATATTATTATATCACTCAATAAACTGATTCATTACAATGCTCATATATCACTCAATAAACTGATCCATTATAATGGTCATATATCACTCTATAAACTGATTCATTACTATAATCATAATATATCATTCAATAAACTGATTCATTACAATGATCATATATCACTCTATAAACTGATTCATTACAATGATCATATATCACTCTATAAACTGATTCATTATGATAATCAAAATATTATATCGCTCAATAAACTGATTCATTACAATGATCATATATCACTCAATAAACTGATTCATGATAATGATCATATATCACCCAATAAACAGATTCCATTTAAATCAATCAAATTGCCTAGTAACCATGCTTTAGCTCTGATCAGATTTCACCAAATGTACACATTTTAATTCAACAGACCACAGCATTTAAAATTTAATGACAAATCTAGCTGGAAACTTTCCCTTGAACATAACATAGAGCAACAAAAACAACAATGAGCTACACAAAATGAAACGATCTTAATGTGCAAATATAGCTGACATTTTGAGCAGACAAAATATTAACACAAATCATCAAATACCTGGCATCCACATGCTTATCCTTTTTTCTATTCTACTGCACTATCCACTAACTGTTTAAATGTGACACGACAAGACAGCAGCATCATCCTAATAAAAATAATCAAGCAATCACTCGGTAATTAGTTATTTTCCCTCCTGGGACTGAGTTTCTGGTAAACACTGTGTTGACAGAATTATAAATCTCTACCAGAATGGCGAAACTTGAAGACTGACATTTTAATTTTTAGTAACAGCACTGATTATATTACATTCCTGTAACACATTCACTCATTTTTTGTTTTATTTTGTTACTAACACTTTTTCCCATAAGCCAGTACTCAAACTTTTGTTGGCAATATGTAGCATATTGTGGCCGTTTTAAGTTCTATTCAGCGTTGACTAGTCATCAAAATAATGTAGAGCTATTTGCCAAATCAGGAAAACGCATGAACAAAATGTTTGCTACATAATGTGTCTTTCTGTAATTATTCAGGTACTGTTGCTTTCACACTTGTAACACAAAAGGTACTGTCCCTTTTATATTTGTAACACCAGAGGTACTGACTCTTTTTTATACTTGTAACTGGAGAAGTACTGTCCCTTTCATACTTGTAACTGGAGAATTATTGTCCCTTTTATATTTGTAACATGAGAAATACTGTTCCTTTAATACTTGTAACACAAAAGGTACTGTCCCTTTTATACTTGTAACATGAGAATTACTGTTCCTTTAATACTTTTAACACAAAAGGTACTGACCCTTTTATACTTGTAACATGAGAAATACTGTTCCTTTAATACTTGTAACACAAAAGGTACTGACCCTTTTATACTTGTAACATGAGAAATACTGTTCCTTTAATACTTGTAACACAAAAGGTACTGACCCTTTTATACTTGTAACATTAGAAATACTGTTCCGTTAATACTTGTAACACAAAAGGTACTGTCCCTTTTATACTTGTAACATGAGAAATACTTTCCTTTAATACTTGTAACACAAAAGGTACTGACCCTTTTATACTTATAACATGAGAAATACTGTTCCTTTAATACTTGTAACACAAAAGGTACTGTCCCTTTTATACTTGTAACATGATAAATACTTTCCTTTAATACTTGTAACACAAAAGGTACTGTCCCTTTTATACTTGTAACATGAGAAATACTGTTCCTTTAATACTTGTAACACAAAAGGTACTGTTGCTTTTATACTAGTAACATGAGAAATACTGTTCCTTTAATACTTGTAACACAAAAAGTGCTGTCCCTTTTATACTTGTAACATAAGAAATACTGTTCCTTTAATACTTGTAACACAAAGGGTACTGTCCCTTTTATACTTGTAACATGAGAAATACTGTTCCTTTTGAACAAAGAACAGCAGTCACAACAGTGACGGAATAGAAAACACTGTTACAGTGTATAAAACAGTACACACAACAGTGACAAAATATGAGACACCGTAGCAGTAGAACAGCAACTGAACAGCAGACACAACAGTGACAAAATATGAGACACCATAGCAGTAGAACAGCAACTGAACAGCAAACACAACAGTGACAAAACATGAGACACCATAGCAGTAGAACAGCAACTGAACAGCAGACACAAGTGACAAAATATGAGACACTGTAGCAGTAGAACAGCAACTGAACAGCAAACACAACAGTGACAAAATATGAGACAGCGTAGCAGTAGAACAGCAACTGAACAGCAGACACAAAAGTGAAAAAATATGAGACACCATAGCAGTAGAATTGCAACTAAACAGCGGACACAACAGTGACAAAATATGAGACAATGACGCAGTAGAACAGCAACTGAACAGAAGACACAACAGTGACACAATATAAGAAAACATAGCAGTAGAACAGCAACTGAACAGCAGACACAACAGTGACAAAATATGAGACACCGTAAAAATAGAAAACAGCAACTGAACAGCAAACACAACAGTGACAAAATATGAGACAACATAGCAGTAGAACAGCAATTGAACAGCAGACACAACAGTGACAAAATATGAGACAACGTAGCAGTAGAACAGCAACTGAACAGCAGACACAACAGTGACAAAATATGAGACAATGTAGCAGTAGAACTGCAATTGAACAGCAGACACAACAGAGACAAAATATGAGACAACATAGCGGTAGAACAACAACTGAACAGCAGACACAACAGTGACAAAATATGAGACACCATAGCAGTAGAACAGCAACTGAACAGAAGACACAACAGTGACTAAATATGAGACACAGTAGCAATAGAACAGCAACTGAACAGCAGACACAACAGTGAAAAAATATGAGACACCATAGCAGTAGAACAGCAATTGAACAGCAGACACAACAGTGACAAAATATGAGACAACATAGCATTAGAACAGCAACTGAACAGCAGACACAACAGTGACAAAATATGAGACAACGTAGCAGTAGAACAGCAATTGAACAGCAGACACAAGTGACTAAATATGAGACAACGTAGCAGTAGAACAGCAATTGAACAGCAGACACAACAGTGACTAAATATGAGACACAGTAGCAGTAGAACAGCAACTGAACAGCAGACACAACAGTGACAAAATATGAGACACCATAGCAGTAGAACAGCAACTGATCAGAAGACACAACAGTGACTAAATATGAGACACAGTAGCAATAGAACAGCAACTGAACAGCAGACACAACAGTGACAAAATATGAGACACCATAGCAGTAGAATAGCAATTGAACAGCAGACACAACAGTGACAAAATATGAGACAACGTAGCAGTAAAACAGCAACTGAACAGCAGACACAACAGTAACAAAATATGAGACACCGTAACAGTAGAAGAGCAACTGAACAGCAGACACAACAGTGACAAAATATGAGACAACGTAGCAGTAGAACAGCAATTGAACAGCAGACACAACAGTGACTAAATATGAGACACAGTAGCAATAGAACAGCAACAGAACAGCAGACACAACAGTGACTAAATATGAGACACAGTAGCAGTAGAACAGCAACTGAACAGCAGACACAACAGTGACTAAATATGAGACACAGTAGCAGTAGAACAGCAACTGAACAGCAGGCACAACAGTGACAAAATAAGAAACCCTGCAACAGTAGTCAAAACAAAATTTACCAACAAAACACAACACAGCCATCAAAGCATTGATGAAACAAAGGGCATCAGAATGGTATCTTAAATAATTATCTTAGATAACACAAAGAATAAAGAATTTCAAGAGAAACAAAAGCACCCATAATATCAAACCAGTACCAGCATGTAAAAGCCAGGGAAACATTAAACACAAAAAAATCAAGCTTATCAATGAGCATCTACCAAGCAATATCAGCAGTGCAGAACAAATTACCAGATCATCTGCCGATGTTACCAATGTTCCTGCTGTTGTTTACCATCGAGTGTTTAATCCTGCCCTCTCTCCTACAATGTTGGAGTCAGATACAGACTGTCAGAGTAACAGTTCCAGAAACAGTGCCCATTCTTCCCAGACAGAATCAGGAGTTATGACAATTGTTATAGAAGTATTTTGACTGGTAAATTGTTGTGGCTGTCACCATAGCTAACATACTAAAGTATTGAAATAAATATTCTTAAACTTGTTTAGATATTTTAAGACCTACTGGAGCCCAATGAGAAAATATGATGTGATGCATGATGCCTCCATTTTTAGGGTATTCAAATTGTGAAAAAAAAACTGAACACTAAGCTTGCTGTTCAATACAAAACAATTCATTACAATCAAGGTCTACCCTGTTTGTCCGATTGCATGGTCCTGTTGTACAGCATCTCCAATCCTTCCCATGGCTATATGTGGTGTCCTCGAGCAAGACGCTGCTTTGTACAGGTTCTATCCAGGATAACTTTGAACGTGATTTGTCCAAATGGTAAGAACTTGTTTCACAATCAAAGTAAAATAAACCAGTTTAAACTACCCTGTTTGACTCACAGTCAGTTAATTGTAACAACAACCTCTCAAAATGAAAACAATTTTTTTCTATAAGCAAAGACTATATTAATACAAGACCATCATTCTAATGACATTCACATCCTGGGTGTGTATTCATAAAGTTTCTCAAATGATATAGATCTTACAAAATCAAAGCTAAAAACAGTGTTTCAAGGTATAACAGCATTGAACTTGAAAAAAAAAAAAGAAATGCAACAAGAGGCCCAAGAGGCTGCTCTACTGACTCATGAACCCTCGGGGCGAGGTCATATTATCCCTAGGGACACCTTTTGAACAAATCTAATAATACTATAGTTGGTCATCATTACTACATAAACATTTTGAAAATCTGTGGGCCGTTCATGAGAAGAAGATTTTTTAAGATTTGGACTATTTTTAGTAACGGCGGCCATCTTGAATTTCAGATCGAAAAAATAAATCTTCTGTATAGTCTCCTATGCAACAGAAACATACATGTGAAGTTTCAGCTTAATTGGCCTAGTGGTTTCAGAATAAATGAAAGAAAAAGAGAATTTTCTGTTTTCCCATAGTGTGTAAAATTCTAAGTCCCCTTACAGGGCCCCTATAAAGTTTAGCCCCTTAATTCTTATCTGCAATCAAACCCCTACACATAGGGATAATTTATGCCAAATATGAACAAATCTGACATACCGGTTGTCAAGAAAAGATTTTAGTAATTCCCAATTTTTACACTTTTGGGGCCCTTCCTGACCCATTAAGACAGTGGAACCCAGTCATTTTTACAAATATGAACCTCCTTCACCAAACAATGCTTCTGTGAAGATATAGGCAAAATCATTTCCATTTATTTAAAAAAAACAAAAAATATTATGACATGTATCCCCAAATTAAACCCTCGGGGCGGGGTCATATTTAACCGTAGGGACACCATTTGAACAAATCTAACAATATTACAGTTGGTCATCATTACTACATAAACATTTTGAAAATCTGTTGGGCCGTCCATGAGAAGAAGATTTTTTAAGTATTGGACTATTTTTAGTAATGGCGGCCATCTTGAATTTCAGATCGAAAAAAAAAAAAATCTTCTGTATAATCTCCTATGCAACAGAAACATACATGTGAAGTTTCAGCTTAATTGGCCTAGTGGCTTCAGAATAAATGAAAGAAAAAGAGAATTTTCTGTTTTTTCCCATAGTATCCCTATGTAAAATTCTAAGTCCCCTTACAGGACCCCTATAAATTTTAGTCCCTTAATTATTATCTGCAATCAAACCCCTACACATAGGGATAATTTATGCCAAACATGAACAAATCTGACATACCGGTTGTCAAGAAAACGATTTTAGTAATTCCCAATTTTTACCCTTTTGGGGCCCCTCCTGACCCCTTAAGACAGTGGAACCCATTCATTTTTACAAATCTGAACCTCCTTCACCAAACAATGCTTCTGTGAAGAAATAGGCAAAATCATTTCCATTTTTAAAAAAAAAAAAAAAAAATATTATAATCACATGTGTCCCCTAATTGAACCCTCGGGGCGGGGTCATATTTAACCGTAGGGACACCATTTGAACAAATCTAACAATACTATAGTTGGTCATCATTACTACATAAACATTTTGAAAATCTGTTGGGCCGTTCATGAGAAGAAGATTTTTTAAGTTTTGGACTATTTTTAGTAATGGCGGCCATCTTGAATTTCAGATCGAAAAAAAAAATTCTTCTGTATAGTCTCCTATGCAACAGAAACATGCATGTGAAGTTTCAGCTTAATTGGCCTAGTGGTTTCAGAGAAAGTGCTGCTAACAGACGACAGACGACAGACGAGACGACAGTCGACAGACAACGCGCCATCGCATAAGCACTTCTGGCCTTTGGCCAGTAGAGCTAAAAAACACATCATACTATAAATTACTGGGTTAAACGTTATGAAAACTTAAAAAGACTGTTCAGAAATTGATATTACAACTTATTTAAAGATAACAGACTAGACATTTTATGAATACTGACCCTGAAGATAAGAACTCTGCACTAGGTACCCTTCCAAGTTTCATGTAAATCCTTTGACAACTTTCGGGTTAAATGAACAACATTTCCCACAACAAGGTCCTGAAGAGTCACATGAGTAAAAATCATCAGAAAGGAAGATGTCAATAATATGTGCAACTGTAATTTGGAACTGACAAACTTTCTCACATAACTCTAACCTACGACCTTATTGGTGAGATGTAAGTGATCTTGAGATGGCACCTTAGATCACTCAGCCACAGAGAAAACCATGCAAACACTCTGCGAGATAAAAAATACAATAAATACATATATACAAAACGTTAAGTTCAAGAAACACTTAATTTCTGAATGAAACACTCTTGAACAACAATGGACAATGAGTGATCTGTATATAAAGTACACTAACAATACAACAAAAGCATGTGAAACATATTATCCGCTTCACCGACTTCATCTGATTATCGCACTTCATCATCATTAACCCATACATCACCTAACTGACTGATAATGTGTATTACAACATTGAATAATACAGATGAAATATGGTTCAATATGGTAACCAATTGTCGAGTGGGCGCTGTTTGCACGGTTACCAATTGTTCACTGGGCGCTGTCTACACAGTTACCAATTGTGGACTGGGTGTTCATTATGTTTCTGATACTTGGTGACCAATCTACAGCTGGATATGCACAAAAAGAAAGTTTTATCATAATGTTCACCAAGTGCAGGAAGAAAAGACAGGAACATGGAGCCCTAATATTGTTATCAATGGTTATTTTTCTATATGTTTCTTTAACATACAAAAGATGAGTTGATGTTTTAATAAATATCTCTTAGCAAACTAATTGCATTGTTTGGCATTTAGCCAACTTAAATTCACCAATTTTCGTTCAAATCACCATGATGTCAGCACACTCAAAGCACTGCAACACTAGAGTATACTATCAGACATGCATTATTATGCACCACCCTAGAACCATTTTTAAGTCTTTTGAGTATAACCCAGCCATTGGGGCTAAGCTAACAATTTTCTGCAAAACTTTATCCATCACTGCTTACACTATCTGGCCAGGGTAGTGGCAGCACAGCTGCACTATGTCATACAGTCAAAAAACCCTATCACTCATTTTCTTTTCTTTGAATGGGGTTTTAAACTATTACAATACAGGACAGAACATACATGTATAATGGCATATCAAGTTTTATTGGTGACTTAAGACCTCATATCGAATCTGGGGATAACCGATAGTCCTTCAGCAAGCAACGAGCAAACTTTATCACTCATCCATTTCCCTTGTATGCAGCCTTAAATGGTCTAGAACATGCACACAAAACGCACAAAGTAGGTAAACAATTAAACACAATTCATCATAAAAATCAGTGTTGTTCAAAACTTAAATGATTTTTTTAAAAATTTATGTATCACTTGATAAAGTTTACGTAGTCTTAAATAGCAATAAAAAAATTGTGTTGTAAATTATTGTAAAATTCATTAAACAAAAACGCTGCAGATGTGGTCAAAAGGTAGAGCGTCTCCCTCACATATGGAAGGTCATGGGTTCAATCCCTGGTTGGGTCATAGCAAAGACTAGAAAAATGGTATTGACACTTCCTTCTATAGTTATAGGTCTGGTCAGCACAGTGTAAGTTATTGTTGTTGTGTGGTGTTTAGCGTTGCTTTTAACAATTTTTCAGTCATATCGCGATGGTGTCTACTTGAGACAGTGTTCTGAGCACTGTCACACTGGAGTATCATGCCACAGACACATGGTATGATACCCCACCCAGTCACATTATACTGACACCGAGCCGATCAGACCTAGAACTCTCCTCTAAATGCTTAGCATCAAGCGAGGAAACTTCTAGTACCATTTTTAAAGTCTTTGGTATGACCCGGTCGGGGATCGGACTCATGACCTTCCGCATGCGAGGCGGACACTCTACCACTAGACCATGCTGCAGTCTCACAGTGTAAGTATAATATGACTGGGTGGATAATCATATCATGTGTCTGTCGCATGTGACACTCCGATGTGACAATGCTTAGAATATTGTCTCACGTAGACACAATCGCAAAATGACTGAAAAATTGTTGAAAGTGACGCCTGAAACACCATACAACACCATAATACAATATATTATTTGTATTACAAAAGGACATTATTGCTTTATTATTTGTTTTAGGAACACTGCTTTGTAGGATAAGAAAAAGAAAAAGTTCAAAGGAGAAAACGTCAGAAAATACGATTTTGTCAAACAGCAATGAGGATAACACTGGCAACCGACATGCACAAATGGTTGTCAGGAAAGTATCCAGTTACTTCATAAAAACATTGTGTTTATAGGATAAGTTAAACAAAGTGTAATAAACACTTCAAATTTGTTTTAAAGACATTTATTTAATCTGGAAGTTTGTATTATTTGACAATGGAGAAACATTGATCAGAGCAAATTCTTTCTGAAAATGTTTTTTTTTTTTTTAGTGGCATACTCGCTGTATAATAAAAAATATGTTGTAAAAAAAGTATTCAGTTGGAACAAATAGAACAATACCTTATCAACATCACCATTCTCAATGCTACAACGAAATCCATGTTAGTCAGTCTTAATTAATACACATTTATACACACAAGAAGTAATATCCAATTTTAAATTCCAGCACCAATTAATAATTTCATAATTTTTTTTACATACTCTTCTTTTTTTTCCTTCTAAATCTCATCTCCAGATATTATACAGGTTAAAATATAAAAGGATGCTTTATCCACAATCCAACAACTCCCCAGGTGTTCATACAGCGTGTATAATAACAAATATCACACTATACAGTACATCCCCCCATATATACATCCCACATCATATATCACACAACCAGACAGTTTAACCTGTAAGGAGATTGTCAGAATCTATGTTGGCTGTTCAATTATTACCGCTTGTCTATTTCTTCTTGTCTATTTCTTCGTAAGACTGTCACTATTCGAGAGTGTCACAAATATTGCTTTAAAAACTTTATCCCATCTGCAGAATATTTTATTCACACCACATAATACACAAACTTATTCCATCTACAGTATACATTCTCCATCTGAACTTGACACCACGTTTTATGCGCCACTGATTTCCATGTTAAGTTATAAATTGGGCAGGCCATTCTTACCTTTCCCTTATATTTAATTTAAAGCGTTAAGATACACACCTATGGCAATGTTTAACTGCCTACTTGAGACATTTGTTTACATTTAAACAGCTTCAATTTGTTCATCTCACTAGTTCTACTACTACATGTGTTTTCTTAGATTATAAAATATTATTATTTTTATAGCTCTTCTACTTGGCACACATTTCAAAGCAAGCAAGATGTTTTACATTTAACAAGAGCACACTTCAGGATTAGGGAATGTAAACCATTATAAGTTTATTTATATCAAATATTAGTTGTAACTGTCATTTGAGTGCTTGATATGATTGAATTCCTGTCCAGTCATAGTCTCTCCCACCTCTGGATATGTGGGTAAGTAGTCAGACTTGCAGAGATTAGCACTGCCTTACTACTGGTTTACAGTACCATTATCAGATCCTAGGAATAATAATTAGTGTTCCGGTCACCGTTAATGACAAAAATTCTGTTGAAAAATGCAAGAAATTCCAACACAGGAAATTCCAACTTTTAAAGTTTATTATTTTATGAAAATACTAACACCACATTATAATTTTATTTATAACACAAAATCAAATCTACTCTCTGATGATATGAAAGGAAATCAATATGAAATTTTAAGTAGCATTACAACGACTACAGTAAATATATGGTACAATATAAAAAATATTGACTCAAAACATAGAAAAAATACAATAACTGACTCAAAGTGATAGATACAACAATTTACTCAAAACATGATACACAATACCAATAATTGACAAAGATGTGTTCCACAAAAAACAGCAATAGGCAAAGGACATCTCAATCTTAAATCATATAATAGAAGATTAGAGCTTATAATATTACAATACTAAAAACATATAAAACTTCACCATAGTTTAAAGTTTGCAAAAGGTCAAACATACTTGGGTGGTACGGCTCCCAATTTTGTTAACTAATACCAAATAACAACACAACAGAAGTGAATAAATCTTACACCAAGTGTAATAGTAACTAGTGTGGTACACAGAGACATAAAAATGGCACAAAATCTTAACTATTTCATTTTATCAATAACCCCCTGCTGACCTGCACTGACCCCTTGTTAGTTCAAGGATAAATAAAATAAAACTAATTTTGGCAGAGTTGTGGTAAATATCAGTAGAATAAAGATCAAATAAGTAACCTATATACTGGTCCATTACAAGGTAGCCAGTATCTTCCAAACCTTATTTTATAAAACAATCCATAGGTTGTAGAGAAACAGCGTGGACAAGAATTTGGTCACAACCAGAATCAAAGGGCCACAACTCTGTGAAAAATTATCAAACCGGTACACACTGCACTTAGTAACGATGCAACTATATGCTTCCCCCTTTGGGGGGAGCATAATAAACCAGTCATAAAGAATTAAAGATATATATAATACCGATCAATAACATTTTCTATATAATCTTTGAAAATCAGTATATTTGGTGTTAATGTTCGACACCGTTCTTCTTCAATTTTGTTGTTGAGAACCTCGGGGAAGATTGGACTCAGTCCAATTGAGTTTTCTCATAAAATGAAGTCACTTTTATTATTTGAACCATTTCGGGGATTATATGAGAGCCATACTACTTAATACTCTGCTGGATAACATGTTAACATTGGTTAATTACTCTCAGGTAAGCTAACAATAAAACAAGTGACCTCCTGTAAAGAAGCATGTAAAGGTGCAGTTGACCCACCCCCAGCCCCGAGATTGGGATTTGGTCATAAGTATTTTCAATTTAGTCCCAGACAAAATCAATTTTAAGACAAAATATTGTTTTATACAACTACAGATTTCAATTTCCCCATTATCACAGTTGTGTGTTTAGATTGATACTCCTATTAAGCTCTCTCTGGAGAGATTGGACACGGCTTTATTTATCTTACTTGATTGATTTTTCCCTTCTTCCCTTTGATCATTAAGAAACATTGATGGAGAGCTCTCTTGTGACATACATTCCCCGACTCTTGTAAATTGTAATACAAACCCACATATTACCTTCATAACATTGTACAACATACATCACCTATTAACATGGATGTAGGATGATTGATTGATTGATTGAATATTTAGCATCATTTTAATGCCATCGAGGGCTAACAGACGATCAGTTAACCTAACCAGTGTTTCCTGGGATCCTGAAAGGTTAACCAGTACTCGAGCACACCCCATCTCCGCAAGTAACTGATAACTTCCCCACATGAATCAGCAGTTGTAGGATGAAGGGGTGCAGGGGCTTCGAATTGCTTTTTTTCTTGAAAAACAATTTATTGCAACTTATACCAATCATGCTTGAAGTCTGTGTAGAACCAGTATAATGCAAATGCGGCTAACATGTCTTGTTCAAGGACACCAAATCGCCGTGGCCAAGGATCAAACCCAAAACCCTCCGATCTTATGTCTGATGCTCTACTACTAGATCACGCAACAATTAAATCTACATTCGGAAAGATGGTTCTAATTTGCTAACAGAAAACAGCAAAACGTCTCATTTGTAGACCAATCCAGAATATGGGTGCACGAATTCTAGTAGTTCTTCACACTAAATAACCCATGGACAAAGTTTTGTTTGTTTAAATGGGGTTTAATGCCATTTTAAACACATTTCAGGCTATATATGGCATATTCATTTTTATTGGTGGAGGAAGATCTCAGACTGCATCAGAATGAGCGAAACCACCGTCTTTCCACAAGTAAATAGAAACTTTCTCACAAAGTTTTTGGAGCGAGCGAGACTCGAACCTACGACCTTAGTGGTGAGAGTTAGGTGATCTTGAGACGGTGCCTCAGACCACTTGGTCACAGAAGACCCCGGATAAACTTTGGTTGGTCTGTGCCATATAATTTTAACAAAACACAACTTTAAGTATCAGTTTTAAGAACAACTACCAATTACCCAACTATGGTCCAAATATTGCAACTTTGGGCCAAACAAATTGTCAGAACTTATCATAAAAACACAACATAGAAATGCTGGCAGTGACACCACCATAACAACCTGCAGAGAAACACTATTTTTTCTAATTTTCTTTCGAAACATGCAACAAAAACTAAATTTTAAAAATTTAATAAGTTCCTTACCAACAATTGATTTGGTTGAACACAACATTTCAATAAATAATTAAATAATAACTTGCATTGTGCATTGCAGTACTTACTACCTTATAATGTTGTCAATCACTGTGTTGCCTAATTAGACAATCCTACTGGTTAGACATGTCCAAGGTGCTTGTCTCCGTACAACCATACATACAATGTAAGACAGAGTATAATTAATGGTCATTTCTGGCATAACTTAGATAGAGGATGATGCTCTTCCTACACATTGCCCTAATTAATTATTGTCACTGGTGGTTCAGTCAACTTTATGTCCATGTATGGCCACGTACGTCCATGTGATGGAACTGTGGTGTAATTGACAACATGAGAAGGTTTTATGACATTTAATAAGGAACATCCCTGATGACTTAATTTTGAAGACTGTAAATGGAAATCTGTCCTGGAGACAGTGCTATAGGTCAAGTGAATATTTGTATACTGTTGCTGTTAAGAGTAACATGGTGAATGCTTGGGTAGAGATACTAAACATAATATTATAACAGATACAGAACAGGATGAATGTAAACAGATACAGAACAGGTTGAATATACATATAACATATACAGAACAGGGTGAATGTAAACAGATACAGAACAGGTTGAATATACATATAACATATACAGAACAGGGTGAATGTAAACAGATACAGAACAGGTTGAATATACATATAACATATACAGAACAGGGTGAATGTAAACAGATACAGAACAGGTTGAATATACAGTATAACTTCCATATATCAAACTTCAATATATCGAATTTCTCTGTATATCAAACATTTTCTCAAGTCCCAACTTTTTTCCTTCTAAATCTATATGGAAAAACCGCATATATATCGAAGTTATACATATCGAATTTTTCAGTATATCAAAGTTTTTCATGGCCCCAAAGAGTCCTTTTACACATCATTAACCATTTATGTATCGAATATCGATAACCTGTTCAAAATTTCTCACAGGAGTGATGTACATGTATTTCACACCTGCGGTGCGCCAGTGCGATGATCGTAGGGACAAAGGCCCCGCTGATCATATAGCGTAAAGTCCCTTCGAGTGCTCGGATAAATGTTTGTTACGAGTCACACATTAATTAAAATTTGATTACTTAAAGGCAGAATGGTGATAATTTACTGATAAAACACATTAACTTTGTGTATGCAAACATGGCGGCTGCATCTGTCATGATTACATATCACCAATTTACCGAAAACGGCTAATTACTGACAAGTGCTGTTAACTACCAAAATTATGGCTAATATTCAATTTAAAATTAAACATTAGGCTAATTGATACATCTTCGATAATGCTTCTAAGAATTTACTAATTCATAAACTAAGAACGGTATTAGATCCCTACAGGCCTTACGAGCGGGATAACGGTTTTTCTAACGTTCGTGTAAATCACACGCATTGTATGACGTTTAGTTTCGTATCATGTTATCTTACAAGTGTAATTTATGAACATTTATCTATGTTTATTGTACATGTATGTTGATGTTTTGTTCATGTGTGTTTGTACTAACTGATGTGCTGATGGAATATTCATGTACATGTACATGAATATGCTTATTTTCGTATACCAGAAGTGCTCCACGTAAGTTTTTATGTTTGTTCATGTTTGTAATGCTTTAGTTATATTGATTTTTAAATGACATGCAGGGATTCAATAAATAATAAACACGATTTAATTTTTTTTTTTTTCAACTTACATTTACTAGTAAAAGTATGACAGGTAGATCTACAGTCATATACATGTTGCGATCTCATTACCAATCAAACTTTTACCATTACCATCGAGAGATCCAGACATGCACATATATCGAAGTCCTGGTATATCAAACTTTTCATGACGGTCCCCTGAACTTCGATATATGGAAGTTATACTGTACATATAACATATACAGAACAGGGTGAATGTAAACAAATACAGAATAGGGTGAATATAGATATAACATACAGAAAAGGTTGAATGTAAACAGATACAGAGCAGGGTGAATATAAACAGATACAGAACAAGGTGAATATAAACAGATACAGAACAGGGTGAATATAGAAATAATAGATACAGAACAGGGTGAATGTAAACAGATACTCAATAGGGTGAATGTAAATATAGCAGATACAGAACAGGGTGAATATAAAAAAGATACAGAACAGGTTGAATATAGATATAATAGATACAGAACAGGGTGAATGTATACAGATACAGAACAGGGTGAATATATATATAATAGATACAGAACAGGGTGAATATAAACAGATACAGAACAGGGTGAATATAAACAGATACAAACAGGTAGAATATAGATATAACAGATACAGAACAGGGTGAATGTAAACAGATACAAACAAGGTGAATATAGATATAACATATACAGAACAGGGTGAATGCAAACAGATACAGAACAGGGTGAATATAGATATAATAGATACAGAATAGGGTGAATGTAAACAGATACAGAATAGGGTGAATGTAAATATAACAGATAAAGAATAGGGTGAATGTAAACAGATACAGAATAGGGTGAATATAAATATAGCAGATACAGAACAGGGTGAATGTAAACAGATACAGAACAGGGTGAATATAGATATAACAGATACAGAACAGGGTGAATGTAAATATATCAGATACAGAGCAGGGTGAATGTAAATATAACAGATACAGAGCAGGGTGAATGTAAACAGATACAGAACAGTGTGAATGTAAATATAACACACACAGGACAGGGTGAATGTAAACAGATACAGAACAGTGTGAATGTAAATATAACACACACAGAACAGGGTGAATGTTAACAGATACAGAACAGGGTGAATGTTAATATAACAAATACAAAACAGGGTGAATGTAAACAGATACAGAACAGGGTGAGTTTAATCACAGAAAGTCCTCTGTGAGAATATTACCTCATGTGACTATACTCTGGGGTATTTGAACCATGTGACTGTAACCATGAAAAGTCCTCTGTGGAGATATTGACCTATTTAACTGTAAGGTGTAAGGACGGGAGGATTTTATTTATTTTAATTTTTTTTTTTTTTTTTTTTTATGAAAATAAAAAAGGTCCGGCGGCACAAAAATTAGGGGGCAGGTGGGGATGATAATCTAACAATTAATTTATCATGGCCTAACCAAGATAAGCCATATTTCACAGGTGGGTGTGAATAAGTCAAGACCACTGTAGGAGATCCATTAGAAACTGGAAAAGTATTTTGGGCATGAAAGAAAGTTTGTTAATTGTTCTGGAGGAATTATTACTCCAGTAATTAAATGAAAGTCATTATTCTCATATTTTATGTAAAAGCATAACCAGTTACTATAAACATAGAAAAAAACAGAGCAAAGAGAAATTTGTTCATGAAGTGGATTCCTCCCAGTCAATTATGTTCCAATAAACACAATATAAACACAGAAGCCAGAAAACCTGCCATTCTTAACAGGTGCTTATACCTGACACAATCATTCAAACATCCACTGACTGGAACCTATATATATCAGGTGATAATGTTAGTAGAACAGTTTGATACATAAATAAGGGACAGTTAAAACATAAGATAAATTATATATGATATCGTTTGGTAGTTTTCCCCAACTGGTCCAAGCAGCAAGAAGAGAAATTCTAGACCTCAACTGGTTTATGTTCAATACAACGAAAACTGTAATAGCAGTAAGTAGTGATATTGGTGGTTGAACATCAGTCACTTCCTTTTTCAGTTGAAAGATTTAGAACTTAATAAGCACCAACACAAATATTGTAAAAAAAGATTACATTAGGAATTTATATGAAAATGGACAACATTTAAAACATGGGTCCTCTGTGTCCAAGTGATCCTAGGTGCATTTCAAGATCATCAACACTAAGGTCCTGGGTTCAAGCCCAGATTGCTTCAAACACTATATGAAAAAGTTTGCCAGTCACAGAGGTTCTACCCCGACTCATTTCAATATCGGCATCAAATACTGAGGTTTTCTATTAACAAGTGACTCAGAAGGAAACATTATAAACACTGTATATCCGTATATAGTCATTATATGGCAGTGAGGTCAGTAATGACTATAACAGCTAAAGTGTAGTTATAACATGCATGTATGACAGACATCCAGAACAATGAAATTTCCTTCCTCAGTTCAAGCGTGTAATGGTTGCAGATGTAGGGCTGGAAAATTTTACTCATCCGCTCGCCATGACAAGTAAGATTCAAGATTTAAGGACGAGTAGCTTTAATAAGAAATTTCAAGCTCTGGGATGGGAATGTTGAAATGGTAGTATACTATCTTCTCTGACAAGGTCAGAAAGTTTCAAGATGATGTGGAAACCGATACTGTCATATAAGGTCAATACCTTTAATTGTATCTAACTATTTCGACCGTCATGCCCCCGCCGAAGCCGCAGGTGAAATGCCCATCTCTCCCAACAAAATGTCTGCAATTTTGTTGATACTATAATATTCATACATATAGCAAAGGGCACTCTAAGTTCACTAAAATATCAGACATATCATGTTTACCATATTTTTGTAAAATGAAATATCACCTTAAGATTATGTCTATAAGTGAATATTATCGCACATTTTTGTGTGAAATTGACACAATTATTCAAACATCTACAGAGTGGGATCTGAAATATAGAACCATCGTCCTTCAAGTAAAGGACAAACTTTCTCTCATAAAGTGGACCAAGTTTGGCTCCAACTCACGACCACAGTGCAGAACTGTGCACACCTGTTTAATACAGCGGAATGGTATTGCAGCAGACATGTTAGAATGTTTTAAATACAATATTGAAAAATATGATATTGGACTTGTAAAACACTTCAACTTGCAACAAGTTGCAGACTTAATACATGAAAGGTGCATAATGAATGTAATTATGTTAAATAGTTTTACTAATGAAACAATTAATTATTAGATTGATCACTGGTCTGACCAGTCTGACAGGTTGGTTTGATAGGTTAAATGTTAATCACTTATACATGTCTAGCAAGCCACCTTATTCAGTTATCTTCAATTACCTCCAGTCCACATGACTGTGTTATTACCTTTGGGGCAGTCTCCATTCCATACTGAGAGAAATGTTACATAATTTAGCACCACTTGGTATGTCTCTGTTGCACAACTTACTTAAGTATTGATTGATCAAAAGAAATATTAATTACATGTACCTCAAAGCTAATTAGAACTCTCCAACACTGCTTTAGGTCCTTAGTTACACAAAATACCATTAGTCCAGACCTGAATTCTGCATTAAATAAATATTACTCATATAGTCTCAGCAAGTAAAGCATGGATGGACAGCTCTCATTATGTGGATACATGATTTCCAGTCTCGGTAGATAAAAATAATACATTGTCAAATTGCTCCCCAGAGTCACCTGCAATGACATATTTATGTAGGTATAAAGTATGGCAGCTCTGTGACTTGTTATTATGCAAGTTAAGATTAATAAAGAATGTCAAGGTCATTTACACTGACTTAAAAATTAATATAAAGAATGTCAATATCATTTGATTCGACCTTACAAATTATTATTCTAATTGTCAAAGCCAGTCACATTAACCTAACAAAAAACATCATGGTCAATTACATTAACCTAACAATGTCAAGGTCATTTGAACTGACCTTAAACATTATTATTCTAAATGTCAAAGCCAGTCACACTTACCTAACAAAAAACATCATGGTCAATTACATTAACCTAACAATGTCAAGGTCATTTGAACTGACCTTACACATTATTATTCTAAATGTCAAAGCCAGTCACAATGACCTAACAAAAAACATCATGGTCAATTACATTAACCTAACAATGTCAAGGTCATTTAAATTGACCTTACACATTATTATTCTAAATGTCAAAGCCAGTCACACTGACCTAACAAAAAACATCATGATCAATTACATTAACCTAACAATGTCAAGGTCATTCCTACCTGCCATATTTGAAAAAAGAGTATAATTGTGTCTTTTGGTGTAGTTCTTAAGTGCATGAAGGGAACTCTCATCAATTTTAACAATTGTGTTCTTAATGTCATGTAACACAACCAAGTCTATAAAGTGTCATTTTGAATAAAAAAAACACAAAACAATTATATATATGCAGCCCCATCACAAAAAATGTAAAAAACTATTTGTAAGAAGCATAAGATGAAGCAATAACTGTGACATCTTCACATAGCTTCAACAAGTGTTGTTTGTATCATAACACCAGTTCTGTTTGTTATCCTCTCACCACATCGAGGCATTAGAAAAACGGATCCTGGAGTTCAAAATTTCAAAGCGAAACTTCACGCTCTGGTGGTGGTAATGTCAATTATATTAAGCAGTATATCAGGATGTCATACTTCCTGGTAGGCTACAAACAACAATATCTTACATGTATTACAACTGATGTTTAATGCACGGTGTCCAGATCAATATGCAAGTTTACGGACAGATCTAGAATGGTTTAGGGACTTAAACGATTTGTTATACCGAATATATTCAAACAAAACATAAAAGTAACACATTTGTTTTCCTATTTAAGGCATAATACACACTATGGATGTGCTTGCATAGTGAAAACATTACAAATTTTGTATATTGGACTAGATGACATCATCCCCAGTATTATATTAGACTGTGCCTGGTCATACAGTACTAAAATATTGCCATTGAACACAAGAATGAAAGCCAAAATGAGGTATAATAATAATGGTGTTACATTTTTCATTCTACTTTCATGCTGTTGGATATATTAAGACATGGCTTTATTTTTAATTAATTTAGGTAGTTTGACTAAGTTTATACTAATTAATTTAAGCTTGACTGTGAAGTGAATCTAATTATTAAATTGTTTGAAATAGCAACTTAATCCCTTGAACATTTTTTAAGTTATGTTTCGGACAAGCATTATAAAATATAATAAAGGGAGAAAATTGAAAAATGGGCAAGGTAGAGCTATAGTCACTGTTCTTCTTCTCAATGTCCTCTATCATTGTGTGAAATATGAATTCAGGGTTTCCCCCAGAGTCATAACGCATGTCGCAAACGACATCCCTTCAAAAGATTTGGTTGATTAGCGACATCTCTTAAGTGGCCAGACATGCTTTCCGAACTGTTGGAACTACGGTTAGATAATCCCATTATACAAGCCCATCAGTAATTAAACAAATGACCCTGTGATCAATTGACCTATTTCACAGACTTGTCAATCAAGTGTGCACCGGAGTGTGAACATGAGGCGTGTACAGGTAAGCCAATCAGAACGAGTCATTTGAAGGTTACTCCGCCGCAATATAGAAAGCAGTGTCCTGTGAAATATCTTGATCCGAGATTGTTTTTCACAAGATATAAAATCAACTACTATACAATCAATTAAACGAAACACTTAATAAAGTGTGTCACGACCATTTCTCAGATCAAAACATCTAGAAATAGTTCCCAGTGTATAGTAAGGGCTTTATGCAAGTAAGCAAAACAATGAAATCGTAAAGGGTTTTCTTAGCACCATATTTTAACAAAGCTTGAATAAAATCCCCACTTAAAATGGTTTATTTTGTACATAAATTGAAGAAAAAATACAAAAAGTTGCCTACCGGATGTTAACAAATTTGAGAAACCCGGTCTCAAAGTTGGTGCCTTAAAAAGTTTGATCCTAAAAAATCGGTGCATCGGTTAAAGCAGTGCCATATATTAGGGATGTTTAAGACTTAACTATTAATGTTTCCTTTTATAAAATTTATATTTATTTGAAAATACACTGACACCTAATGAAAATTACAGAATTGAACATTAAAAATGCAAACTTCTCAATGTATTAACTTTGAAATATGTCCATTTATAAACACTCCTTTATTATATTTTTATGGCAATAATATTCTAATATTGGGAAGAAACATATATTTGAAATGCACCTTAATGGATAGTTGTATACCCCCGGTTTCTTAGCATCTTATTTCAACAAATAAAATCCCCACTTAAACGGTTTACATTTTTAACATAGATTAAAGCATTTTTGTTCATTGGAAATACCTGGATGTGGTGACGGTCAAAATTTGGTAACTGCGGCCCTGTTTATGCAGGATATTTAGGGGATAGGGAAAAAAAAGAATTTTTAAGGACAATCTATTTGTTTACTTTTATAAAATTGGTATTCATTCGGAAATACACAAATTCTATATGAAAAATATTATTGCTTCTATGTTGAATCAAACATTAAAACATAAATTGCATCTCAACATTGAATGTTGTCAAAATAGCACACAAAGGATTAAGTATTTGGCTAGATATTAAAGCTTAAAGGAAAAAGTATCATAATTAACTTGTTATTTTAGCTGCAGTATAGATATTTTGTAATCAAATGTGTTTCAGCAATTTTAAACACATATTTCTGGGAATGGTATTGTGTTGATGAGAATATCTCTCTGCAATGCAAGAATTTTGAATTTGAATTTTGAATAGAAGTTAAGATAATTGAAAACGAGATATTGCGAGATTTTGTGTAAATACACAAATATTCACAAAATCTCAATCAGTTGTTTTCCTTCTCTATATAATTCCTTGCTAGTCATCCATTAAAAAAAACTTAAATTTCTTTGTATTCATTTTATTGCAGAAATATTCTAAATAGAAACACATACTTAAAAATGCCCCAAAATCCCTTATATAGTTTTGGAGTTATGCTTCAGACAAAAGTGTAAATTTGATAAAGGGAGATAATTAAAAGAGTAAGCAAGGTAGAGTAATGGTTCTTGTACACTGTACTTCCCTTTAATATCCTCTGTTATTGTGTGAAGATTCAACAAAATTGCTTAATCAGTTTTGTAGTTATGCTCTGGACAAAAGTGTTAGACAGACAAACAGAGACCATTACTGTACCCCTCTTCAGCTTCGGCAGAGAGATAAAAAGGGACACAATTTAATTAAGTGTTGAAAATCAATCCCATGTAAAGTCAATTTTTTTTTTAATAAATTCATGTACCATTGTAAAAAAGAATCAAGTAACGTTTATTGGAGATATTGAGCAGATGTTGAATAAAACATAATTTTAGGATAAGTACGGTGTAAAATTCATGTAATACTACACAAGACTGCAATACAATCCATATAAGGTCAACTGATACTCAACCTTGTGTAGAAATCTGGATAAAATTCAGGTAATCATTGTTCAAGTTCACGAAAGGATGTTGAATAAAACGTAACTTCACATTTAAAAGACCGCGGCGTGGTCTAGTGGTAGAGCGTCCGCCTCGCATGTGGAAGGTCGTGGGTTCAATCCCCGGCCGGGTCATGCCAAAGACTTTAAAAATGATACTAGAAGCTTCCTTGCTTGACGCTCAGCATTTAGAGGAGAGTTCTAGGTCTGGTCAGTCCGGTGTAAGTATAATATGACTGGGTGGGGTATCATACCATGTGTCTGTGGTATGATACTCCAGTGTGACAGCGCTTAGAATACTGTCTCAAGTAGACACCGTCGCGATATGACTGAAAAATTGTTGAAAGCAACGCTAAACACCATACAACAACAACATCACATTTAAAAAAAAAAAAGGAAGACTCATGTTGATTAGTATGTGCACAGCAGAATACATTCATATGCAGGACCCAAGTGATAAGCAACTTTGTAAACAAGTGCAATAAAAAATCAAACCATGATTGTTAGAAATAATAAGCTGATGTTGATTAAAGGGACAATATCCATGACATAACTAGCTGTGTGAGCCTGACAAACAATCCCATGTAAGGTATTGCGAGAACCAATTAAAATTATTTTACTTCAATAAAGGGGACTTAACTCATGTAAAGTAATACATGCAGACGTGAATTCCAATATAGTGCAAGGTCTGGTGATAAGTAACCTAGTTTAAAAATTTGAAAAGAAACGGGCATCAATTGTTGGAGTTATTGAGGCAATGTTGATTAAAATGCAATATTTAGATTTAAAAAAAAAAGGGCCACAACTCAAGTGAGTTAAAACAGAACAAGCAGAATAAGAATCACATGCAAGGTTTAGTGATAAGCAACCTTGTGTTTAATTTAACAAGAAATGTCCGTCAGTATTTTACTTAGGCGTTTCGATTTCTGAAACTTTAAGATGGAAACTCTCTCATAGCATAAGGCACTACTAGGCAACTCGGTTTTGGGGTTGTGCTTTGGAAACGAATTATTTCGTAATTTTGACTATTTGTTTCCATGATAACAGAAGAAATACTGAAAATGAAAATTCCCTCATTGCAAAAGACATTTCTGGATCACTATGTTGACATGTGTGCTTGTTTCAAGAAATTATCTTAAACAGTTTGGAGTTCTGCTCAGGAAACGAATAATTTTTTAAAATGTTTTTGAGTTGTGCTCCAGAAATGCATATATATCAGACAAAGGGCCAGTGCTTAATTTGATATCCCTTGCAAAGTTCGAGTTGCAGGGGACTAAAAGGAAGTTCTTGTCACAAGAAGTAATGTGTAGCAATGGTAACATTTGCGCAAGTTACAAAGTGAATGTAACACAATATTATGAGATTGTAACACTGATGAACAGGGTATCACAGAAACTTATCTACTCATAGAACAGTTGAGTAAAATATGACAACACAACACAACAACACAAACAGCACAACATAACCCCGCTAAATAGTTACACAAAACGAGGAAAAGAATTTGTACATTAAAAATTTGTACATGCATATACATGAAGTGTCTACAATGCAGACATTCTATATTTATTTATGTTAAATTAAATGAATGAAAAAAAAAAAAAAACTTATAAAATAAATACTTTAAAATTATCACAACAGTGAATAATTATATTCAGTGAAATATATAAAATAATCTTACACACTTGATCCCGGACACTGGCAAAAAAACTGGCATACCAATCCATAGTGAAAGGTTACACGGACAGAAATTACACAGGAACGGAACACAACAAACCATGCTGAACAATGCTCTTGCTAATTTTCACTTGTATGGTAACACGATACACAAAGCTTTTTTTCTGATCTCTGTTCTATTTAGTTACGCTATACCCTTCTTATTATACTTGGCCTATTGTTTTTAACCATGAACTTGGCATGTACTGCTACATAAATTAATTAAATATAACTGTGGGCATTGTAGACCAGTATTTCTCTATAGAAACATGACTGGCAAATTTATTTTTTAGTACTTAGTTACCTCCCTTTTCCTATCTTGCAGAATGGTTATAAAGGAGCTTGGCAAAAATGAAATATGCTTTCCCATAATGCAATACTAATGTCTATGGGGAATGTTGAGAGAAAGTTTGTAAGATTATGCTGTTGTTGTTGTATGGTGTTTAGTGTCGCTTTCAACAATTTTTCAGTCATATCACGATGGCGTCTTATTGAAGCAGTATTCTGAGCGCTGTCACACTGGAATATCATGCCACAGACACATGGTATATTATACTGACACCGAGATGACAAGATCTAGAACTCTCCTCATTATGCTGAGCGTCAAGCGGGGAAGCTTCTAGTAGAATTTTTAAAGTCTTTGGTATGACCCTGCCGGGGACCAAACCCACTTCCTTCTGCATGCAAGGCTGATGCACATCTTTCCGTATGCAAAGTGGACACTCGTCCACTAGACCACCGCTGTGGTCTGTAAGAATATGCTTTTACTGAATTATCTTTTTTTCTTACTTTGAATAAAACAATATTCTTGCATCGAAGAGGCCTGCCTATATCATTGATATTTTTGTTTATCACCCGCCATAAAGCCACTCATTGGCCATTTTCAGGTTATGCTAAAACACTGACGAATAAAACAGAAAATTACCGCTTATACAGGTTTAACTGTATATACTTTTTTGTTTGTTTTGTTAAAGGAATTAATACATCAAAACTTTTCAGTTTAAATCTTAAAAACAATAATAATGGGAAAAATTTAATTATAGGCAGATTACCACATAAATAGAAAATTGTATTGTCTGTCAACACTCTGTCGGACATATAAATTATGACCTTTGGCTTAAAAGTAACTGTATGATTTTTATTACAGATTTAGAGTAAGAACTGAATTATAATCTCAAAAAGAATCCAATTACAATCTTTTAAATTAGGTACCAAAAGCTTCCTCGCTTTGCGCTCAGCATTAAAGGATGGTTCTAGGTCTGGTATAATGTGACTGGGTGGGGTTATCCTATCATGTGTCTGTGGCATGACACTCCAGTGTTACATTTCTCAGAATACAGTGTGTAGCATTCACCATTGCTATATAACAGAAAAATTGTTGAAATCGATGCTTAACAAAAACAACAACATTTTACTTGACAAGTGTAAACAATGTAACCCAGCTTAGAGTTACAAGATCTACATCATTCCTTAATGATAATTACGAAATTGTCATAGCAAGGTTGGAAGATTCTATCACAGAAAATCAGGAAGTTGGGTTAAAACAGACTGGAGACTTTGATGTTAGATGGTGGACATAATAAACCAGCACATCTGGTGAACAGTGATAACATATCTAGAGAAAATAGAACTTGCATACTCCCCAGAGAGAAGGAAAAATCAATGTCAACATAATAATGATGGTGATAATAGCACAGAATTGAGGCCTAATTGCTCATAAACAATAATGTTATTAAGATATCCACAATTAACTGCAACCATGCCTTTCACAGACTCCAATAGATGGTTTTTGATGGCTTAGATATCCAATAATTGGAATTGCTCGATGGGACTTGTCACTGCAGAAAATGCACTTTTATTGCAACTACACAAATGGATGGTCTTTATGTTTGAGATAACCAGTCAATCAATGTACACAATGCTTTATCGCCACTACACAAATGGTGTTTTTAATGTTTGGAATAACCAGTCAATCAATGTACAGTATGAACTATTGCTACTTCACAGACAAATAGTTTTTATGTCCTTCAATGCACAGTATGAACTATTGCTACTTCACAGATGAATAGGCTTTATGTCCTTCAATGCACAGTATGAACTATTGCTACTTCACAGACAAATAGTCTTTATGTCCTTCAATGCACAGTATGAACTATTGCTACTTCACAGACAAATAGTCTTTATGTCCTTCAATGCACAGTATGAACTATTGCTACTTCACAGACAAATAGTCTTTATGTCCTTCAATGTACAGTATGAACTATTGCTACTTCACATATGAATAGTCTTTATGTCCTTCAATGCATAGTATGAACTATTGCTATTTCACAGACAAATAGTCTTTATGTCCTTCAATGCACAGTATGAACTATTGCTACTTCACAGATGAATAGGCTTTATGTTTGATATAACCAATCAATCATTGTACAGTATGCATTACTGCCACTTGACAGATGAATAGACAGATGAGTAGCAGTTATGCAAACTGTACATTGATTGATTGGTTATCTCAGATAAAGTCTGAGATAACCATTCAGTCAATGCACAGTTTGCATAACTGCTACTTCACAGATGAATAGACTTTATATTTGAGATAACCAATCATTGTACAGTATTCATTATTGCTACTTCAAAGATGAATAGACTTTATGTTTGAGATAACCAATCAATCATTGTTCAGTATGCATTATTGCTACTTCACAGATGAATAGGCTTTATGTTTGAGAAAACCAATCAATCATTGTACAGTATGCATTATTGCTACTTCACAGATGAATAGACTTTATGTTTGAGCTAACCAATCATTGTACAGTATGCATTATTGCTACTTCACAGATGAATAGACTTTATGTCTGAGATAACCAATCAATCATTGTACAGTATGCATTATTGCTACTTCACAGATGAATAGACTTTATGTTTGAGATAACCAATCATTGTACAGTATGCATTATTGCTACTTCACAGATGAATAGACTTTATATTTGAGATAACCAATCAATCATTGTTCAGTATGCATTATTGCTACTTCACAGATGAATAGACTTTATGTTTGAGATACCCAATCAATCATTGTACAGTATGCATTATTGCTACTTCACAGATGAATAGACTTTATGTTTGAGATAACCAATCAATCATTGTACAGTATGCATTATTGCTACTTCAAAGATGAATAAGCTTTATGATTGAGATAACCAATCAATCATTGTACAGTATGCATTATTGCTACTTCACAGATGAATAGACTTTATGTTTGAGATAACCAATTATTGTACAGTATGCATTATTGCTACTTCAAAGATAAATAGACTTTATGTTTGAGATAACCAATCAATCATTGTTCAGTATGCATTATTGCTACTTCACAGATGAATAGGCTTTATGTTTGAGATAACCAATCAATCATTGTACAGTATGCATTATTGCTACTTCACAGATGAATAGACTTTATGTTTGAGATAACCAATCATTGTACAGTATGCATTATTGCTACTTCACAGATGAATAGACTTTATATTTGAGATAACCAATCAATCATTGTTCAGTATGCATTATTGCTACTTCACAGATGAATAGACTTTATGTTTGAGATAATCAATCAATCATTGTACCGTATGCATTACTGCTACTTGACAGATGAATAAACTTTATGTTTGAGATAACCAATCAATCAATGTACAGTATGCATTGCTGCTTCTTGACAGATGAATGGACTTTATGTTTGAAATAACCAATCAATCAATGTACAGTATGCATTGCTGCTACTTCAAAGATGAACAGACTTTATGACTGAGATAACCATTCAAACAATGTACAGTATGCACTATTGCTACTTCACAGACGAATAGGTTTTGTGATTGAGATAACCAATCAATCATTGAACAGTATGCATTATTGCTACTTCACAGATGAATAGACTTTATGTTGAGATAACCAATCAATCATTGTACAGTATGCATTATTGCTACTTCACAGATGAATAGACTTTATGTTTGAGATAACCAATCAATCAATGTACAGTATGCATTATTGCTACTTCACAGATGAATAGACTTTATGTTTGAGATAACCAATCAATCATTGTACAGTATGCATTATTGCTACTTCACAGATGAATAGGCTTTATGTTTGAGATAACCATTTAAACAATGTACAGTATGCTTGAAAAACTATCATTTTATTCCTGTATTGGTATTATTTTTACTTCTCTGTTCATGTCAATATCATTTCTACACAATGGAGACTCCTAGATCATACTAGTATGTCTGATAAGAGTATAAAAGGTTTGGCTCAGTCAGTCAATTCATATTAAATGCCCCTTCTAAATGACAATTATGGTATTAATGGTTTGGCTCAGTCAGTCAATTCTTATGCAATGCCCCTTCTAAACAACAATTATGGTATTAATGGTTTGGCACAGTCAGTTAATTCTTATGAAAAGCCCCTTCTAAATGACAATTATGGTATTAATGGTTTGGCTCAGTCAGCCAATTCTTATGCAATGCCCCTTCTTAACAACAATTATGGTATTAATGGTTTGGCTCAGTCAGTTAATTCTCATGAAAAGCCCCTTCTAAAGGACAATTATAGTATTAATGGTTTGGCACAGTAAGTAAATTCTTATGATATGTCCCTTTTAAATGATAATTATGATATGACATTTTCTTATGAAATGCCCCTTCTAAATGACAATTACGGTATTAATGGTTTGGCACAGTAAGTAAATTCTTATGAAATGCCCCTTCTAAATGACAATTATGATTTGACATTTTCTTATGAAATGCCCCTTCTAAATGACAATTATGGTATTAATGGTTTGGCTAAGTCAGGAAATTCTTATGAAATGCCCCTTCTAAATGACAATTATGGTATTAATGGTTTGGCTCAGTAAGAAAATTCTGATGAAATGCCCCTTCTAAATGACAATTATGATTTGACATTTTCTTATGAAATGCCCCTTCTAAATGACAAAAATGGAATTAATGGTTTTGCTCAGTCAGTCAATTATTATGAAACACCCCTTCTAAATGACAATTATGGTATAAGTGGTTTGGCTCAGTCAGATAATGTTTATGAAATGCCCCTTCAAAACGACAATTATGGTGTCAATGGTTTGACTCAGTCAGGAAATTCTTATGAAATGTCCCTTCTAAATGGCAATTATGATATGACATTTTCTTATGAAATGCCCCTTTTAAATGACAGTTATGGTATTAATGGTTTGTCACAGTAAGTTAATTCTTATGAATGAATGAATGAATGAATGAATGAATGAATGAATGGGGTTTTACGGCATACCAAAACACATTATAGGTTTTTTGATGCCAACATGATGGAAGATTCCAGGTTCAATCCACATGTACAAAAACAACAAATTAATATATAGATTCAAAAAAATACATCATCAAATGAATGTGCAGAATTAACCTAGAGCCTTGATACCTGCAGAACAGCAGAGTTCCAGCAAATTCTATCGTATTACTCAAACTGTCGCTTCCTACGACATGCATGAGCCACAGTGATCCTATTCTTGCCATCACTCATATGGCTCCCTGAAACCACACAGGGGTTGATAATTTAACCACAATAGTGAACATGACAAGACTGATAAAATGAACATGACACCCATTCAAGATTCCTACCCCTCTGCAGAGATCGACAGTGATTCTTTTCTTAGCCAGAACCACACAGCTCATAATTCTTATGAAATGCTCATTCTAAAATAATGATAACAGAATTTCTCAAAAACAAAAATCATGTATCAGTAATATAAACATGCGCCCTATAACAAAACATATGATTTTAAAGTATTATTGCATATTGTGTAACTATTGCTAAATGTAGGTGTTTCATAATGAAGACAAATTCTTGTGTTAAGTTGATAGGTATGTATGTCAAAATGAAATTAATCTAAAGTAAAACAAGAAAAATCTCATGTTAAAAGGAGAAAGATTCCCCCAGATCAAAATGAGAAAGAAAATAACATGTCAAATTGACAATGTATGGCAAAACGAGAAGGTACCTTAAATCAAAATGAAAAGTTACACAATATATCAAATGTTAAAATGTGGTTAATGCCAAACTGAGCAATGTGCAGTATTGCATGAGGTCAAAATTGGAATATTATCCTATAAAAATGAGAAGGTATTTCATGTTATAGCACATGTAAAGTGAAAAGCATCCTATGGCAAAGTAAAAATGTATTCCACCGTGACAGTCAAATATATATGCAACAGGGCTGTAGCGTTATATTGAAATAATGGTATATTGCGTAACGTTTCATAGCAACATGGCATATTGTATCAGACCATTGGCTGTGTCTTTGATATCGACTGTATTGCAATATTGCAAGTTACCACCTGAAATGCATTTTACAACAAATAAGCAACCCTGTTCAGCACTGTGTTTGCTTTAACTTACAATCATTGCTGCGCCAGAGCTAGTGAAGGGTTATTAGCTGCTGGAAATCATCCATCTTGAAAACTGAGTTTTTTGTTATGAAGACGGCGGTACAGTATGATGCTAAAAATTTCATCACATTTTCAATAATAATTTTAAATAATCTGTATTGTATTGCATATTGGGATACCTGTATTGTTATACATACCATATCACCATTAATCAGGCAATACACAGTCCAAATATGCAACTTTTATTCAAATCAAATAAGAATTATACTAGCTATCATAATTAGCCAAGATCAGTCCACTTTAACCATTTACTCCATAGATACGTGTTTTCCTGCACCAATCACAGAAGGCCTTTGAAAACAGTGCAGGAAGAGTTCAGAGTGCTCGTAACAAGCAATCTGAACACTTCCTGCACTGTTTTCCACTCTGTCAGTGGATATAAACATAATTCACCCATTGCTGATACGTGGTGAATTAATGCTTTCAACATTAGGTGTCCAAAGGCATCTATATGGAGTAAAGGGTTAAGCTAAAGTACAAGAGTAGCTAAAAAGCAGTTACAAATTGAGCTGTACTTCTCCATCAAGTTGCAAAATGTTAATCATATGCAGACATTACTGAAGCATGGTATGGTCTAACAACGTACATATTACATAAAGGATTATTATAAATTAGTTTTGATATAAAATTAAAGCAACAGGTTTTGAATAAGTAGGTAAATTAGTGTCCAAATTGACAGATATTTTCCTTTAATAATATTTAATATTCATAAGTATAAATTATCAAATAAAATGCAAGCAAAAGAAGAAAATATCTACCATGCTGAACAAAGGGAAGTAAGTGTGATATAAAAAAGAAGAGTAAACATCTGGATAGTATGTAAATGGTACAAATACATTATACAAAGGGAGATAACCATTATTAAAAACTAACCTGTCTTGTGACTGCCTAGTTTGAACATGACTAGAGGGTTTTCCAAGGTAGAATGTCTAGAAAGCAAATATAAAGCAAAGCAAAATAATAATGCTGTGATCAGAAACATTATTGAGATTCAAGAACAGCCCAACATGCTTGGTAAAATGAGTATTCTTTTATAATAGTATAAAAAGCTTGTATAACATTATCATAATTTATATCTGATTGCAAGAAATCTTCCCCTGAGAGATTCGGGTATAATGATAACAGTCACCACACAGATTTTGCCAGTATGTAAAAAAATATATATGTTTACTATGCCGTTTTATTTCCCAGAGTAAAGAAAATAATGCTATAATATGTAATTTGACATTTAATGACCAATCAATATATGCAGGTGTAAATCACACATATAAAACTTATTTTGGTAAATAACCAAATAATTGTTTAAACATCTTATTAAAACGATGCATCATTTGTAGAATATTACAAAACACAATTCAAAATATTTGATTTTCTAAGTTAATGTGTTCATATGTGAAGTTAAGGATTAATCATGTGTCAACAATAATGTCTACTGATGAGCATTTTTTTACAATTACATGTATAAAAATTTGATTTTTCACTTAAATATTTATTTCTGTTTCACATAAATATTATGAAAGTTTTGAAAAGGCACAACACTGTTTAATAATATTTTTAAAACAATTTTTTAGATACTTTATGAAGGTACAAAAACTGTATACATATTTGACTATTTACAGAATAATTTCAGTTTTACTTAAAGAGTCTCACAACAATTTTCATAAATTTATACTTTAAACTATTTTTGGAAATTTCCTATCCAAGAAAGTATGCAAAAATGAAATAAGAACGAATGAATGAATGAGGTTTAACGGAGTACAAACACATAGGTTATTCGACGCCAACAGGAAGGAAGATTCCAGATTCTCTCTACATGTACAAAAAAAACACAAATTAATATACAGATTAATAAAATACACCAACAAATAAATATGCAGAATGAACCAAGAACCTTGATACCTGCAGAACTGCAGAGTTTCAGCAAATTCTACGAACACAGACTGTTAACTTTTTTTGTTGTTGGAAAAGGGACAAAAGTTTTGTTAATGGCTGAAAGCCCTGATATTTCACATTCATGGAGATATGACAAAAAGTGTAACACATACTATATATAAAAACACATACTATATATAAAAATGTTTCAGTTTTCATCTTTAAAATAAAATTGTTACAAAAATATATATTTATATTTTTTATTCAGAAATCTTACTCATATTTTCAAAACAAGCGCGACAACCAGTTTTATAAAATAAATGTATTAAGACAGTATGACATGAAGATTGCTATCTCCATATGTTATATGTACATAAGGCTTAATATGATGCGTGAAAATGAGTGAAATCAACTTCAACAATATCATGTGCCCCTTTTTAAGTGGTACCTGACAGTTGGTAAAATCTGCTGTAGATGGCTGTTTTACAAGGCACACTAAGAAAGGTTTTATTTTTGATACTGCATTCCAAGGCATGTATACATAGTAACATACAACATGCATAATAACTGTATACCCCCTGTCAAAATGTCGCTGGGGGAGATGCATTTTGCAAATGAGGAATGGAGAAAGTTTGAATTTTGTAAGAAATGTGTGTAAAATGCAATAAAACACACTGCCAATAACGAGACATTTATTTATTCATTTTCCATAACAATAGGGTGGAAGGCATTTATTAGGGGGAAGCATTAATGTTGTATGGTGTTTAACGTCGCTTTCAACAATTTTTCAGTCATATCGCGACGGTGTCTACTTGAGACAGTATTCTAAGCGCTGTCACACTGGAGTATCATGCCGCGGTCACATGGTATGTTACCCCACCCAGTCACATTATACTGAAACAGGGCCGACCAGACCTAGAACTCTCCTCTAAATGTTGAGCGTCAAGCGAGGAAGGAAGCTTCTAGTACCATTTTTAAAGTCTTTGGCATGACCCGGCCAGGGATTGAACCCACAACCTTCATCATGCGAGGCAGATGCTCTACCACTAGACCACGCCACGGTCTAGGGAAGCATTAAATAATCTAGGGTATACAGTGTACATTTTTATGTAGTTGTATTAAAAAGATGGATTGTGCACAACCAACCTGCAATCATGCAAAAAACTTAAAAACCTTGCCGTGTGCATGTACCTACACTCTGGCTTATAATTAATAATCTTTTTTAATTTCTTTTTTTCATTTTGAAACTTTTCCAACCTAAATTGGATAAAACAAAATTTAAGTTTTCAATGGGGAAGTGGTGGAATATCGCTCTCTGTTTAATAAGGTAAAAAGCCATGTACAATGTTCAATATCACTTTCAAACAGCTTTTCTTTTATCAGGAATGTTATCATTGAACAGTGACATAGTGCAAGTATGAAGTTAAAGTGGTTAACGACTTCGGCATGACCTCTATGAACCCCAACTTTCTGTATGCCAAGCAGGCACTAGGCAACAAGACAAAGGAGATTTTAATTTATTTACAAAAACAAGCTTTATAGCATATACTGTACATTTTATCATTCCTCACTGGTAACTGAATTATAGTGTGAAAAGAGAAAGCAAAATGCAGCCTTTAAAACGTAATAAAATGCGCTAGAGCTAAAAAAAAAACAATGCTGAAGATTTTTCTGCCAGAGCAAAGCTTTTACAAGACCATGTCCTGTCTCAAACACACAAGCCACTCAAATACACAACCAAGAAAAACATACATGTATATAAAACCAGGGTTTAATATGAAACTTTTTAAGCTGTTGTCCGTAGGTAAATTGCCTTTAAAAACGTTCACTTGTCCCAATGAAATATCAATGTCCTCAATATAACTTAAAGTCCCAGTCACTGACATGGTTAATAAAATAAATAGCCAAAAAATTATGTCACATTTCTTTCTTTGATTGTATGTTATTGACAATACAGATACATATTTAGTAGATTCTCAAGCATGAAAGTTATTTAGATACATATTTAGTAGATTCTCAAGCATGAAAGTTATTTGCCTAATTAATATTTTTTTTGTTTCAATATCAAATGCCCCTTTAAGAGTCAACATGACATCTGTTTATTTCTATCCCAGCATCTAACATTTTGCAGAAAATAAGTTCATGAGCCCACATAAACAAGTGAAACAGAAGATCACACTCTAATCTAAATTTGCTGCAATAACTTGCAATAGAATACTATACCATGAAAAGAATGATATAAAAACCAAGGCCATATTATAACAAGAGGCCCAAGAGGGCCTGAGGACGCTCTACTGACTCATAGTGGCCATAGCAAATTTTTGAAATGCAATAGAAACATCGAGACTGGGTCATTTTTAACCCTAGGGACACCATTTGAACAAATCTAACATAACTATGTTTGTTATCATTACTATATAAACATTTTGAAAATCTGTTGGGCCGTTCATGAGAAGAAGATTTTTTAAGTTTTTGACTATTTTTAGTAATGGCAGCCATCTTGAATTTTAGATAGAAAACATATCTTCTGTATAGTCTCATATGCAATAGAATCATCCATGTGACATTTCAGTTTAATTGGCCAAGTGATTTCAGAATAAATGAAAAAAAAAAGAGAATTTTCTGTTTTCCCATAGTATCCCTATGTAAAGTTCTAAGTCCTCTTACAGGGCCCCTATAAATTTTAACCCTAAATTCTTATCTGCAATCAAACTCCTACACATAGGGATAACATATATTAAATATGTACAAATCGGACATACCGGTACTTAAGAAAACAATTTAAGTACTTCCCAATTTGTACCCTTTTGGGGCCCCTCCTAAGACATAGGAACCCAGTCATTTTCACAAATCTGAACCTTGTTTACCTAACAATGCTTTTGTGAATATATAGGCAAAATCATTTCCATTTAAAAAAAAATAAAAAAATATTATACTGACATTGTGTTCCCTAATTCAACCCTTGGGGCGGGGTCATTTTTAACCCTTGGGACACCATTTGAACAAATCTAACAAAACTATAATTGGTCATCATTACTATATAAACATTTTGAAAATCTGTTGGGCCGTTAATGAGAAGAAGATTTTTTAAGTTTTGGACTATTTTTAGTAATGGCGGCCGTCTTGAATTTCAGATCGAAAAAAAAATCTTCTGTTTATTCTCCTATGCAACAGAAACATCTATGTGAAGTTTCAGTTAAATTTGCCTAGTGGTTTCAGAGAAAGTGCTGCTAACAGACGACAGACGATGGACAATGCGCCATCACATAAGTACTTGTGGCCTTTGGCCAGTAAAGCTAAAAATGTGAATTTGCCATGCTCTTACCTACCCACTCAAATCAGAGTTATCTAAACATTTTTAAATGATTTTGAAAGTATCTTTTTCTCATTCCTAACGTACAACGGGAAAAGCAAGATAATTGGAAACATGGATGCCCCTTCTATATGTTAGTTATATTTATTATATCAAAAAAGGAACAAAATTCCTGTAAAATTTGACAGAAACTGACAAATACTATACATGCCTGGCAATTTATAATTACACAACTACACACCAAGATATCAATAAACCCTGAGCATTGCAAATAGAAAAGATGACATGGTTTGTTTCTCGAGAGCTATGCGAGTACAATACTAACATCACTGGTAATATACTACATATAATCAGTATTTATATATTTTTTACCAAGTAAATCAACATCCTATGGCCCATGTTGACATTAAGTCAATACAAGTGAACTATGGCAACAGATCCATTTATTTCCTTTAAAAAACATTTTTCCTTGTTTATAAGAATCACTCTCTTCCAATCAAAATTGTTGTAACATATCGCCTCAGTGCATAAACATCTGTATGTTTCCCGGGATGTGTTAATATATTGGCTGATTTGATGGGGTTTGAAAACAAATGTAGTACATGCAGAAAGCTGCAAATAACACATTTTCAAATCATCTGGAAAACCCTGAGTGTCAAATATTCCCAGATATTACTCTAGTGAATGTTGTTGTATCGCTATGTTATGAAAAAAAAAGAATCATATGGAATACATAATGAACGAGTAAGACGGCACAGTAGTTGAAGTGTACGCTTATTAGATGTCTTCTGGTAAAAAGTTTTCACCTGAAAAATGTCTAGAAAGAGAGTCGGCGACAGCAATCTTAAGCAACTACACGTAATGCACTATAAGTGATAAATTACCCTCACTCTTTTCATAAGTTACTGGTTCAGTTTTGTTGACTACAGGTTCAGAATTGCTGTTCCTTTTCAGGTTTATTGAATTTTCATTTGTCGTTTCTGTTTTGGTGGCCATTCTCATTAAAGACTTCACTTCCGTTGATTTATTCTAATGTAGAACACGAATGAGTCCAAATATTTTCAGAAAGGATAAGGCTTTTTTACCGCCATAATCGCGAACACTGAAAATATTACAGTCATCATCATCATCATCATCATTATCATAACCATCATCATCATCATCATCATCATCATCATCATCATCATCATCATCATCATCATCATCATCATCATCATCATCATCATCATCATCATCATCATCATCATCATCATCATCATCACCATCATCATCATCATCATCTCATCATCATCATCATCATCATCATCATAATCATCAATCATCAATCAGCAGCAGCATAACATCACCATCATCAGCACCAGCAGCATCAGCATTATCAGCAGCAGCATCACACTCAACATCATCAGCAACAGAAGAAAAAAAAAGTAGCACCACAACCACCATGATCTTTGTCATTATTTTCATCATTACAAATAATCTGGATTTTGTAAAACATTATAAGTATCATGAAAGTATTTCTCCTGTTTGCTACAAGTACAGTGACCTATATACAGCGGAGTCTCACTTAAGATAAAATAAAGCCATTATTTTCCTGACTTCTTCCTTACTTTAATAAAATAGTTTTTATTCCAAATATGCAAAATGTTTTATATTTCATCTTGTTATTTTATAAAATTCACTCTAGCAACTGCATTATCTAATCAATTTTAACTTTGATAATTGATTGTAATCTGCGTAGGTGAAGAATTTATATCCATAGAAACAATAGCTATTTTATACACAATTTTAAAAACTTGTATCATATCAAAACGTTTTCTACGATATTCCAAAGATAGTAGTTTAAATTCCTCAAGTCTTTCCTGATAAAACAGTCCCTTCGTTTCATTTAGAAATCGTGTTGCTCTCCTTTGTGCATTTTCGATCAGTTGCTTGACCTGTTTGGAGGTAGGGTAATATATCACATTTCAAAAGTCTAAATGGGATCTCACTAGAGCCGTATACAAGAATATGTCCTTGTTCAAGTTTGTAAATTTCCGTTTTATCAATCCAATGATTTTATTCACTTCGTTCACAGATATATTAACATGGTTTCCAATGATCAAATTTCCCCTAAATTCCATTTTTATGTCCCTTTCTGAATCTTCCTCAGCTAATTGCTGTATAATATAATCTGCATCCGTAATGTAATAATCAAAATCAAAATGTCTATTGTCAAAACTCACATTATTACACATTTTTACGTTCAAAACTCAATTTTAGCCATTCCTTGCTCCATTTACATAGATTCAATATGTCTTCTTGCATCTCCTCCTGTTCTGATCAGATTTTGATGATACATTTCTATATAATTTATAATCATCTGCAAACAATTGTCATGTATTTCCAACTACTTTTGGTAGATCGTTTATAAAAATAATAAACAGAACTGGTCCTAACATGAAACCCTGAGGGATACCGGATATTATTTATTCCATTCTGTCGTGTTACCATTAATTTCCACTCTTTGCTGCCTTATATTTAGGAAATCTTTTAACTATTTCAACCAGTAATGTCATATCCCTCAAGCACTGTCGAAAGTCTTACAGAAGTCGAAATATATAGTGTCAACTTGTAAATCATCATCAATTGCATCTGTTCAATCCTCCACGTTGGTAAGTAACTTTAATATGGTGTTTCCATTTTTCCTTAACCCGTACTGGTTTTCTGCTAGTAAATTATGTATAGATTCATGTGTTCAACTAAAGTCTACCTGATGCATTTCTCCAACACCTTGCAAATCACCAAAGTAATTGGCACTGGTTTATATTTCCAGGATCAGATCTGGTTACCTTTTTAAGATACTCGTTATATTAGCTTTCTTCAAATCTTTAGATACAGTTCCAGTTCCTAAAGATTTGTGAAAAATATGACATAGAGGGCTCCATTTTCATCTGCACACTCCCTAAGGAAAAATAGATGAGTTATCAGGACCACAAGACTTGGAGACATTTAATTTTTTCATTAGTTTCAGCAACTTTTCAGGTATAATTTCAAAGTATCCCAGTGACTTTCTCTGTCAACTTTTGGCGCGAATGTCGGTAATTGTGAGTCACCATTGTAAACACAAATGTAAAATAGTCAGTTAAGTGTCAGCTTTACCGTTATCGTCGGTTTTTGTATCACCATTACTAGCTTTTCAAATCATCTATATTATTTTTAGTTTTTGTTACATCATTTATAAACTCCAGAAGGACTTTGGAGACCTCTTTACGCTTTCTACGACTCCTTTTTGGCTTGCCTCTACGAAGACCAGCCTAAGTATTAAGATAGGTTTTGATTTCCTGTTAGGTACTCGGTTCAAAACGAAACAAGTCAAAACAACACAATATGACGCAGGGTACGGTATAGTCTTGACCATTTTCTACGATTTCTTTTCTTTAAGGTCTGCTTGTCTCTCTTTATCAAATCATTGAACTAGGCCATTATACTCTCTCTAAACATTACAGCGATATCAGTTGGCGCTAGTGTCAGAGATGATCAAGACTACAAACGATATGCAGACTAGTCTTTTTTGATATACAGGTTATCAACATTCTGCGAGTATAAGTATCTTCCATGTAAATGGATATACGCAACCCAGGTATAACCTGTTCTTTTCTCTTTTTGTTTGATTTGTAGGTGCCGAAACTACTTTTGTTGTTTTTCAAAACACAATTTAATATGCCATGACTTGTCTTGCTATTTTTCCGCCAAACTGCCAATTTATCTAATAAATATTAATGTGGTGAGTCCATTTTATATAGATTGGATACCGTTACTCCATTTTTATTTACTTGGTTACGGATAAGTTGGTCTTAGGGTATACTCTAATATTTTTGTGGTTAATCGTTTAGAAGATACCCTGATATTAAGTATATAGGTCATCGTTGAACGATATTAGAACAAGTCATTATAATGATGATTTACCTTCGACGAAAATGGGCCACATCGTAAATAAACACATGAGGGCGAAGGCGTAGCAGTTGGGGCGGGATAACACCCTACACAATAATCAGATTTGGTAAGGTTAGTGGCGTCAGCATATACATTGTCCCAACATGTATTTTGATAAAAAAATAACGGTGTAGCTGCAAGATACATAAAACACTGTATATGGCACACGCTGCAGCGAATCCAGTGCTAGTTGTATGGCAGTGACACACCGGCGTAGCTACACGTAGGCAATGCATGCCAAAAAAATAAAATTCCCTAACTAATTGATAAATGTTTTACATAGATGAAAACACACACAAAACCACTGATAATGCACCATTGGTCATATATAGTTTAAAACAATATATGGCGCAGTACCCCATAGCCCCCATCAAAATGACTTTGTCTAGGCCTGCAGCTAGGTTTACTTTGACCATCTTATGGTTTTGTCTTAAGTTTCTTGTGGGGTATGGGTTTGTTTCTTAATAAAGGCGTTTTAAAGTCATCAACTATTGAAATAAATATATTCATACCCCTCTCCTCTCCTCAGTTAACTTATCCCCTACGTCTTGACTAGCAGTACTGTTTAAATAATAATGCATTACATTTAAAAAAAAAAAACATTGGCGTTAATAACAACCTTATTTTCTAAGAAATGAGTAGGATTCAGCAGTTAGTGTTTAAGATGTCAAACATTTTCGGAGCTGTTCTCCGTATACCAATAGCGAATGCCCCACTGTTGCCTCTCTCCAATAATTGAAGTGCTCTTACGCCCATTAAAGTATTGTTTACCTACAAAATACTTATAATTACGCTTAGTTACTCAAAAAGGCATGTTGTTCCTTTTAAAAGGAAATTTTATTGATATTTCTCCTTAGAAAATCTTATTGCTTTTGTGGAACTATTCGTTTATGCTACAATATTCCTCATAACGTTCTGTGACACACATAGCCATCACTGGTGCTATGCAGCAGGCAATCATCTGGACACCGACATATGGACAAATATGATCATTTACACGATCTGTTACGTGGTTCTTCAGTTTTAGTTTGGTTTTAACTAGCCCATCCCAATCTTACAGGTGCGCAACCAGGAAGTGAAGTTGTTTACAACTGTTGGTAATATTTTGTTTATAGATACATTGTTCTTTTATAAAATCGTGGTGATTTCAACGCAAACGTATAGAAGGTTGTGATAAGACAGGTAAGTGTAATTAATAAGTTATGAATAAAGCGCTTTTGGCAGTGTTACTAAAATTAGATTTCTGTATGTCACGAGCGCATGATCAATGACGTCACGAATTGTGGGCATGAATGTACATTTTTTCAGTGTTGTCATTTTTGGATAAGTTATTTCACAATAATAAGCGGATTGCTTTATAAGTAAGGTAATTCAGGCTTAAACTTCATATTTATTTGAAGAGTTGTGTATAATTGTAAAGGATAATTTTGAGGAAAAAGACAAGTTAGTGTGCAATGTTTTCTTCATATTTTCCTTGTTGTCTGTTATTGATTATTTGAAGTCGTGACTTGTAGTGCGCAACCAGACATTTTGAGTATTGTTAAATGTCATATTACAAGCGTAAGGGAATATTACTCTTAGTCTTATTTGAATGCAGTTGTCATGATTGGTGAAACTGAGAAGCAGCTGTTTATGAAACAAGTTGTGAGATAGACCTATATGGTGACAAAATTTATACTAAATTAGTGTACTTCAGACATTTATCAACTTTATACAAAACTTTACTGTCAACCATCACACATACAAAAAAACAAATTCTTGTACGAGTCGTCAAAATTTCAACCATCATAATTAGACTTAAACCTTAATTACACATCAAACGTTAAATAAATTGGATGATACGAAGATTGATGTAGAAGACGAATCATGGGACTAATACATTTCCAGAAAACCAGTACCAGTTACTTTAGTTTTATATAGAGGTTATATGAATTGAGTCTGTTTCCTGGTAAGAGTTCACATGTGTGTTAATTTTTGAGAGGCCACCTGGTTGAACTGCGGATCAAACCAAGGGCCCCTAAATCTTTGGGCATGAGCCACAACACTACCTATATTTTGCCACACATCTTTACAGCATAAACAGTCATTAGAATGCCTATCAATAGTTATTCATGCCAGCAGACAGGGATTGATAAAACAATACTAAGTACTGGTCCTACTCAGGAAATGGGACTAGAGAGAGATTCATAAGCCCAGCATTTCAAGGGAGTATATGACTGTATCTGGGAAAAATGCTATAAATGTCTTAAAAAATGAATAAGTTAAATCCGAATGTTTTGGTATGTCAAATCCACCAAAATATGATATAATCAACATTTCAATTGGAGAGGTAAACTTGAAACAAAACCCCCATTCTAAGATAAACAGCACTTAAATACTGCTCAATGTCATTCAGACTCTTTTTTAAGATGAAGCAATATTTACTACGTATAAGCCTGTATCATTGATGGGTGGATCTACTGTTAAAATCAAATGTTGTACGCCCCCTCCCCCATAAACTCCTATGTTTTATTAAATTTCATGAGATTACTACTGAAAAACATGTGTGCCCATTCAGATTTTGTGTTGCACCCCTCTATATTGCATACAGATCAAATTAAAATACGAAATGAAGTCACGTGACTCATTTAATACGTCGTACAATATGTTGCACTTTTAAGCAGGAAATCTATTTAAGTCTAACATTGGCAATTAGTCTAAGTTAGAATATTTATCTTTGTTTTAATATATCATCGTGTAAGGATCTTAAAGAGACCTGAAAATAGATCAAAAGACTCCCCCCCCCCCCCCCCCCCCCCCCCGTCCAGACAAGTGAAAATTCAGAAATTAAACAGGGCAGCCCTTTTTAAACATCCTCTGTTTTTCTAATTCTAATAAAACAGTTTATTTAGTTACTCTTGATTTTATATCCATAGGACTAATATTATAATTCTACATTAAAGTAAGGACAAACTATTTTTGGTAAGGATAAGCAGATTTTAGAAACTCTTGTCAAACTGGACAAATGAAATAAAACAAAAATGTAATGGCCTGCAGTGAGTAAATATAGGCATGATAATATGGAAAAACATGTTTTTAGCCTATTTTAAAAATCCTGATAGATTCCCTTCAAGAAAGTTCATGGTAAACAATCTTATATTGGTTTAGTTGAGATGTATTCAAGTAGACTTTAAATAACAATTGTAATAATGGTTTTATTTTCAGTTTATAGATAAGTGCAAGAAAACCCAACCATAATGTCTCTGTATCCATCATTGGAAGATATGAAGGTGGACCAGATGGCCCAGGTAATTATATTTAATTTTGTATACTTTTTGATGAAAGGGAATCTGAAGCAATTTTGATAAATTTCACATAGTATATTATTTCTTGTATATTACCGGTATATGCATCAAATCCAGAATCGAAGCATCACAAGTTCAGTCCTCCGCCACAGCTGTTTGTGGTGTCCTTGATCGAGACACTTTTTCTGTATATGCTGATTATTGGTTCTAACCAGGAAGATTTTGAGCGTGATTTACATAAGTTGTAATAACAATCTAAGTAAAATAAATAAGTTTAACTAACTAAATTTGTCCCTATTATTGCAAAGGGCCCAATAGGCAAAATTCTGATAAATGGTTGACAGACATCCTGTTTTTCATAGTTATTTTTTATATAAGATGTTCCCCCCCCCCCCCCCCCCCCCCTTTAAAGTTTAAGAGTGTAATACTCGGAGATTGACTGATATACCCATAAGATTAAACATTGATAGTTGTAGTAACTGATTTCGTGTGTGAATGACTTCAGCTATTTAGATTCTTGTCTAAGAAATTGTTTAATAAAAATAGATATTTGTGCATCATGTTTAATTTTCCTGTTTGGAAATGACTATGTTCACGAAATCATTCTATTCTTTCTAAGAAAATACATGTAAATGTGTCATTTTCCAAGAATAAGTTTTACTTTCACTTTCATAGTAAATCATTAAGACCTCAGTATTGATAATGAAGCTTGTTGTCCCCTTAAGATCTTTATGTCATTCAGCCATGGTTATAAGTTCTACTACCTGGTACATTTGAAGTCTTTGCTTACCTTTGTGATTAAATATTGCATATTTTAATTTTGCAAATGGTACATTTTATCTACAACTTACATGTGTAAAAATAAGTATTGCCACTTTTTAATGTCATGGTCAAACTCCTGTTACTATTAATATTATCCTTTATGGCTTGGTAAATGTCTGAATACTCAAAGAACTTTGTGATATGTAAATATTAATTGTGTGAATGTCAGTTAATGACATTCCAGTGTAGTATAATCAACTCTGTGTGCATTATTTCTATTTAAAGAAAAAAACATGCATTATGCACTGCTCTCTCTCTTCCTCCCTCTCTCATCTCTCTATCTCTTTTTACAATAAATATCTGCACTGTGTTTTACAGTTAAAATATTTTCCCACTGTTCATATCTTTGTTACATACATTCTGTATACTATGATTTGATATTAACTGCTCATTTTTCAGGCCCAAAGGCAGTATGAATCACAGACAGCCCAGCACTGTGTTTTACAGTTAAAATATTTTCCCACTGTTCATATCTTTGTTAAATACATTCTGTATACTATGATATAATATTAACTGCTCATTTTTCAGGCCCAAAGGCAGTATGAATCACAGACAGCCCAACAGCCCATCACATACCCAAGTCATCCAGGCCAGTACCCCCCACAACAGCCACCCATGGCTGCTGGGGGTGGTGGCGGATCACTGTACCCGTCGTTAGATGATTATATGGGACTGCAGCTTACCCCACAGTTTATGCAACAAAACATGCCAGAATATGTAAGTATTAAACTTATAAATTTGTATTCACTCACACATTCACATAGACAAACACGGGTATATATATTTTATGAGTATTAGATCAACTGAATATATTTTTTTTTAATTGAATATTCATTACACAAGTTATTTGGTGTACCCTTTTCCCGCTGTATATACATGTCACACAACACTTGAGATGCTGTTATGAAAATGAAAAGTCAAGATAAAAATTAGATTTCAAGATGCTTTCATGCATGTAACGTTTTTATACAAAAAAATTGTAACCTTTATCATTTATTGGATAATAATTATGTATTTGCAAGATTTTTTTTTTACTTTGTTTTTTAACATCTCTGAGGGGAGAATATGGTCTAGACGTAGAGCTGATTGAGGGTCGTGGGTTTGATTTCCCTTCAGGGTCATGTCATTTGACCTTGAGCAAGACACTTTATCTGCATAATGACATGATTTAAAGTACTGGTTCTTCTGGCATGATTTGTCCAAGCTGCTGAAACTTGTTTTACAATTGATGTAAAACCATATCTCTCTCATTATTATAATCATATGTCATTGACAGAACCAGCAGGTGGCTGTCCCCCAGACACGCCCAAGTAACATGCAGGTAGCCCCTATCAGTGCAGGGGACAAAGGTATACAGAGGGCGGAGATTAAGCAGGGGGTGCGTGAGGTTATTGCCTGCAAAGACGGGGAGGGCAAGATTGGGCTCCGTATCCGACATGTCAACAATGTAAGTAGACAACATTACTACATAAGTACTGTAAATATTGTATATTGATAAAATATATCTATGAAAGGAGAAAAGTTGAGAAATGATAGGGAATGCAAATTCTGTTTTAATTAACGGCACAATTACATTCAGGGTTACATCATCATGAAGTATTAGCATCTTTCTATAAATACTGCTATGAATTGTTATGAAGATCTCATATTCTGATATCATTATAGATAAACGAAACATTGTCAAGGTTTATAATGGATGATGATGATGATTTTAATATAGCTTCAGCACTTCATGAGTAAACAATACCACATGCATTGTGGAAGTGTTGAAACTTTCGACACTATGCATTACATGACAGGAAATAAAACCATCCACATAGTACAGCCCATCAATGGACATTGATTACAAATATAATCATCTTACATAACTATTATAAATGGTATCCTGTTTTATTGGCGGAGGAAGATGTCCACCACTCTTCAGCAGAGAACGAGTTGGGTTCAACTCCATGACTTTAACAAGAAAAGATAATTGAATTGGTGTTGAGACAACACCATACATCACTATGCCATTTTGACCCAGGAATATGATGTCAACTGAATGTACTTTAATTTCTGATTTACAGGGTCTGTTTGTTGCATTGGTACAGCAGAACTCACCGGCAGCGTTAGGGGGACTGAGATTTGGAGACCAGATTCTCCAAATCAATGGTCAGAATGTGGCTGGATGGGATAACGATAAGGCCCATAAAGTTCTCAAACAAGCCAACGGAGACAGAATATCGTTTGCATTGAGAGACAGGTGAGTGCCCATAATTAGCATGCCAACAGCTTTACCAGTACTTGTTATCGTCTGATATAAAGTAATTTATTTTAGCTTAACTATGTTAACAAAAACATGATACTCGATTATTTTTTTTGAAAATTGAGCTATTTTGACTCTAAGTTTATTAGCTTAAAATGAGTTTAAAAGTGTACATATTTTATTGCAATTATTGTTGCATTTTTATTAAACATAGGGGGGAAATAACAAATGATTTTTTATGTTTACGTTTATATGTATAATATATTTTGTAGGCAATTTAAAATAAAAAAACAACACTAATTTGTTTGTAAAGATGTAAAAATGCCTGGTTTGTGGCTCTTTAGACAAATAAGTAGGAAGTTTATGCCTGGATAAATATCAAACTCATGTGACCCATCTTTACTGCTGTAACTCATAATCAGTGTGTAAATATTTACACCACACATCTCTCACTCTCACATAACCTTTCTGTAAAAGTTGTCACATAAAATCACATGATTTTTTTAAGTTTGTCACTATCATGTGACCAGGTGTATAGCGTATAACTATTTATATCTCACCAGTGTTTGAGTCATGTACATCACATGACTTCTACTTTATTTTATCATTTGAAGGGTTTAATGACTTTTATTTTAACCTCTGTTATTGTTCATAATTTCTGAGGATGAATTTTAATTTTTACGATAAATGTTTTTTCTCTAAGATTCAATTGTATCATTATGAATAACGCATAATCTTAAAAATCATTATGAACTTTATACCAGCTACTAGTTAGGTAACATTTACACATAAAATATTGCTAATTTGGCCTTTTGGGTATTAATCATTTCTGATTAGGCCATTACAGATTAATTGCTAGATTATCATCCAATTTTTTCTTAAAAACGGGCAGGGTGGGAGGATTTTATTTTTCAATTTTTTTATGTTTTTGTTTTATTTTTATTATTTTTTTTTTTATGAAAATAAAAAGGGTCAGGGCGGCATGAAAATTGGGGGGGGGGGGGGGGGGGGATGATAATCTAGCAATTAATTTATTATGGCCTTATATAAATTATTTTATAATTGTGTAGATACATACATATACATCTGTCTGTTTAAGTGTTGGCATAATGAAGTAATGTGAACCTGAATAAAAAAATGTCCTAATTAAGTTTATAAACGTTTCAACTTTAGGTACAGTTATATGTAAACTGAATACAGTTTTGTGGCTTCACTCAGCAGTATTTCAGTATAACAGCTGTGAGCACACAGTAATCATTATTCAGCTGTTAATCAGTACTAAACACACATTATGTCTGTAAGTCATTGACTACTTCCCTACATTGTCAGAGGTGGGAGATTTGTGGCTGTAGACGAAGTCACAAATCATCACAGAGTGTGGCCAATGGGGGATTCAAAATTTAAACCCCTGGTTTGAAGGTCAGATTCATTACCAACTGAGCTAGTCAGGCCTGGCTTAAGTAGATTAATATTCTAAAACCATAGGACACATGAGACCACCATATCGTCCCTCAACTTTCTTCTCTTTTTTAAGCTATAAAACTAAAACTTCAATATTCCTTTACTTGTATGTTTCAGACCATTCGAGAGAACAATCACCATGCAGAAGGACAGCGCAGGTTACATTGGGTTCATTTTTAAGGGTGGCAAAATCAAGTCCCTTGTCAAAGATTCATCAGCTGCCAGAAATGGTGTCCTCACCGAGCATCAGTTGATAGAGGTTAATGGACAGAATGTTGTCGGAGTTAAGGTAGGTTGGAAGTGAAAACAATTATTTGGCATTATAATTCATTAAAAACTAATTTTTTACATTGTTAACGTGATGGACAAGTGTTTATTATTTTAAGTTTTTATTTAGTTATGGTAATATCAGTGAAACGAGATCCTGTTTTATTTAATCAGTGAAACAAGATCCTGTTTTATTTAATTAATGAAACAAGACACTGTTTTATTTAATCAGTGAAACAAAGTCCTGTTTCAACTATTAATCATTGAAACAAGATACTGTTTTATTTAATCGATGAAACAAGATCCTGTTTTGTTTAATCAGTGAAACAAGATCCTCTTTATAAAGTTGCATTACAATCTAAATACACCCCATTGAAGCATGTATATAAGATGAAAACTTTGTTATCATTTTAAACATTGTCAGAAAGGTAAATAATTGACCTGCCGCAAGAGTGGCTATCACTCTGGCCATGTGGCGTTGTTTGTCCAAGTAAATACACTAATACAGTGTAGTAGTTATATAGAAACATTTTGTTTGTTTAAGGTAAAATGGTGACCCTAGAAATAATATCAATTGCTTATTGAATAGTCAATTTGTTTGATTGACAATTGTACTACAAATATAAATCTGTTAATAAAGGGGAATGACTGTGTTTCAGGATGTACTACAAATATAAATCTGTTAATAAAGGGGAATGACTGTGTTTTAGGATGTACTACAAATATAAATCTGTTAATAAAGGGGAATAACTGTGTTTCAGGATAATGTGATAAGTGAGATTATTGATGCTGGAGGAAGGACAGTCACCATTACAGTGATGCCAAGTGTGATATATGAACATATTGTGAAATGGTGAGTTCATATATTTAACTTTGTTTTCATAATTATTTACTTCATTTCTTTTGTTTCCCGGGCCCGATTAGCTCAGTTGGTAAAGCGTCTGACTATCAATCCAGGGGTTGTTAGCTCGAATCACCGCTTAGCAAACATTCTCCGTGATGATTGATATAAGACATTGTGTCTCATTGTCATTCGTCTCTCACCCCTGATTGAAGTAGGAAAGTTATCAGTAACTTGCTGAGATGGGGTGCACTTGAGTACTGGTCAACCTTTCAGGATCCCAGGAAACTGTGGTTAGGTTAACTGATCGTCTGTTAGCCGTAGATGGCTTAAAAATGATGCTAAATATTCAATCAATCGATTATTTCTTTTGTTTCAATTTAGAATTGAAGTAAAATGTAGAATTGTTTTCCTAAAGGCATTGTGTGACATTAGCATAAACCTATCACCCCTTGCTAATATTGTGAAAAGTTTCAATGTCATAATTAATGAGGTTTGTGAGTAGACCTCATATGATGCCATGACAGTTTCTTGGTTCCATTTTTGTGTTCTCAAAAATGAAGAAAATTACAAAAGTTGATAGGTCAAGCCAGGACAGTGTCGTTAACTTAGTGTTGTTAGATACATTTTTATACATCTTTAATTAGACACAATGAAATAACTACATAAAACATTTTCATGCATTGTTCTGGTTTTGTGTGTAAGAATTATTTGTAGGATGATAATTTGGCTGCAACAAAAACAGAAATGAAAGATTATATCAGACTACCGGTAAAGGAATTCATTAATATGATCGTTAATATTTTAACTTATTTGTTTGATGTGTATTAACTTATATATGATACATTTTTTCAGCATGGGTAACAGTATAATTAAGAAGTTAATGGACCACTCCATCCCAGACCTGTAGAGAGCACATGCACCACTGAAACAGCTACAGCATTCACAATGAATGTGACATGGTTAAAATAAGAAACTATTATCCACCGACACTAAATTTAAACGAGGAATATTTAATATTTGAAAAATTCATCACTTTTGTTTACAACACATGATCCCATGAATTAAGAAGACATAAGAAGATGGTGATTTTTTATGAGAGTTTTCTTCAGAGCCAACTGAGCATGCGTGTATATATGTAAATATTATCATAGACTGTGAAAATTGACACAAATGCATAGCATAGTATGTTCATAACTGTTCCTTACACCTTAAACCAAAGCAAGAAAGATGGAGCTAGGCAAGTGGAAGGGAGATAACTGCATGATGATGAACATCCTCCGGATAAAGGACAATCACAGATGAGGCATAATGGACTTGTCACATTTTTATCACATCTTAAATTCTGTCAACACCACATGATTGACAGTGGTTGACTTTTGTGTAATGGATTCTTTATTGCTTATTTCTATGGTTGGAATTTGTAAATTGTGGTGAATGTGCTATTTAGATGTTTTCAACTTATTGTTTAAAACTTAATTTATATATCTGTGATGTAACAATTAATTACTCTTTTGTTGATTTATATGACTGTGTTCAACATGTGCAGTGCTTTGAGGTATTTGTTACTGGTCTTTGATGCCTACTGAGCGATTTCATTTTTTCCATTTATATCCTTTGAAGATTTTTTTTCGCCATTTTCAGTTTTGATACTCATTTTGCTAAATTAATGTTTTACACCCAAAATTTGCATGTTTGTGTATTTGACAAATTAATGAAAATAAATTGGGCTACAAATTGACAAACTATACAAATTTGTCACCTAATCATTTATAAATAAGTAAGGGTAGTTCTTCTCCAGATAACATACCAGTCTCCACTTAATAAAGTGTGTTCAAGCTCGGCTTGAATGTGATGGCATTTTCTCAAGAATCATGCTATTCACCACTTGCACACAAAAAATTAGACATCTCGTGAAAAATGTATGTGTATGGTTGGGATGTGTTCTGTTTCTGTCTTGTTCACATCCAGCAAACCATATCTAGACCTTTCCCATTAATATGTTTCTTTTTGTATGTTTGAGATGACCGTATACTTTCTGTTTTATTTGTATTTTTACTCTTTATTAACCCCTACCCAATAGATGTTTTTTATGCTTACTTATCATTGCCTTAGTATATATGTAGATGTGTCTCATGTTTTTGATTTTCTATATTACTATATGTCTTGCAGGTAATTTACTATTGTCTGTTAAAGGTGTGAAATATAGAGCAATGCATTCAATGCAAGGTTGGATTTGTAACAAATGAAGTGTAGTATTAGTGCATGAGTTAAAAGGCTCAACTTCAAATAGATATATTTTATATTTACTGTTATACTACATGCAAGATGTCGCTTTGATGCTGTTTAATCAGATTTTTGGTTTTATTTTTATCGAATAACTGAATGGGACATTTATATATCAATATTTGTGAGAGTTGGGGTACTTTTATACGAATATTACTATCGAAAATGACCCAGTTGGAAATAAAAATTATTGATAGCACTAAATAAAGAAAAGAAGTTGCTACTCCCACCAGAGGTCGCTGGTTTGGTTCCCGACTTGACGCAATGGCCTCTCAAAAAACAACACTCAGATCTTTATATATCCAGGAAACAGACTCAAGAGTGATTCCTTTAAGCTCTGAGCTTGACATAATGAAGCTGAAATAAATTGGTATAAACTAAAGCATACAAGAAAACCTGTAGGCAAATAATTTTGAGATTTAAATAAGTTTAATTGTTAAGAGATAATTGCCCTTTATATTCTGATTAATTGGGTCCTAGTACTTTATACTTTACCTGATATTGAGATATTATTTAATCTAAGGATTCATTACTTAAAAGTCTGATCATTTGCATTTCATGACATAAAAAATGAAATCAACGGGTAGCATAGTCACTGTTATTTCCGTTATCAAAATATGTAAGTGGTGGCTCCTTGCTCACTTGAGAATGTTAAACCAGGATATTCAGAGAAAAATAACAAAAATTATTTGGATGCATAGTTAAGGTGAAAGAGTGTTGGACTCCAGATGTAGGGGTTAATGACCCAATCAGATTTGGCCTTGAACGAGACACATTCATCTGCATTTGCTTGGGACTCGTTTTACAGAGGAAGATTTATTAAGAAGCCTGTTTCGCACTTTTTGATTTTTGTTTGTTTAATTACACTATAAAAATATAAATCAACATATTCAGATGATTGATAATCGTTATTTTGTTGGTACACTTTTATATTTATACATTCTCGTTTTAAATGTTAGGACATTTATGCTGTTAATGTAAAATTTGTTTTCTTGCATATTTATCTCATATTAATGCTAATAAGATCCTGGCAATCAGTCAATTTAAAAATGGCAACCACCAGCATGTACCTTGACTTTGTTGGTAGCAGCAAATGTTTACTGTGTAAGCCAATCAGTGATGTGTTTGCTGTTAACATTTACTGCATAAACTAACGATACCAAATTAAAATCAGCTGAATGGCTTGTTGGCTGTACAAGTTAAAATTATTTTTAAAATTGTTAAAATACATCTCATTGTCATTAATAAATACAATCTCATTGTCATTAATAAATACAATCTCATTTGAATCAGATCATCTTTAGCTTTATTATTCTACACACAGTAGATCTGACGATCACACATGGGAGGTCGCCTCAGATTGACCTTTCATGTAATTAATATTCATAACAGTTCAGCAAATCAGATTAATCGTTACATTCGCAGTTTGTTGAAGTATACAACATGGTGTCCATAGATACAATTTAACAAAATGTTTTGAATAAGTTTAAAATAAGGAATTTTAAACCAGAACAACAGGATTTGGCCATAGTGATCATCTTATGTTGTATAAATAAAAACTCAGTTATGTTTCATATGGATGCAGCCATGATGTTTTCATCGTAAATACATTGTATAATAAAATCTTGAAAGCAAGACTTTAATTGGTTGGCGAAAAGGTCAATCTGAGGTGACCCTTCTATGCACGGCCGCCAGATTTAGTGTGCGTGGAGTATTGAAGCTAAAGTTGATCTGATTTTATAATGAGAGAGTAGTTAATAAAATCTGAATGTTTCAGCATGTCAAATCTATCAAAATGTGACAAAATTGCTATTTAGAATGGAGTGGTAAACTTGAAACGAAATCCCAATTCTAAAAATAGATATTTAAATACAGTTAGACGACCTTTGGATTGTCATTTAAGATAAAGCAATTTTTGCTACAGTCATGTACACCTATATAACAAATCAAACTGAAATCCGAACGAAGTCACGCGACCCATTTAATTCATCACAAGATATGTTGCAATTTATGTCGAAAATCTATTTTAGTCTAACCTAGGTGCGTAGCCCAAGTTAGGAAAGCCCTTTTTCAGTATATTATTTTGGCATGTTTGAATAGACTTCCTTTTGGCAATACAGGATCAGCGAGTATACATAGGCATGATATATTGAAAAAAAATGTTTATAGTCAATTTTAGATTTTGAAAAATCCCGATATATTCACTTAAATCAACATTGAAACAACATAATGCACTGGAGAGGTCCAGTTTACATTTTAATTTTTATTCAGTTGCCGACAGTTATATTGTTAGATATTCGTCCAAAGTTCAAGTACGCTGTGAAGGATATTAATTCCAAACTGTGTACAGTTCCTGTTGTCCATGTGGACGAGCGGAATGATAAAGGGACTGATTTCCATGCAAAGTGTAATTTTTAGCTCACCGGGACAAAATCCAACGAGAGCTATTGTCATGACCGAGTCAGCGGCGGCGGAGTCGTCGTCTGTAGACACCCAGGTTAAACTTTTGCGTACAAGTTTCAGATATCTATGCAACCACTCATTGGATATGAATGAAACTTTGCATGTGTGTTTACCATCATCACAGAGATAAGAACTATACCTCTGGATTGCATTTTGGCACAGTTATGGCCCTTTTTGGACTTAGACACCCAAAGGCAAGCTTTGTTGGTCTTCTGACAACTCTTGTTTAATTGTTTTACTATCATTTGGTATTCATTGTGCTAGTTATTTGTTAATTAATGTTATCTAAGTATTTGAAATAAACAATCTTGTATAGAATCTTGGACTTCTGATATGTTACTTCCTGTATTTCCGTGGTTTATATGTCAACTTTGGGCAGCCAAGGTAAGCAGGTTAAACAAGACTCATCAGGATGCTTTATGTAGTGTACTGAAATTCTGTAATGATCAACTCGAAACCGAATTCTTACAGAGTAAAAGCCTGAGGGATTGACCCTCTAGGTAACACCAATTACCTCCCCATAGTGATGGTACTTAAATAGTTTCGCCGAAGAAATTAGAGCTGTGTAAATCAGCTGGGAATTATTATACCCCCGACAAACGAAGTTTTGAGGGGGTAAACTGGAGTCACCCTGAGGTCGGTCTGTCGGACTGTCCTTTGCAATTTTCCTTGTCCGGAGCATCACTTGAAAAGTACTGGATGGAATTTCATCAAACATCATACAATGGTAGAATATAATGAGAGGAAGTGCAGTGTACAAGAAACATAACTCTATTCTTGCTAATTACAGAGTTATTGCCCTTTGATATTTTTTCTTGTCCGGAGCATAACTTGAAAAGTACCAGATGGATTTTCATCAAGCTTCATACAATGGTAGAATATAATGAGAGGAAGTGCAGTGTACAGGAAACATAACTCTATTCTTGCTAATTACAGAGTTATTGCCCTTTGATATATTTCCCTTTGATATTTTTTCTTGTCCGGAGCATAATTTGAAAAGTACTGGATGGAATTTCATCAAGCTTCATACAATGGTAGAATATAATGAAGTGCAGTGTACAGGAAACATAACTCTATTCTTGCTAATTACAGAGTTATTGCCCTTTGATATATTTCCCTTGTCCCGAGCATTACTTTTAAAGTACTGGATGGAATTTCATCACACTTCATACAATGGTAGAATATAATGACAGGAAGTGCAGTGTACAAGAAACATAACTCTATTCTTGCTAATTACAGAGTGATTGGCCTTTGATATATTTCCCTTGTCTGGAGCATTACTTTTAAAGTACTGGATGGAATTTCATCAAACTTCACACAATGGTAGAATATAATGAGAGGAAGTGCAGTGTACAAGAAACATAACTCTATTATTGCTAATTACAGAGTTATTGCCCTTCGATATATTTCCCTTGTTCGGAGCATTACTTTTAAAGTACTGGATGGAATTTCATCAAACTTCATACAATGGTAGAATATAATGACAGGAAGTGCAGTGTACAGGAAACATAACTCTATTCTTGCTAATTACAGAGTTATTGCCCTTTGATATATTTCCCTTGTCCGGAGCATTACTTTTAAAGTACTAAATGGAATTTCATCAACTTCATACAATGGTAGAATATAATGAGAGGAAGTGCAGTGTACAAGAAACATAACTCTATTCTTGCTAATTACAGAGTTATTGTCCTTTGATATATTTCCCTTGTCTGGTGTAGTACTTTTAAAGTACTTTTAAAGCCATCAGTGATAACAGTTTAATAAAGTTCATGAAAGAACCAAGTTGATGAATACATGGAGTTCGAGCAAAGCAGGTTCGATATTGTATTCCTAGTGCTCTTGTTTGTTTCTTATCCATAAAATTGTTGTCCCTCAACATAACTCGAAAAAGTATAACATTTATTGATTGCCATGAAAGCTTGTACACTGCACAATAGTTAAAAAGACCGTTTTTAATTTTAACAAAACCATAAAAAAATTAACAATACAAACAACTCAATCCATAACATTCTCTTTTATTAAGAATTTTTTTTGTCTGGAGCATAACTTTAAAACTATTGGATATAATTTAATAAAACTTCATACAATGGTTAACCATTTTCTGTCATGGCGCCGTTCGGGGGTATTCATCACTACAGTGATAGGTCTAGTTTTTGTTGAAAATGCTTAAAATGGTCGTATTTCTTTCTACATAATTATGAAAACATTGGAACATTTTCATGAGTTCTGCCAAATTTGGATGACATTGTTTTGAAGAAGATATAACAGTTAAAACATGTGAAGTGATACACTGCATCAATGGGCAGAACTGAAGGGGTGTCATCAAAATTGTGAAAAGGGGACTAAGTTAACCCCATGTTTTTTCCTGCATATTTGTACCAACAAAGGACTATCGATGGAAACAACATTATTAGAACCATTGGAAAATGTATCCAGTGTTCCAGAAGTGCATGTCTCTATAAATATTATGTAGAATAGTACAAAATAAATTGGTGTTTGAGATACATATGAAGAACAGTACAAAATTAATTTGTGAGATGTATATGTAAAACAGTACAATATTAATTGGTGTGCGATAAGTATATGTAGAACGTATATGTAGAACAGTACAAAATTAATTGGTGAGATGTATATGTAAAACAGTACAAATTAATTGGTGTGCGATAAGTATATGTAGAACGTATATGTAGAACAGTACAAAATTAATTGGTGTGTCAGACCTATTAGTAGAACAGTGCAAAATTAAATGGTGTGTGAGACGTATATGTAGAACAGTACAAAATTATTTGATGTGTGAGATATATATGTAGAACAGTACAAAATTATTTGGTGTGTGAGACGTATATGTAGAACAGTACAAAATTAATTGGTGTGAAAGACGTATATGTAGAACAGTACAAAATTAATTGATGTGCGAGACATATTTGTAGAATAGTACAAAATTAATTGAGGTGCGAGACATTTTAGTAGAACAGTACAACATAAATTGTAGTGCGAGACGTATATGTAGATTAGTACAAAATCAATTGGTGTGTGAGACACTTAGTTTCCAAATCACGTTCTCAAAGGTTATAGGCAAAATTATATAGAAATTTTTTTTTTAAAATAATGCGAGTCCGCAATGATTAATTGGTTTACGCCACTCACCATTGAGGTCGTGGGTCCAGCTTGGTTTAAAACTTTATATGCAAGGATGACACGATTTTACTCATTAATTTGAGGTCTCCTTGAACAACACTATTAAAGGGATTAAAAATGGCGTCAAACCCAATTCCACAATTGTTGTGTTTGATTGCATGTTATGGGTTGAATAAAAGAAAACAACAACTTGTGAATTTCCATGATTTTATATACAATAATGCAGGACAGATATATGGCTTCTGCTTCACCAACATTTTAAGTATATACATATATTTAACAACTTGAATCTAACAAAGCTTCCAAGTGACCATGGACTACCCGGTAACTCTAATACAACTGCATTTTGTATTATAAAATTGACCATGAGCGAAATAAAAAGTACAAGACAATACTAGTCAAACATAAGATTTTTAAGTATTTAAGAAAAATGTAGGTGAATGCAAAGTCTGGAACAGTAGCACATACCAGTACACAAATGTATATTTCACAATCCAATTAAAACTCCACAAAAATGTCCTGACTCTTAAAAAGCTTAATTAAGAAAATTAAAAAAATTATAATATTAATACTTACGGGTAATACTATATAAAAAAACTTATAAAACATTTCTGAAAACCATGATTTTACAGTTTCTGGTTATAAAACTGTTTAAGATTTTTTAATATTCAAACTCAGAAAATCTATGAACTCTGACCAAGAACTGGGTTCAACCATTCGTTCCTCATAAACAAATTGTGTATTTTAATCGGACAGATAAAATAATAATAAATGTACAAATTAAATCAGTTGTATGCACAATGAATAAGATCGTTATATGAGAAATGTATGCTTGTATAAAATATATGAAAATCTGTATAACATATCAATACTGTATCTTAAGTTCATATAGTTTACAGTAACTGGTCTCTATAAAATACAAAAATATGGTTTACAGAATATTTTTCTAATTTCTAACACTGAATTAATTTGACACTAAACAATGTGTCAGTAAAATAATTATTATTGATTAACTGGCTACTTCTGCTGCTGCTTCCTCTGATGATGAAAATGATACTGGAAATGAAATAAAAATTGATGTCTACCAAAAAATGATTTCCAAAACAAGCGAGACATTATTTAATATGCACCAAATCTTGTTTATGTCCCGAACATAATAACTATATCAAAAAATATATATGACAAGACGATTAAGCTATATAAAACAATGAAAAACTATCCATGAATATGGGTAACTCATTACTGCACTGAGTTGGATAATAAAATTGGAACTGTATCAAAAAACAATAAAAGTACAAACTGTTTGTCAAGATACTACACATTAACCATAGGAAAATTCAAATACAAGTGTCCAGAATTTCAATGGCTATTTGTTGTGGGTGGCTTAACACAACTCAGACTTGTAATTCTTTCTATAAGGTTACAGTTACCTTTAATATACATTCAAGATCAAACTTTGCATCACTGTGCACTTAATACACTGTATGTGGTTTTCAAATGTTAGCTACCTGAAAAATCTCAGCTAAATTTCAGGCGGGAATTTCAGTTATGTTGGTAAGTTTACGTAAAGTGAAATATTTGAAGTTATCATAACTTTATACGCATGGGAAAACTCAGTTTGTATTCATGTTGGCATGATTTCTGTGCTCATGAACAACATTAGATGTCGTGCTTATTAGCAAACCTTAGTTTAAATTCCATACAAGTTTATACTTTAATCAAACCTTGCATATTAAATTGATGTGTTGGTAAATGTGGACATATTGGTAGTGTTATGTAGGTGTAAGACCACCATTGATGTTTGTTCTTTATTCTATTATAAATATTAAAAGTTTGAAGGCTTGTTATTCATAGAGAAACCCAAATGAAAGAAGTGAAACTAACATTTTACCATTTGTCAACCTCTGCACTACCAAAATATGATGAGAAAAGTAGGGGTCATGTGTCATATAGATTTTGAGAAAATGTTTTCTGCTCAGTATGTACACTGTTGACAAAGTGAAAGTAGACTTCCGAAATCATGTATTCATACCCCAATTTCCAATCATCAATTTTTTTTTCTAAATTCACAATTCAAACATGACTATGCTTTCAAAATTTTTAAAATACATCAATAATGCCATTCAATTAAAAAAAATGAGCATTAAAATAAGGAAAATGCATTTTTAAAGAAGAAGAAACAAGGATTATTTATAACGCCATTATGTGATTACCCCAAGTAAGTACTTTCTGTTTTCAATGGTGGTATTACATTGTATGCCTGTACACAATTTTGAAATGAGGTTATTGCCATGTTCAGCACAAGATCTCGCGTTATATACAAGAATGGCATCCTGTTTTATTTGTAAATGAAGATCTCGCGTTATATACAAGTATGGCATCCAGTTTTATTTGTAAAGGAAGATTTCACATTATATACAAGTATGGCATCCTGTTTTATTTGTAAAGGAAGATATAGCGTTTTAAACAAGTACGGTATCCTGTTTTATTTGTAAAGGAAGATCTCGCGTTACATACAAGTACGGCATCCTGTTTTATTTGTAAATGAAGATCTCTCGGTATATACAAGTATGGCATCCTGTTTTATTTGTTAAGGAAGATCTCACATTATATACAAGTATGTCATCCTGTTTTATTTGTAAAGGAAGATGTTGCGTTATATACAAGTATGTCATCCTGTTTTATTTGTAAAGGAAGATCTCGCGTTATATACAAGTATGTCATCCTGTTTTATTTGTAAACGAAGATGAAAGAAGAGCTCAGAATGAACCTGTGTAATATCACCGTCCTTCCACACTTTCTCTCTCATATGACATTTTAAGCCAAAGCTGGGTTTTATCTTATCACTGGCATTGAGAGGTAGGAGATCTCGAAAGCAGAGCCTTGGACCAATCAGCCACAGAGAATACATTATGTACATGAAAACTGTGGTAAGTGTCTGTACTACAATGAACAACATTTAACCACATACCATCAGCATTTTAAACAAAAGTTATAATTAATTAAAATTCATCTAATCAAAAGTTAAAAACCTGTTTGCAGTGTTTTTTACAATAAAATACATAGATTGATTGTCAAACGGGATTAAAAAAGCGACACTGTAAAAGATTAAAATAGGTGATGATAATAATTATACATTTAATAACTATGGTTACTTAATTTGTCCAATCTGACTCTCATGGAACAGTACAGTTATTGCTAAAAGTAGATAAACTATAAATAGATGTACAGATGACCAACTTAAAGGGACATGTGTCAATTTTGAAATAGATTTTACTATGTTCACCAAATCAGTAATTACACATGGAAGTACTAGTACTCAATTGTTGCTAATAAACACTCAATGTCTAATAGGTGCCCATAATCCCTGCACTGAAGCCTACCAGAAACATAAATACTGGCTTCTTACATATTTTGGTTCAACTTTTAAAAGTTAAATAAATGGATTATTTTATGATTTTACAGACACCCACATACATGTAATGCATGTTTTTATTAAGATTGGATAGCTTAGGAATTGGAAAAAATGTTAGTTTAAACGTATTTACTTTACTTTGATTGCGAAACGAGTTATTACAACTTATACAAATTACGCTAAAAGTCTTCCTGGGAAGAACCAGAACTAAGTATATGTGGCAGCACATGTAGTCATTAGGGAGGATTGAATCCATGGCCCTCCAGTCTGGGACTCAGTGCTCTACCACTTGTTGCTCCACAACAAAAATGTTGCTCTATTAAACACCTACTTTACAAAGTGTAACACCCCTAGGGGCATTTATAAGGAAAAATATGGTATATTATAAACCATACGGAAATATAAGTATATGGTATATTATAAACAATAGGGAAATATAAGTATAAGGTATATTACAAACCATGGGGAAATATAAATATATGGTATATTATAAACCATAGGGACATTTAAATATATGGTATATTACAAACCATAGGGAAATATAAGTATATGGTTTATTGTGAACCATATGAAAATATGAATATATGGTACATTATAAACCATATGGACATATGTATATGGTATATTATAAACCATGGGGATATATAAGTATATGGTAAATTACAAATCATAGGGAAATATAAGTATATGGTATATTACAAACCATGGGGAAATAAAAGTATATGGTTTATCATAAACCATATGGAAATATAAGTATATGGTATATTATAAACTATAGGGAAATTTAAGTATATGGTATATTACAAACCATGGGGAAATATAAGAATAGGGTATATCATAAACCATATATTAAATTTAGGTATATGGTATATTATAAACCATATGGAAATATAAGTATATGGTATATTATAAACCATAGGGAAATTTAAGTTATAAGTATCTTCTAAAGTGCCAGTGTTAACAGAGTTGTTGGTTTTTTACGACTAATGACATCACACTTAATTTGGAAATACAAGTAAAATTTCACTGAAAATACAAAATGATAGTTTCTTGGATTTTTTTTATCATGCCATTAATTACTAATGAACTAACATTTAGCACCTTCTGTAGCAAAAGGACACATTTCATGCATTTTTGAGAGCTATATCACTTTTTAATTAACATACATTTTATGTCCACAAAATGATTAAAAAGTATTTAGTCTGAAAGAAACCCATGTAACAGGTATTACTTTCTAGAAATACATGTTTAAAAAGGTCATCTATAAACAACTGTATTTGTGATTAATTTTAGTGAAACCAATTCTGGATAGTTTTGGAACACACTTCGCTGACTACCGGAAATGGTCACTTGGGAATTATCGGATTTAGGGTAGTTGTTGTAACATTAAGTGCGGGACGCGATTTAACCAACAACAACACACGTCACATTCCAACTATAAAACATGCATTACAGAAGCAGAAAAGAACACGTCCTGAACAAAAAGTTTTTATTTATATGATAGCATTGAAATAATCAGTGTTAAATACTTTATCCTAAAAATATCGACCTTATTGGAGATGCCTCTTTAAGGGTCTAAAGTAATGACGAGATTTTTTCATTCCTAGCATTATTAGTGAGGACGCAGGAGAGAGGGTGCAGAACAGTAAAAGTGTCACACATTTTATTTTGTGTATTTTATATTAATACATGCTTAGTGTTTAACCTCATTTGACAAGTGATGGAATCGTTCAATTTTCAAAATTGTGCCAGTCTTATTTGTTAAAACAGCCTCCGAAATAATTTATCTACAAACTACAAAGCCGCACAAACTATGCTTAGAAAAAGCCTTAGCCAACATCAATTTTCAAATGTCAGTCATCTCAGCTTTCATTTAGCTCATGCCTAGAGTCAGTCAAATGACGTCAAACTGTCAGTCAAAAGACGTTTAACACTAAGCCAGTTGGTGTTCATTAAGTAAAAATTTAATAATTCAGAAACCCCGGTCGCTCCATGTGGTTGCTCCCTTTGGGTTTCTTAATAGTTAAATTTTTATAATTACATACTATTACATAAATATTTCCACATTTTATAAAAAAATACCTTTTATTAAGATTATAAAATTTGTGTCATAGCACAAAATATTTGGAAAAGATTGACAGAAAACATGACACAAATCATTAAAAGGAGTTCTTGTTATTTTTTAATGATATTTTAATGTATGCAAGAAGCATAACAGTACACAGTCGTAATGGTTATATCATGACATAAATGATGGTATGTGGAAGATATCTACACGCTTTTTTAGAAATATACAGAATTAACAACAATACTGATAATTATTAACATGATTATTGGATAAATGATAAAAATTCCAATGATAAACATACAGAAATGTATACAATGAACAAATTCATTTTGCATGACAATCGAGAAAAAAATTACATTTTAATATTTTTTTTTAAACAAAAACAAGACATTGCACATTTCTGGAATGTTTTTGAATTGGTAACTAGATTTGTTCATACAGTAATGGTAATCAATGAAATGCGATTTAAAATATTAAATTAATTAAAAAAATTATGTTTAAATGAAACAAAACAAAACAGATTCACATAATTGCAATGGCCTATAAATATTTATTTTGCCTATTAAAAAAATCTAGTGTTTATTTCTGCCTTTTCTTCTTTAGCACATCTTATTTGCCACAGATTAAAAAAAAAATATTAGTTCACCAAAACATCTAAACTTATAACCTTACCACTTTTCTGATTGATTGATTGATTGATTGATTGAATATTTAGTGTCATTTTTATGCCATCAAGGGCTAACAGACAATCAGTTAACCTAACCACTGTTTCCTGGGATTAACCAGTACTCGAGCACACCGTAAGTAACTGATGACTTTCCCACTTGAATCAGGGATGAGAGACAAATGATAATAAAGTACAATTTTGTATATCGATCATCACGGAGACTGTTGCAGAGCAGGGGATTCAAACTCACGACCCCTGGATTGATAGTCAGACGCGTAACCAACTGAGCTAATCTGGCCCAGCCAACTTTTCTATGCTTTACCTTGCTGTTCATATTTTTGACATCATTTGCAAAAATTATTAAAAAGGGAGTATATCAGGATTTTTCTAAATTTTAAAATTTACCAAAAACATTTTTTTTCCAATATATCACGTCTATAATTATGTATTCACCACCCTGCATTCCTAATGATATCTATATAAACATGCCAAAATAATATGTTAAAAGGGGGTTTCCTACCTATGTTAGACTAAAATAGATTTCCCGCTTAAAATGGCAACATATTTTGTGAAATATTAAATGAGTTCATTTTCATATAGGTTTACACCAAATAAATGTTTCATCTTAGAAAGTTTGAATGACAATGTGAAGGTTGTCAAGCAGTATCTAAGTGCAGTCTTAGATTTCTATAGAATGGGGGTTTCATTTGAAGTTTTACAACTCTTACTGAAACAAAAATGGCCTTAACAAACTCATATTTGTGTTCATCCCTTCAATTAATGGTGTTTTTTATAAGAATTTACTGACAAAGGGCCAAACAAAGTAGACCCTAACCAGAACATGAATACTCGCAACCTGTCTGCGATCCTGTCTAGTTCATTTCAATTTTTTGCTCCCCAAGAACCCCCTGATCATGCATCTGATGTTCTTCCACTTGGCCATGTGCTCCACAAGATAGGGATCATGCTGTATCCACCACACATAATGGTGGCGGGAGATCAACCCCTACACGAACCCCCTACAAACCCACCATTATAATGGATATGATGTTCTTCCACTTGACCACGCGCTAAGTAGGGGGTCATACTGTATCTCCTGGTCATTTATACAAGTTGGGGTTTTAATTTTGAATCAAATCTCAGTTGAAGGATCAAGTTCAATTTAAATTGAGATCTGGGGATAATTTCATCAAAACTGATATACCTTCGCAACTGATTGTTCTTATAAGGAAATATAATACTTTTCCTGTTAATTAAACGGGTAGCAATTATAACAAGAGTTGTCAGATGACAAAGCTCGCTAAGGGGTAAAACTCACCACCCAATCAAAGATTGAGATTGGAGGCAATTACCAAAACTTAAACGCAACTAAATGCAAACGTTTAACCTGGGTGTTTACAGATGACGCCGACAATGATGCCAGGGTCACGGCAAAAGCTCTCCTTGACATTCGTCCCAGTGAGCTAATAAAAATAAATGCCATCCGACTTTGGATCCAAGGTTGTGGCAGAAAACTTTTACATAAAAATGTCCTTGGTACAATGTCACATACAGGGCCGAAATCACAAATAATGCTTCAGTCACGACAATAATAAATTAGTAATCAACATTAATTGTATAATGATATGAAACAGGATCTGTATACATGTACATATATATACAACTACACAATATACTGGATAAGGACTGTATAGATATTTACATAGGCTCATAAACAATTATTAATAATTATGCACAGTTTGTAATCAGAAAATCAATTATCTGTAAGATGATCCTATCTGACAATGTAAAATAATAAACATTTCTAAAATATAATTTCTTACTGTATCTATTATTAAGTAAAATTTTATTTACACGTATATCTTTGTACACTTCTTCCGTTTCTTATATCTAAATGTTCACAGCCACGCATCATCGATACCACCTCCTTTGGGGTACACGAAAACTGGCTAGTTACACTGCACAAACAGGTAAGTGCCGTCAGTTTGGATTTTCAGATTATATTTTAAAAAAATAAGTTATTATCTGAAGATTGGTGAATGCTATCCCATGAGGGTAATGTCTAAAATTTCACCAGAGATTTATAAAAGCTTTCTTCTGAATCCCTTTGATAATTGTACATGTATATGCATGTGTTACCCTGACAATTAAGATGTGATATTTTACAATGTAATTATATACATTTTGTAAATAAAATATGTTTAGACTAAACTTTCATTGTAGTATGCAGTTTCGATATTAATAAAGAAATGTATAGTCAGGGACTTTATGTAATTGCCCGATGAGATGGTATCAATGACTAATCGCCGAGATGTTGATGGATACATTATAAAATATGGAAAGGCAATTAACGTTGATGATGATATTGTAGACGGTGGCAGGAAAGGGAACCTCTTTGTTGACATGGCAACCTTTTAAAAATTGCCAAGGAAAATGATAACTTCAGTAGTAAATGATTCATGCCTGTAACAACTTAGCGACTTCTTTAGAAATGGCGTCTTAGAAAACAACATTCCAGCGACTTGAAAAGAGTGAAATAAAATGACGTTATTAGTACATTTACTCAGGAAATACAACATTTCCATCAATTTTCAGATAAATGGCAACTCTGATGTTGAGGTCAGCATCTAAAACATGTCTTTAAAAGTGTGACCAACTTAAACTTGTCACTCAACTGACCTTGTCACCAACAACTTTTATTCAGTGTAAAGCAAAGTTAAACAGAACTTTTAGTCTTTTGATATCAAATAAATTTGGGTCAACAGAGATCCCTGGCCTCGTTATCTATTTATCAACAAAATATTTCAATTAAAACAGGAAGATTTTATGCAAGCACAGCAGTATGTTGACAAGTCACCTGGTATGTTTCAGATAAAAGTTTGTTGGCTGCTGTTTCAGTATCAAATCCATCCCAAAGCTGGTTACTATAATCTAGATTTGATAAAATGTCAAATATATTTTCCGGCAGACAGGAGCAACTTGACCCCTACCTTTGTTTTTCGTACATATTACATTTCTTTCATTTTTCTGATACTAATCTTTCTAAGTCTAATTCAAAAAGCTAAAAGATAAATATATTTATGTATACTTTGTTAATATAAAAAAATTTTTTGCAAGTCTCCATGAAATAAATGTATTTGCATCTGAATCCAGAATGACATTTGGTTCTTATGTGGAATAATATTCACATAGACTGTCACTTAGGCCATTAAAAATTAATTACTAGATTATCATTCAAATTTTTCTTAAAAACGGGGAGAGCGGGAATATTTTATTTTTTATTTTTAATTTTAAAATTTTTGATGTTTTAGTAATAAAAGACAAATTTATATATTTTTTTATATATATTTTTTTTTAGGAAAATAAAAAGGGTCGGGGCTGCATGAAAATTATGGGGCGAGTGGGGACGATAATTTAGCAATTAATTTATTATGTGATTTTTTTTAAATTGGGTTTCACACCAAATTCAACAAATTTCAGGTTCTATATGGCACATCCAGTTTTATTGGTGGAGGAATACCTCAAAATTAATCTGAGTAAACCACAATCATTCCTATTTATGTGAAGATAAGATACCGGTACTTAATTTTCAGTTTGACTTTTTGTTGACAATACCAAAGATAAACACTGGCATTCAACTGAGATTATACAAACGTCACCACCTTTTTTGTATATAATATAATATATATGCTTATAATTTTAGATGCAAGTTTTTCAGTCTCAAAATAAAATTGTTCGTCTTTTGTAAGAAACTAGTTTATGAAAAGCAGGTCACCTTCAGCATTAATTTTTAGATAACATTTATTTTAGGACAATTTCCATAAGTGCACCATGATTCAGAACAAATAGTACAAGCATTACTAACATGTAAAATATTGTATATATTATTACGAAATCTGTCAAATGTTCCAAGTCATGAATTTCTCAGGGGGCCTACACTTCATCCGCTTCTTTGTAATTTGGCTCCGTCGAAATGAAATAATCATCAAAGTAATTGAAAAGGAATTCAAAAGTTGGACGCAGTTCATCACGTTTATTCCAAGTTTTAAGTATAATCTCGTACATTGAATCGGAGCAATGGTATGGCTTTGGCATCCGGTATCCATTCGGAACCTGCTCAAGTACTTCCCGGTTCGACATACCTGTAATTATACATAATTTCCCTATAACATTGTTAATAAAGAAACACAGGTAGTTCTCCGACTTGTTCGAGAAGATACATTTTATATAATATTATGTATTTACATTTTTATTTTATATAATATTATGTATTCATATTTCTATAATTCCAATCCTGAAGATAAAAAAATATTTTCAGTTTGATACGCCCCCTCAAGTAAGACTTGATTTGATTTGAGTGTCATGCAACATTCTTTACACATGCATAAAAAACAGAAGTTTTTTTTTATATCTTTTCATGGAAGTTCCAAGAACATGTTACTGGAAGGGGTTAATACTGTGTGTAACTTTACAGTAATACAACAAGCTTACACAACATAGTTTAATTGTCATCCAAATACTATGTAACATAAATTCAGAAAATTTATATATCCAATTAATACTGGAGAGCAAGTGTCTGCCGGCACCCCAACAAAGTCAGCAATACAAAACTATACAGATCGTTCAATATAACACCATTAAAATGAGTTTGAAGTTTGTGTTGAAAGTAATTAAACAAATAGTGCAGTCAAAACTGTATAAGCTGCCACCTCTATATTAAGCAACCATTTGTCAAGGCCACCCACTTTATTCTTTCCCATTTCTATGCTTTAATAGCAAATTAACCTGTATTAAGCAACAATCTGTGTTAAAAGGCCACTTTTGCTCATTCCCTTGAATGGCTGCTTAAGACAGGATTCACTGTACACAACTATTTAGAAGGAATAGCAGTTACAAAGGACATTCAAGAAGAGAATATATGTAAATAGTAAAACATCTCAGCTAAGTTGAGCATGCACATCTCCATATTCAATACTGTGGTATAACATAGGTCTGAATCAATATATACATGTATATATTGTTGGTTACACTTGTTAACATTATTCAAAATGTAATGTGCATTGCCTATTATCCTACAAAGAACAAAGTGAAATTATGAAACAAAGTTAATACCCCTGTGCTGTTGTTTACATTGTAGCTTGTAATTGTTTATATTAGCATAATTTATGTTGTAATTGTTTTAAAACACTATTCTGTGCTGTTTTTGTTTACATCATTTTAGTATTTTCTTGATATTTTTTATTTGATATTCAATCATTTATATTTCAACTATACATACAATCTATGTTATAATTGTTTACCTTATAAAAATAATTACAAATATTTCTTTACAGTTCATCCAATTACAGTCAAACCTGTGTAAGCCGTCACCTCTGTTGAGCAGCCAATCTACCTGCATCAAACAAGATGATAATCCAATCAGCGATCACTAATGTTTCCAAACTGCCATTCTCCTTAGACAAGTGAATGATCTCCAAGTAAACACTTCATTGTATCACTATGCTTTCATAGCAAATTAACCTATATTAACCTGTCTTCAGGGCCACTTTTAATCCTTACCTTAACTGACTATCTAAGACAGGTTTGACTTTAATTTCAGTATGCAGCTAATTAAGAAAGTATAATATATGTAAGTAAAGCTTTGCTGACAGTTACTGTTAATTGATCAATGGTCAGTACCTAATTGTCAGACTCCCTGTAGCTTGGTTCTGTCGCGATGAAGTAATCATCGAAGAAATTAAAAAGAAATTCAAAAGTTGGCCGTTCCTCCGACCGTTTGTCCCAGCATTTTAACAGGATTTCATACATGGAGTCGGGACAGACTGGTGGTTTGGGCATCCGATAGCCACGCTCAACTTGCTCTAGAACATCGCGATTGGACATTCCTGAAATAGAATGAGGTAAAGAGCATGCAGGTAGAAGAAAACAAAGTTTCATGCTTGACAGTATAAATCTTTGATTGGTTGACAGATAAAGTGGAGTTAACATACTGAATCACAATTCATGAAACTTATATTTAGATCTACAGAGTTTCATGCGAAAGATGTCATTAACATTTTTTGACATCAGAATGAGAAACAAAAATGACTGAAGAAGTCAAATACAGAACACCAAACATCAAACATTTCCATGGGCAATCATTTAAGTAAATTATTGGAGTATCAAAGTCATCTCTACTTTCCATTTCTGGTACTAAATTTCTTATTCTTATTCACATTATTCAAATGTGGGAGACCACCAATTACATAAATGTGAGAGAATGGAATTCAATTTCCTGTATTGTCAATTACATAAATGTGGGAGGCCACCAATTACATAAATGTGAGAGAATGGAATTTAATTTCCTGTATTGTCAATTACATAAATGTGGGAGACCATCAATTACATAAATGTGGGAGACCATTAATTACATAAATGTGGGAGAATGGAAATTAAAGTCACTTTCAACACATCAAATGCTATAATCATAATCATGGCAACCACAGTTTTGAGGTTGAAGACTCAGAATGAACTTGGTAGAAGGACAACCATCATTTTGCAAGTACAGTGTAATTAGCAAAAATTTCTCACATAGCGGGTAAATGTATTTTGGACCAATCTGGGATCAAACCATGACCTCAATGGCGAGAAGAACTGGAAATTAGAGGACCCCAACCACAGAGGACCCCAGCATAAATGGAAGTACAACCCTAGAAACATTTACTGCATGGTATTCTGTTTGACAGATAGCGTAAAATATCATATTTAAACTGAGAAGATATGAAAGACTATAAAAACATTCTTCCTTAATTTTACAAAATACAATCAACAAGAATTAGATAGGGAAACAGAAATATGCTTTATCATTCATGTAGAAGACAGTGATTAAAGGGATTATATTGGCAAGTAACACAAACACGCTGTTAATCCAGACTTTTCCTGTATGCAGTGTGCACAAAATAATGCTTATGTATTGATGTATAACCTTTATTTACTTTAAAGTCATCAAATTAACAGTAATTGAATATTGGCCAAAACTTTAATACGTCCCGCAATAAAGTATTGCGCAATGTTTACATTGAACTCCGTAAACTTCCCGAACAAAGCTTCGAGAACGAAATCGGGAACGAGTCTTCACAATGTTATCTGATGATTGATCGGAAACCCGAAAACGGTTCGTTGAAAATGGAGAATGTAAACAAAAACAAAAACGTAACTTCAGAAACCTGATGTTTGTAATAAAGAGGTCATGCAATTAGACACTTTAGACGCGTATATCTCTAAGTTGTAAGTGTATTTTCATGCTGGGCGTGTGTATTTAGGACAGGGAATTGTCGGTAATATGCCAGTATAATCCCTTTAAGAGTTCCAGAGAAATAATGGATACTGGGTATGGTATTTTTCATTGTTTTGTTTATTTTCGAATCCAGATCTGATGAATCCATGAGACAACAGCATACCATTCCAATATACACTTTCATACAGAAAGTGTTTTTCATGCGATAATATCGGGCAAAACTGAACAACTAAAGACTTACCTGGATAAGGCACTTGGCCGTGAGTGGTCAATTCAATCAGTAGAATACCATATGACCATACGTCAGACTTGATGGTAAATCGTCCGTACAGGGCAGCTTCTGGCGAAGTCCATTTTATCGGAAATTTGTTACCTGCAAGAGAACACAAATCATTATCAGAGACTGAAATAAAACACAAGACATCTGTACAGTTGCAAAAAAATCTTTTTTTTTTAAATAGTTAATTTTGTTTACAATAACTTAAAAAATCACTTGTCATTCGATGGGTGTAATAATTATATGTATCAATATACCAATTAACTTCAATTACAATAAACTTATTTTCCACAAAAAAAAAACAAACAACATAAATGTATAAAACATATTCTTTATATTAAGTATGTAAGGTATACAATATCAATTAAGCAAAAGACAATTATTCAAGGTTAAAAAATATGTAAAATTATGGAACTCATTTCATTTCAGTAATGAATTACACCTGTTTGCAGTAAAGTAAATAATACACAAATTATGAAATAAAACATTAACAGCACTAATATAAGCAAAAATTTCAAATGTGTTAGTATTTATACATTAATTAGAAGCTTTCTGTTTGGGCATAGAGGGATACAAATAAAAACATTATTCTTTAAAACACCTCAAACGGTGTATGGCTAAAATCAACTTAATTGATGCTCTTTAATATGACAATAATGAAATAGGTAAATATGATAAATATGATAAATATGACAATAATGACAATAATGACAATAATGACAATAATGAAATAGGTAAATATGATAAATATGACAATAATGAAATAGGATGTTATTTGGTTAAATGAGCAAATTTGTGTTATTCAATCAAATAAATAACTGAATAATCAATTCTTAAGTTATCTTACACCTTTCATTAATTAAACTAGAGCTATCACTGAAGGTGATGAATACCCCCGAACGCCGCCATGACAGAAAATGGTTAACCATTGTATGAAGTTTTATTAAATTATATCCAATAGTTTAAAAGTTATGCTCCAGACAAAAAAATTCTTAATAAAAGAGAATGTTATGGATTGAGTTTTTTGTATTGTTAATTTTTTTATGGTTTTGTTAAAATTAAAAACGGTCTTTTTAATTATTGTGCAGTGTACAAGCTTTCATGGCAATCAATAAATGTTATACTTTTTCGAGTTATGTTGAGGGACAACAATTTTATGGATAAGAAACAAACAAGAGCACTAGGAATACAATATCGAACCTGCTTTGCTCGAACTCCATGTATTCATCAACTTGGTTCTTTCATGAACTTTATTAAACTGTTATCACTGATGGCTTTAAAAGTACTTTAAAAGTACTGCACCAGACAAGGGAAATATATCAAAGGGCAATCACTCTGTAATTAGCAAGAATAGAGTTATGTTTCTTGTACACGGCACTTCCTGTCATTATAGTCTACCATTGTATGAAGTTTGATGAAATTCCATCCAGTACTTTAAAAGTAATGCTCCGGACAAGGGAAATATATCAAAGGGCAATTACTCTGTAATTAGCAAGAAAAGAGTTATGTTTCCTGTACACTGCACTTCCTGTCATTATATTCTACCATTGTATGAAGTTTGATGAAATTCCATCCAGTACTTTAAAAGTAATGCTCCGGACAAGGGAAATATATCAAAGGGCAATAACTCTGTAATTAGCAAGAATAGAGTTATGTTTCTTGTACACGGCACTTCCTCTCATTATATTCTACCATTGTATGAAGCTTGATGAAATTCCATCAGGTACTTTAAAAGTAATGCTCCGGACAAGGGAAATATATCAAAGGGCAATAACTCTGTAATTAGCAAGAATAGAGTTATGTTTCCTGTACACTGCACTTCCTCTCATTATATTCTACCATTGTATGAAGCTTGATGAAATTCCATCCGGTATTTTCAAGTTATGCTCCAGACAAGAAAAAATATCAAAGGGCAATAACTCTGTAATAAGCAAGAATAGAGTTATGTTTCTTGTACACTGCACTTCCTCTCATTATATTCTACCATTGTATGACGTTTGATGAAATTCCATCCAGTACTTTTCAAGTGATGCTCCGGACAAGGAAAATTGCAACAGACAGACCGACAGACCAACAGAACGACAGACCGACCTCAGGGTGACTCCAATATACCCCCTAAAAACTTCATTTGTCGGGGTTATAATAACTGGATATACATTTGTATTTTGTATATTGTATATACATTTTGTATTTTGTATAATAATTGTAATAATGATTGTATATATATATTTGGTGTTTTGTATATTCTCCACAAAGGAAAAATATAATTTTCTGTCTCAGTCAGTTTAGCAAATAAAAAATGTCTGAATTTCACATAACACAAAAAAAGTTGGTGGATCAAATATTCTGAAGCTCACTGTATTTTCCCCATTCTTTGGCTTATTATTCAAATTAATCCCCCAACCCAGTTTTATCTTACTCTACCTGACTGATTGGTTCATATATATCAGTTACTTTCTCTACAACAAAGGCATGGTTAAGGTTGTGTCTGTGGTTAAGAATTGTCTTATATCCAATTGAGATAATTTACATCACATAATTATATGCATGTTTTCTCCACCAGGAAGTGGTGGCACATGACCACCTATCTTCCTGCTCTGTATCTTGGCAGCTTTCCTCAATAATGATAAAAACTGTTACACATAGCTCTCCTTGTTTTGGAGAGCAGAAAAGTCCACCCAAAAGTACCTGTACTGTAGGTCAATGTCTGACTGAATGACAATTGATTGTTTATAATTAATAACTAAGTTTTGACACAGGCCATATCTCATAGTCGCCCTACTTAAGAAAATGTACATTATTAACTTTTTCAATAAAAAAAACTAAAAAAAACCTATTTAAATTTGTAATTTACATGAATTGTTATATAAAGAAAAAATACAACATCTTATATTTAAAAAAAATCATGCTGGCATTAATATATAAAGAAAAAATACTTACTCTTTCATAAAAAAAATATCATGCTGGAATAACTATTTAAAGAAAAAATATGACTTCTTTCATACAAAAATATCATGCTGGAATTAATATATAAAGAAAAAATATTACCTCTTTCATAAAAAAAACCAGGACACTCTACTGACTCATAGTGGCCATAGCACTTTTTGAAATTCTCCTATGCAATAGAAACATCGGGATGGGGTCATTTTTAACCCTAGGGACACCTTTTGAACAAAACTATAGTTGGTTATCATTACTACATAAACATTTTGAAAATCTGTTGGCCCGTTCATGAAAAGAAGATTTTTTTAAGTTTTGGACTATTTTTAGTAACAGTGGCCATCTTGAATTAAAGATAGAAAAAAAAATCTTCTCTATAGTCTCCTATGCAATAGAAACAGCCATGTGAAGTTTCAGTTTAATTGGCCTAGTGGTTTCAGAATAAATTAAAAAAAAAGAGAATTTTCTGTTTTCCCATAGTATCCCTTTGTAAAATTCAAAGTCCCCTTACAGGGCCCCTATAAATTTTAGCCCCTAAATTCTTATCTGCAATCAAACCCCTACACATAGGGATAATTTATGTGAAATATGAACAAATCTGACATATCAGTTCTTAAGAAAATAATTTTAGTAATTCCCAATTTTTACCCTTTTGGGGCCCCTCCTGACCCCTTAAAACAGTGGAACCCAGTCATTTTTAAAAATCTGAACCTCCTTCACTAACAATGCTTCTGTGAAGATACAGGCAAAATCATTTCCATTTTTAAAAAAAAAAAAATATTACAACGACATGTGTCCCCTAATTCAACCTGTGGGGCGGGGTCATTTCTAACCCTAGGGACACCATTTGAACAAATCTAACAAAACTATAGTTGGTTATCATTACTACATAAACATTTTGAAAATCTGTTCAGCTTCATGAGAAGAAGATTTTTAAAGGTTTGGACTGTTTTTCAGTAACGGCAGCCATTTTGAATTTCAGATAAAAAAAAATATCTTCTGTATAGTCTCCTATGCAATAGAAACATCCATGTGAAGTTTCAGTTTAGTTGGTCTACCGTAAATCTCCAAGTATAAACCACACCCAAGTATAATCTGCAGGTGATTTTGAAGCCAAAACTGGTCGAAAAAAGCTAGTATCTGTCCATAATCCGCAGGCATGAATCAGATGAATCAGCTGTTTACCACATCCATCATTTTGAAATCCCAACCAAAGTGAAAGATGAATTTTGATTGGCTAATTATTGAGTAACGAAATCGAGACTGGTGTACTGCATAACTTTGTAAAAACGTAGGTAAAACGTTTTGATGTGATGTATAGTGTGTTGGAGACAATAAAACTTGCAAGTATAAAATGGTGTTACCGAAATTATTTTTATGTTTGTGTATTTGGGTAAAATTTTAATTAATCAAATACCACCATGCACAAAATTTTAATTGATAAATTACCACCATGCACTAAATAAAAAAAATAGGTTAAAATCCCCTTTCTTCCTTTCTTTTATTGTAACACTTTGCAGAATTACTAGTCAGGGTGTTTACCTACTTTCTTTGAAGTACGTTTTCAGAGAAAATGCTGCTAACAGACGACAGACGACGGACAATGCGCCATCGCATAAGCACTTCTGGCCTTTGGCCAGTAGAGCTAAAAATCATGCTGGAATAAATATATAAAGAAAAAATATTACCTCTTTAATAAAAAAATACCATGCTGGAATTAATAAATAAAGAAAAAATATTACCGCATTCATAAAAAAATATCATGTTGGAAATAATATATAAAGAAAAAATATTATTTCTTTCAAAAATAAAAAAATCATGCTGGCATTAATATATAAAGAAAAAGTATAAGCTCTGTCACAAAAAAAATATCATGCTGGAATAAATATATAAAGAAAAAATATAACTTCTTTCATACAAAAATATCATGCTGGAATTAACATATAATGAAAAAATATTACTTCTTTCATAAAAAAATCATGCTGGAATTAATATATAAAGACAAAATATAACCTCTTTCTTACAAAAAAAAATATCATGCGTTTTTTCCTCATAACAACCAAAAAAAAAAATCCCAACAAAACAACAAATTGTTACCAGGAGAGGACGGGCAATATTCGTCATCCTCAATTATTTTAGCAAGTCCAAAATCAGCAACTTTGACAACGTTATTATACCCCACCAAAACGTTTCGAGCGGCAAGATCTCTGTGAATCAGCTTATGTTGTTCTAAATAGGACATGCCGCTAGCCACCTAGAATTATGAGAATTACAAATACTGTAAGTAACTGTGGAAAAAAAATATTGTCAGATTTATCTCCCTTTGCAAGTGATGTCACAGTTGCTCCCTTTGGAGAGATGTAATCTGAAAAGTAGGATGACTGGTCTGGGAGTTTCTCTACATTTATGTAAACAGTTTGGGTACCTATACTGTTGCACCATATGGTAACAGAAGCTGTCTTCAGAAGACAAAATATTTTTTTAGAGTTTTTCGTTAATGGCAAAAATAATGGTAAATTAGAAGTCTTCCAAAATACAGGTAACGATTTCATAGGAGTACACTACTTTCTTTTATTTAAAGATTCCTATAGAGCTTTGAGTTTCTCAAAGACTTATAAGTTGTATGGTATTTAGTGTCACTTTCAACTTTTCAGTCATATCACGACTGTCTGCTTAAAACATTATTCTAAGCGCTGCAATATTGAAGTTTCATGCTGCAGACACATAGTATGATACACCACTCAGACATAGAACAGCCCAAGCGATGAAACTTCTAGAATCATTTTTTCAAGTCTTTAGACTTATTATAATGCAACTGCCAAGTAAATAACCCCATAAGAGAAAAGTGTGTGTCAAGTCAGCCCACAAATTCCAAATGATGAGCCTTGCATAGACACTAAACCGTGGTCTCTCGGAGGTCAGAACTTGATCAAGAGTCACAGCTATACCCAAGCCGAGCGACAATAACTCATTGATATTGTTGTTTTTAAATGTATTAGCAGCCATTGGATATAACAGTTATTACATTATTCTGTGAATATTCCTTCATGAAATCAGTGGACCAGTCATAGCATTAGAAAAGCTAAAAAGACGTTAGTGGGATTAATGCACATTTAAAGGTGAATACAGCCAAAATAAAACAAGTCAATATATAAACGCACATGTAAACACAGCAAATGCACATGTAAACACAGCAAATGCAGTTATAAAAACAGCAAGAGATGAACTTCAAATGTGTAAAATGTGTTGGAACATTTGAATTAACAGTGTTAGCAATATTACAAAATACCTAATTTACTAACAGAAGATCTAAATTAACTGTGTGAACAGAATATCTAAATTAACTATGTGGACACTGTAACAGAATATTTAAATTTATTGTATAAACATTGTAACAGAAGACTTAAATTAACTGTGTGATCACTGTAACAGAAGATCTAAATTAACTGTGTGAACAGAATATCTAAATTAACTGTGTGGACACTGTAACAGAATATTTAAATTTATTGTATAAACATTGTAACAGAAGACTTAAATTAACTATGTGATCACTGTAACAGAAGATCTAAATTAACTTGTGAACATTGTAACAGAAGATTTAAATTAACAGTATAAACATTGTAACAGAATATTTAAATTAACTGTGTAAACAATGTAACAGAAGATCTAAATTGACTGTGTGGACACTGTAACAGAAGATCTAAATTAACTGTATGAACATTGTAACAGAAGATCTAAATTAACTTGTGAACATTGTAACAGAAGATTTAAATTAACTGTGTAGACAATGTAACATAAGATTTAAATTAACTGTGTGAACACTGTAATAGAAGATCTAAATGAACTTGTGACCATTGTAACAGAAGATTTGAATTAATTGTATAAACATGTAACAGAAGATTTAAATTAACTGTGTAAACAATGTAACAGAAGATCTAAATTAACTGTGTAAACAATGTAACAGAAGATCTAAATTAACTTGTGAACATTGTAACAGAAGATATAAATTATCTGTATGAACATTGTAACAGAAGATTTAAATTAACTGTGTAAACAATGTAACAGAAGATCTAAATTAACTGTGTAAACAATGTAACAGAAGATCTAAATTAACTTGTGAACATTGTAACAGAAGATATAAATTAACTGTATGAACATTGTAACAGAAGATCTAAATTAACTGTGTAAACATTGTAACAGAATATCTAAATTAACTTGTGAACATTGTGACAGAAGATTTAAATTAACTGTATAAACATTGTAACAGAAGATTTAAATTAACTGTGTAAACAATGTAACAGTAGATCTAAATTAACTGTGTAACACTGTAACAGAAGAATTAAATTAACTGTATAAACATTGTAACAGAAGATTTCAATTAACTGTGTAGACAATGTAACAGAAGATCTAAATTAACTGTGTGAACACTGTAACAGAAGATCGAAATTAACTTGTGAACATTGTAACAGAAGATTTAAATTAACTGTATTAACATTGTAACAGAAGATTTAAATTAACTGTGTAGACAATGTAACAGAAGATCTTAATTAACTGTGTGAAAACTGTAACAGAAGATCTAAATTAACTTGTGAACATTGTAACAGAAGATCTAAATTAATTGTATAAACATTGTAACATACTATTTAAATTAACTGTGTAGACAATGTAACAGAGATCTAAATTAACTGTGTGAACACTGTAACAGAAGATCGAAATTAACTATGTAAAACAGAAGAAACACTTCACTGGGAGTGTACAGCAGACGAGCCAGGTCAGTTAGTGCACCCATTTATCAAAAAACTAGGGAGTTAAGTCTCAGACAACAACTGAACATTTAAAAATTTTTGGAAAATAATTCAGTCATAATAATTATCTCTAATTGATTATAATTGTGTCTCCTATGTGCATCATTGCAAAACATTTGTGTATTTAATAATAATATAATCTGCACTACCTTAACATTATCATATGGCACTGCCTAAAACTTATCCATTTTGATCAAAACATTGAATTTAGAATATAACACTATTTATTCTATCATAATTTACTTTCTGTGTTTAAGCACAAACTGAGAGATCTTTTAAAATTAAATCCTATAACCAGAAAATGACCTTGAAGTCTTTAAAGTGACTATTGTAAATCAACAAGGAATGTAACAAACAGACTGTACAAGTAGTCCAGTCATAATATACTACATCTCTGGCAAACAAGGAATGTAACAGACAGACTGTACAAGTAGTCCAGTCATAATATCCTACATCTCTGGCAAACAAGGAATGTAACAGACAGACTGTACAAGTAGTCCAGTCATAATATACTACATCTCTGTCAAACAAAGAATGTAACATAGAGACTGTACAAGTAGTCCAATAATATATACTACATTTCTGTCAAACAAAGAATGTAACAGACATACTGTGGAAGTAATCCAATCATATATACTACATCTCTGTCAAACATGGAATGTTACAGACAGACTGTACAAGTAGTCCAGTCCTATATACTACAACTCCGTCAAACAAGGAATGTCACAGACAGACTGTACAAGTAGTCCAGTCCTATATACTACATCTCTGTCAAACAAAGTATGTAACAGACAGAATGCGGAAGTAAGCCACTAATAAATACTACATCTCCGTCAAACATGGAATGTAACAGACAGACTGTACAAGTAGTCCACTAATATATACTGCCTTTTTTAGAAAGTATCGTTAACTCAGAGCATAACTGCACATTAGTGTTATCCATGTTAAATTGGAAATAATCAAAGCATATAGTTCTCTACTGATGTCAGCAAAGGTAGAAATACTAATACTAATCTAGCCTAAGTGACTGTCGTAAAACCATGTTAAAAGCAAATACCGTTTATTCCCTAATTAACGCCCCCAGGGGCGTTACATTTTACAAGGTTTGGGCGTTTATAAAAGATAAAAAAAGCAAATTTAACAACAGTTAAAAATACAATAAAACCAATAAAACCATGGAAAAAAACTTAAATCCAGTTTAGATCCCCGAAAAAGTGGTTCAGAATTATTTTAGAGTGAATGAAATAATCGACATAGGATGAAAAAAAGCTGAAAATCTGTATGAAATTACTAGCCTGCGTACTGCAATATCCGAATTTATGGTCATTGTACTCTTCACTTTAAATCACTTGGACGCTTGCTCTTATCAACGTGAAACAATGAGCTTTCAGCGTACACAGACTAACCGCATTTTCCGACGTTTTGGGATGTTTTAATCGGCAGACGGCATTTTTACTAGTATTAAACAGCAAATATGGGGAAGTATTTGTTCAACCAAAAGTAGTAAAGTGGTCACCCAAGATATAAACAATGGGTTAAAGAGTCCAAAGGTAATAAACACTTCGCTAATTGTTGACTGTGTAACAAATTAATCGATCAGGGAAAGATGGGCGAATACGCACTCAAATCGCATATACGTTTTGTATATTAATTTTCCAGAAAAATAAGTTGGGGCGTTTATTAGAGTGGGGGCATTTATAAGGGAATATACGGTAGCTGTTCAAAGATTATCTCGATCTTTATATATAACTGGAGTATGTGTATATATACTGGGATAAAAAAATGAAAGCAACAATCAAAAACATCCACTATCCTTTACCACAAAATTAAAAATATTAAAAATATCGGAAACTGTTTCCATTAAATCTCTTTTAGTTTGCCACAACAGACAATGTAGACCCCAATCAGCCTAGGAGTGACACTATGATTAATGTATACTTCGTGTGGAGTTCAGCTGCGGAATTATCATTAAACCCTTCTATTTTATAATGGACTGGTCCACATTTATGGAACAGTACAGTACAACAGAACTATAATATTGATGAGAATGGGTTGTCTTAAAGGCAATGTGCCAAAAAAAAAAAAAAAATGGCCATAAATGTTTAAAAAATATATATATAAAAAAAACAAAATTAAAATAAACACAAAGCATCTTACTATCATTCAAGAATTAAATACAAATTATTTGTATTATTAATTTATTAATTGAAACTTCGCCAAAACATGACCAAAGACAGTATTTTAATCGGAATGGTAAACTTAAAACAAAATGTCTGTTTTAAATATCACAAACATATTGCTTGGTGACCATCACCTGGTCATTCAGATTCTTTTTAAGATAAAAAAAATCCAACAATATGTAACCAATTTAACGGATCAAACTGAAATCTAAATGAAATCACACAACTTATTTCATACATTACAAAATATGTTGCAATTTTTGGCGGGAAATCTATTTATGTCTAACCTGGACACACAAGTCAAGAAAGAAAACCCTTTTCAATCTATTATTTTGTCATATTTAAGAAGATATCCTTGTGGCATTGAAGGCTCAATGATAATATATGGGTATAATATTTCTTTTGCTAGCTATAAAATTTTGAAGAACCCCCCCCCCCCCCCCCAAATTTACTTCCTTTAACTTAATGTCACTTTGAGAAAGAAGAATGACATTTTTTTTTTTTAATTTATTCAATATTGAAATGAATTATTGCTAACTTGAATGTCTGCTTCTATAATGACAGCTAGATACTTGTTTAATAATTTAGCGCTTTTTAATATTTTCATGTGACGAAGAATAATGGATTGTGCTTCGTGTGATTAATGCATTAGGCAGGAGGAACAAGCGTTAGTGTTTCAATAAGGTATTGCTGATCCAAACACGCATTTACCGTGCTTCGGATTGTACTCGTCATCTTCGATAATTTTCGCCAGACCAAAGTCGGCAACTTTCACAATACTATTATCACCGACTAAAATATTTCTTGCTGCAAGATCTCGATGGATTAATTTATTTTGCTCTAAGTATGACATGCCACTTGCAATCTGCAATATTTATAATAAATATTTTAGAATAACATTAAAATGTGATGTCTCTGAAAGGGAAAACATGATATTTTGAACGATAAATATAATTGGAGGTGACAATTCAAAGGAAAGTATGTTGGATGCACAAGCCACAGGCAGCAGGTTTGATCTTAGCCTCAACATCATGGCCTCTGAAAAACATCATTCAGTACTGCTTCAACCCAGGAAATATTACTTGAGAACAATTCATTGATGACCAAGCTGAAACAAATAAGTACACTCCGGTACCGTGATATAAAGCAAATTCCATTATAACTTGGTTTTTGCTTGGCTCACACTTTTTCGCCAATTAGCCTTGATTAGAACAAACTGTTATGACCATTACCTCATGGTGGTTTTAAAGATAGTTTCAGTAATTGATTTATGCCAGCATTGAGTATTAACAGTTTGTAATAATCAGTGTGATGAATGTTGAACGTGCCAAATATGGAAGCCATTTGCAAACTTTGTTATTATCGAGTGATCATGTGATCAAGCAACCAAGTGCAAGTTTTTATATAGTTATATAGACATCACTCTTTACATCCGGGTGTAAAAAACAGTGTCTATATCAAAACATGAAAATGTTTTTCTATTTTTTTTTCTTTTTTATTAATTATATACACATCTAAGTGTATCAGTTGTAACCAAATACGAAGTATATCACATTACAATGCAAACATTACCACTCACAAAAGAGTCGGACAGCAAAATAGGTGTGAACAACCAACTTTTTCAAGGTATTTATCTCTATAATGCGATCCGTGTATAGCCGTTTTCATTTTATGTACCCTAAGATCTGCGTTATAACAGAACCCGAGTGTATATCACAAGAGAATCACTTATTTAAGATGACTGCAGGGACATTTATTATTTTCAATGAAATTTGATAGAAACGAAATCTTAATCATAAAATATAAATATAAATGTGAGAACTGTTTTTGTTCCATTAGATACACAAAGCACTCTAGTGGAAGAGTATCAGACACAGGGTCGAATAGTAGGGGTGAATAATGGGAACAAATGTGGCATAGGAAATGTTATTGCCATATGTACAGCAAGTATTACAAATTTATTTCTTAAGTCCGGCTAGGGTTAAAGAAGAAATATCTTATCTATAAATGTGATTCTCCAAACAACACTGAAGAGAAAGTCCGGTCTCTATTTGATATTATTACACTTCCACCTCTTAAAAAGGCTTTATTGTTTAGAAAAGAAAATTGTGAACTGCACATCTCGACTTAGGCATATACATGTATCTATTATCTCGATGTTACCATTAGTGACAGCATCTGTAAAAACTGCAGGCCCAATGCCAGTTATTTGTCATATGATTGTAGTCTTCATTCAAGAATTAATTTCTCACAATCAACAATTCTCAACAATGGTATGGCAAAAAAAACACGATATGTATGATAGAAGTTCAGCAAGTGACGAATGGTAGATTTCTTGCACACCGGATAAGGATATCTGCATTTTTACCAGGGTTTGATATTTCTATCTCACCATAGGGCCGAGATAAAATTCTCGCTCTGTGACGTTAAAACAATCCAGATGATGTAACATGTAAAATATATGACGTAAATCATATAATCAAACATCTTAAAGCGACCATTGTAAAATCTATAATGATAAATAAGTTATAATGATTATTCAATGTGTTTGGTATGCAAGAAAAAGAATCATTCGTGGCTTTTTCGGTTCGGACAGAAAATTCTGCCCCCTGGGATAACTGTTTTCACGAGAACTCGGCACAGCTTCATTCCCGCCAAAACAGTTATCCCACGGAACGGAATTTTCTATCCGAACCTCAAACCCATGTAAGATTCTTATAATCTTCTATAATATTGCTTATGTTTATTGACTGATTGATTGAAAATTTATCGTCATTTTTATGCGATGAAGGGCTAACAGACAATCAGTTACACCTAACCACTGTTTCCTGGGATCCTGAAAGGTTAACCAGTACTTGAGCACACCCCATCTCCACAAGTAACTGATAACTTTCCCACTTGAATCAGCAGTGACAGACAAATGATAATGAGACACAATGTCGTCTATCAATCATCAAGGAGACCTGCCGGGTGGGGATTCGAACTCACGACCCCTGGATTGATAGTAAGATGCGTTACCGACTGAGCTAATTGGGCCTGACTTATGTTTATTACATGCAAACATTTAAACAACATTAAATAGGAAGTTAAAACATGAAATTTGAACAAACAAAAGAAACACCTGACTGCCTGCAGATGATTACAGATGTTTATTAGTAAAACAGTTGTCTACTAAACCAGACTCCAGTCTCTTTGGAAGACAGATGCCAAAACCAGTGTATCTTATAAATATAAACTGGTGTGTTTTAATTGTTCTGGTAAACATATGAAGAAAGAATATTCACATTCAAAATCTTGTGTTTTTTTCTCTGATTTATTTCAACAAATTGATACACCATTCATATAAAAAAGTATGGTATTACACAATGTAGTTTTTTATCTCTTACTCCAGTACCAGTAAATATACGTTTTTTTGTTGTAACTGAAAATTTTGAGTTTCAAGTCGTTGCAAAGTGCCTAGTACTCTGTGAAGTTTAAATTTTCATCACACGAGTATTTAAAAACAAAACAACCAAGTAGGCATAGATTTATTCTACTGAAAATGATTCCTGGATGTTGTGCTTAAGGATTTACATGGCACTCATGAATATTCAATGTATATCCGTAACTTAATTTTCGGTGTCCGACATAAATCATGACATTTTTGCGATAAAACGATACCAATACTTTATTTAATCATCATAATATTACTGCACTCACAAATCGCTGCACAGAGAAGGCGTTTAAATGCCTGAACATATCGGCAAAGATTAATGAATGACAGGTAAAACATAATGGACAATAATCAGTTGTTCAAACTTGGTAGAGAATCACTAATTGTTGTTTTATCCTTAAATATATTAAAAAACAAACAAACCTGGCCCGCCATATCCACCATCTCTGGAAACTTAAGGAATCTGCCGTCACCTTCTCTCAAATAGTTTAACAAACTGTCACGCAACAGCTCGGTCACTATGTAAACAGGCTCTTCCTTCGAGCAAACGGCGTACAATCGCACCAATTTGTCATGCCGGCACTTTTTCATAACCATTGCCTCATCCAAAAATGCTTGGACGGACATGGATCCAGGTTTTAATGTTTTTATTGCAACGTCTGTAGTTTTGTTCCATTTACCTGAAATGAAAAGAAAAATATAAACATACCGTCAAACCTGTGTAAGCAGTCACCTCTGTTGAGCAGTTAACTGTTAAGCAATATTTTCTATTTACCATTTCTATACTGTATTTAGCACCAACAAATCTACGTTTTCAGCAATAAGTTTAAATAACAGACTTAACCATTACTTATAATTTATGAGGTCCATCAAGCTTAATACACAGTGATAATATCTATCTTTAAAACAGTTTGTTTGTTTAATTGAACATTAACCATATTTTTTATGCCATCAAGGGTTATAACTCAACGACTCTTTCCTGCAATTCTGGAAACTTATCCAGTACTCAGGCACACCAATGTCCACAAATAACTGATAACTTTCCTACTTGAATCAGTGGTAAGAGATGAATGAAATGAGATGAAATGTCGTATATCACAGACACTATGGTCGGGCAAGGATTCAAATTTATGATCGTTAGATTGATAGTCGGGCGTGCTATCAACTGAGTGAAAGTGGGAGACCCCAGTACTGAGTTTTGCTTCTACTAATTTTCACAAATGAATGCTCAATCAAATGACTTAATGAGGGTGAGTACCTTATCACAGTAAGTCATTTCTGAAATGCTTGAAAATGTTTTTCACTGACTAATCATGCTGACAGGAGGGAGCTGTCTTTTAAAGACACATGAACTATCAAAACAAGAGGGTCAAAACAGTGTGATTCAGGGTAGTACTTGTGATCTAGGGGAAGAGCAAGGTACCCCGACCAAGGCCACCTGTGTTATATCCTTGAGCAAGACATTTTATCCGCTTAATACTCATTCTATCCAGGAAAACATTAAGCATGAAATTGTCTAAGAATTTTTTGTCACAACTGATGTTTATATTTAGCATCAATTTTATGCCATTGAGGGCTAACCAGTTAAACTAACCATTCTTTCCTTGAATTCTAGAAGGTTAGTACTCGAGCACACCCATCTACACAAGAAACTGATAAATTTCCCCATTGAAATCAGCGGTGAGAGGCGAACGACAATGAGACACAATTTTGTTTATCAATCATCATGGAGACTGTGGCCACGCTAGCATTGAAAGTCACGATCCCTCGATTGATAGTTGAACGCACTACTGACTGAGCTAACCAGAGCTGGCAGAATTGATGTAAAATATATAGTGTGACTCAGACAGCACTAATCAGATAGCAGACACAATGCCTGACATGATTCAAAACCATATATAGAAAGTTCTAGATTGTGACACAATGGCAGACACGGTATATATGACAAGGCGTTGGGCAAGTTCTATAATTACAAATGTGATCAACTTGATGAACCCTAAAAAATACAATACTTCCCCGGGTAAAATAAGAAATAAAAAATATAAGAAACACTTGTAATGTGACCAATTCAGTTCAACATTAATTGCATCCGGATGTACAGGGAATGATGAGTCGTCAATTCAGGATGCATAAATTTTCTTCCCTATTGTTTTAGTATTGAGTGGCAAGTGATTACGACTACAGATATAGGATAAAATCATAAGTCTCTAATTACTAATTATAGGAAATGAAATGTATGACTTTCACATGCAGGTCTCACTTACCAATTACCTCTGCTTAGTGACAGTAGCAAGATTATTGTGCCCAAGAAATTAGAGCTGTGTAAATTGGTTGGGCTTTATGTTTGTTGAAAATGCTTAAAATGTTCATATTTTTTGTACATATAAGAACATTGGAACATTTTCCTGAGTTCTGCCAAGTCTGGATGACATCGGGTACTGTTTGATGAAGATTTAACAGTTTAAAGATGTGTAGTGATACACTGCAACAAATGGGCAGGACTGTCAAAAATGAAGGGGTGTCATCAAAACATCGAAATCCTGGTCAACCCCATGTTTTTTTTCTGCATAATTAGACCAACAGGGACAATCTATGAAAACAAAACACTTTTAGAGCCATTGGAAATGTGATCTATGTTCCGGAAGTACATGTCTCTACATAAACATTATGTAGAATAGTACAAAAGTAATTGGTATGTGAGACATATATGTAGAACAGTACAGAAGTAATTGGTGTGTGAGAAGTATATGTAGAATAGTACAGAAGTAACTGGTGTGTGAGAAGTATATGTAGAATAGTACAAAAGTAATTGGTGTGTGAGACATATATGTAGAACAGAACAAAAGTAATTGGTGTGTGAGACGTATATGTAGAACAGTACAAAAGTAAAGTGTGTGAGACGTATATAAAGAACAATACGGAAGTAATTGATGTGTGAGACATATATGTAGAAAAGTACAAAATTATTGGTGTGCAAGACGTTTATGTAGAACAGTACAAAATTAATTGGTATGTGAGACATATATGTAGAACAGTACAAAATTATTGGTATGCGAGACGTATATGTAGAAGTTAGAACAGTACAAAATTAATTGGTGTGTGAGACCTGTAATGTGTTACATAAACAAATACATTGAATGCTGCTTATATAAATAGTCACTCGTAACAGATGTCTATCTATGGGCCAGAATTGAATACTAAGTTACAAAATAATAAAACTCTATTATATCGATTTATAACTGCAAGGAATTTTCTTTTTTAATTGGGTTAACAGCTTTTTCATTACATTTCAGGTAATATATATGGCATATCCAGTTTTATTGGTGGAAAAAGACCTCAGAATGAATCAGAATAGAAGCACCTTTCTTCTGCAAGTAACTGGCGAACTTTTTCACATAAAGTTTTGGAGCAACTTGAACCTATGACCTTAGTGGTGAGATGTAGTGAAGCAACTTGAACCTAGAGAGGTAGGTCATTTAAGCAATTAAATTTCAGCAAAAAATTCTAGATTATAAAGTTTTTATGCTGTACTGTCATTTTCCTAGTTCTGAATATTATCTACATGTAGATGATTGAAAAAGAAATTCAAGTAAAAATGTCAGTTTTACTAATTTTCAAACATCATATTAGTTGAGTTTTACTCGTGCATGTGCATAAATCAATTGAGTTTTTATCATGTACATGCATCAAATCAATTGATTTTTACTCATGCACATCAAAGCACTAAGTTTTACTCATGTACATGTATCAAATCAATAGTTTTTTTCTTGCATGTAAGTTTACTCATGCCATGCATCAAATCAATTGAGTTTTAGTGAAGTTCACAAATCAAATAAATCCTAAAATAGTATGGAATATGAAAATATAAACTTCTTAACTAAAACAAAAGAAGGTTCAGAATTACTAGTGAATGTTCAGTATTACTAAAGAACAATCAGTGCTACTAGTGAAGGTTCAGTATTACTAAAGAAGAATCAGTATTACTAGTGAAGGTTCAGTATTACTAAAGAAGAATCAGTTTTACTGGTGAAGGTTCAGTATTACTAAAGAAGAATCAGTTTTACTGGTGAAGGTTCAGTATTACTATTGAAGGTTCAGCATTACTAAAGACGAATCAGTATTAATAGTGAATGTTCAGTATTACTAAAGAATGTTCAGTATAACTAAAGATGGTGAAGTATTATTAGTGAAGGTTCAATATTACTAAGAAGGTTCAGTATTACTAAAGAAGGTGAAGTATTATAAGTGAAGGTTCAGTATTACTAAAGAATGTTCAGTATTACTAAAGAAGGTTCAGTATTATTACTGAAGGTTCAGTATTACTATTGAAGGTTCAGTATTACTAAAGAAGAATCAGTATTACTAGTGAAGGTTCAGTATTACTAAAGAAGGTGGAAATTATTAATGAAGGTTCAGTATTACTAAAGAATGTTCAGTATTACTATAAAAGGTGAACTTTTACTATTGAAGGTTCAGTATAACTAAACAAGAATTAGTATTACTAGTGAAGGTTCAGTATTACTAAAGAATGTTCAGTATAACTAAAGAAGAATCAGTATTATCAGTGAAGGTTCAGTATTACTATTGAAGGTTCAGTATCACTAAAGAATGTTCAATATTTCTAGTAAAGGTTCAGTATTACTAAAGAATGTTCAGTATTACTAAAGAAAGTGAAGTATTATTAGTGAAGGTTCACTATTACTAAAGAAGGTTCAGTATTACTATTGAAGGATCAGTATTACTAAAGAAGAATCAGTATTACTAGTGAAGGTTCAGTATTACTAGAGAAGGTTCAGTATTACCAGTAAAGATTCAGTATTACTAAAGAATGTTCAGTATTACTAAAGAAAGTGAAGTATTATTAGTGAAGGTTCACTATTACTAAAGAAGGTTCAGTATTACTATTGAAGGTTCAGTATTACTAAAGAAGAATTAGTATTACTAGTGAAGGTTCAGTATTACTAATGAATGTTCAGTTTGACTAAAGAAGGTTCAGTATTATAAGTGAAGGTTCGGTATTATTAAAGAAAGTGCAGTATTACTATTGAAGGTCAGTATTACTAGTAAAGGTTCAGTATTACTAGTAAAGGTTCAGTATTACTAAATAATGTTCAGTATACCCAAAGAATGTGAAGTACTATTAGTGAAGGTTAAGTATTACTATTGAAGGTTCATTTTACTAAAGAAAAATCAGTATTACTAGTGAAGGTTCAATATTACTAGTGAAGGTTCAGTATTACCAGTAAAGGTTCAGCATAACTAAAGAAAGTTCAGTATTACTAAAGAAGATGCAGTATTATTTAGTGGAGGTTCAGTATTACTAAAGAAGGTTCAGTATTACTATATAAGTTTCAGTATGACTAGTGAAGATGCAGTATTACTAAAGAAGGTTCAATATTACTAGTGAAGGTTCAGTATTACTAATGAAGGTTCAGTATTACTAAAGAAGGTTCAATATTATTAGTGAAGGTTCAGTATTACTAAAGGAAGTTCAATATTACTAGTGAAGGTTCAGTATTACTAGCATTTGAGTGTGAAAAGTTGTATTTCAGTGTAAGATATAATTAATGAAGTTAAGTTATTCAAGAATGCGACGTTTCTATTCAGAAATAACAAGGGAATTCTTTTTCCTGTAACAGACAACGACAATTGAATAAACACTCTATAATTTCAGAAATAGAGTGAAAATTCATCGAAATTACTGTTTGACATTTTAAGTACCATACACATGTATAAATATTGAGAAAGATAATAATCCAGAAGTCAAGACAAGTATTCACTTTTAAGAGAAGCTTCTTTCCTTACGTTGTCTACTGCAATAGGCATTGTGTGTAAAAATGTCTTTAAAAATAATACAGCGGAGAGGTCAGGGAGAGGTCAGCCAGCTAGTTTAAAGAGGTCTCGCCTATATTGCATATATTTTTTTTCGATCTTAGCAGTAAAACTGCACATTTATATCAAACATAATATATTATGGATGTTCTGTTCAATAACTTGAAACGATTTTGTCTCTGTAAAGTAAAATTCTTTAATTTTGTTGCCCAAATACTAAATCGCTGGAGTCGCTGATTGGCCAGCAACGTCTTTATGCCATTAAGGCTAACAGATGATCAGCTAACTTTACCATTATTTCCTGGAAGGTTAACCAGCACTCAAGCACACCCATCTCCACAAGTAACTGATCACTTTTCCACTTGCATCAGCGGTGTTATGTGAATGGCAAAGAGCCAGACAGGGATTCAAGCTCACAACCCCTGGATTGATAAAGCTAAGCTACTGACTGAGCTAACTGGGCCAGGCTAAACAAACTGGACTAACATATAGACTTTCCCCTATAAATCAATTTTATTTAAAACACCACCTGTTTGTCACAGAAATACAGTATTAAATGATTTGTTAGCCGCGCAGTTTAACCACAATATATTTCTGTTGTTGTTGTTTTTCTACTTTCCAAGTAACTGACAACTCCTGATTTTGGTTTGATATATCCTAATGTGAAAGCATGGAAATCCCAGTCAGCCCCACAATTCATAGCATTTTAACAGGTTTATCAAACAATGATGTCATTCAACTGACCATGAAGCAACTGACCAGCCAGTAATGCTTTGTTACAGTCCCTAGTGGTGACACGTAGGACTGTTTCTACCATCAGCAGCATGATCTAGACTGTGTTTTTGTATTAAGTCTGCATTATCAAAAATGGAACCCAGTCTAAATGCCCATGCAGAAGTTGTTTAACCTTTTACTCCATAGATACACATTTTCCCGCACCAATCACAGAAGGCCTTTGAAAACAGTGCAGGAAGAGTTCAGATTGCTCGAGCAATGTTAACACTTCCTGCATTGTTTTCCACTCTGTCAGTTAATATAAACATAAATCACCCAAAAATTCAAAATCCTTCTAGCTTTATATTAGGTGTCCAAAGGTGTCTATATTAGAGGTGTCCAAAGGCGTCTATATGAAGTAAAGGGTTTAATAGTGCAAAGTTAACAGACTAGTTAAGACTTCAAATATTCCAGAAAAGAGTTGTTAGGTTAACTGAATGTCTGTTTGCCCTCACCAGCATAAAAATGACGCTAAATATTCAAACAAACAAACAATCACCAATTAAACAATATGGTCCACTTTTATTATAATACTAAAGGAAGCTTTAGAAAATATACATGTTCATTAGATAAACTCAACAGTCCTCAGACAGCAATGATGAGCTCAGATTATCACAGTTTATCACTTTATAATGTTTCATTATCTGGCAGTAACCCAATACCATATCATTATACCGATGGTATTGTGATAACACTTTTATATATCAACATGCCACATGAATAGTCAAGTGTTGTTTAAATTTTGCATCCTGATTACAATCGTTTTAAATGTTATTCATTGGTAGATCAAAACATTTCATATGTATTAGGCTGCTCTTTTGGCTCCTATGCAATAGAAACATACATGTGAAGTTTGAGTTTGATTTGCCTGGTGATTTCAGAGAAAGTGCTGCTAATGGACGACAGACAACAGATGTCAGGTGACATACAGCAGACAGTGACAACGAGCCATGGGAAAACCCTTCTGGCCTTTGGCCAGTAGAGCTAAAAATGTATTTATAATTTAAATGTTTTTAGACTGGTTCCACTAAAACTGCATACGGTTTCAATGATATTGATTTTATAATATATAAATAACCAGTCAAAATTTAAGTTAAGTTTTTAAGTATTTAAAGAAATGTTGGTGAAACAGAAACCAGTCTTATTAGTTTGCATCTAATATCTTGATGATGAAACTATGACATAATGTGTAGGACATGGTCTAGCATTGGGGCTCCGAACCCAAGATTGACGGACCATGAGGTTGATCCCCACCAAGACCATACTTTGTTCCATTGAGAAAGGCACTTTGTCTACATTTTCTTGGTTTCTTCAGATCGAAAGGTCTACACAGTTGTGCCTCTTTTTTGTCACGGAAACATGATTCTTGCATTTAAAAAAATAAAAGTCCTATGTAATTAGGTTTAAAATATTTTCAAAATGGTCTATAAGGGTTGTGATTTCCTGCTGAGTAAATGAGTAAAGCAAAAGCTGGCATGGCATATACTGCATTAAGACATCACTGGTGATAAAAAAGTGATTTGTACAGGATTTTAACAGATGCATGAATTTATGAGCATTTAAGGAATTCTTTGTTTAAAAAAAGCTCAGGGTGTCACTGCATTTTAAAAAAGCCAAGCTGGTCAACCTACCAGTCATTGTGCATTTTTATGTGTGGATAAATTCCTTCTATGGAAAAAAAAAAAGTACTTTTAAAAAAAAAAAAATTATGTGGATTTTTTTTTTTTAATATGCAAATCCTAGACCTTATTTTATATAGAACAAAGAATAGAATTATAAGAAATAGAAATAGCAGTGAGACCTAAACAGGATATGACAGAGTGTGATTCATTCCAAGTTGTAAGAAGTTTTGAAATAACTAAATTTAAACTCAATACAAGTCGTGATGTAACTACAATGTTCACGTGTTTATGATGTGGGACTGACTGTATCAGCTGTATGAGGTCAGTGTGTGGTGTCAACATCCTGAACATGTGACGTGTATGACCAGAGTGTATAAACAGATATAATAACAGAGTCAAATGGGTGGTGGTAGGGTATTTACTTTTTATGTCAAGAAGGTTTGAGACTTTTTTCTAGAGGTAAAATGTCCTAAAATCCATTTCCTGCTAATGGCTGTTTGGACATTTTGTCAAAAATCAAAGATGGCCACCAATATGGCCACCTGTCAAAAATCCAAGATGGCCACCAAAATGGCCTCCAAATATTACAATTCATATTATAATGTATAACCTGATCGAAAAACACATCAAATGTGGTCTATACCTGTTTATACACTCTGGTTAACACATCACATGTGCAGAATATTGATACTATACCATTACCTCATACATCTGATACAAACATTCCCAGATCATATTACCATGTGTAGACAACAGGTCAAGATTTCACCAGAATCACACAAGTGGTAAAGTGGCAGATATCGTAACTTACAAACCATCTCTGCTTCCGTGTTTCTTGGATGAGTTGTGTCTTTGCTACAGTCAGATATCAATTAAAGATATCTTACCTCCATGCACATTAACTTGGGAATAGTGCAAAACTAGTTCAACTCAATACAGACAAAGAAGATATATAGACAAATTTTTTGCTAATCCTTCAATTAACTAATCTTTATTGATTCAGTGACTGAGAGCCCAACAATGAAGATATTAGACTGCATGAGACAGATTAAAGTGCAAATGGATTAAAAACCGAATATCACTAACATTATAAGACTGTATTCTGGATAAAACCAAGATTTTCATAAAACCTTACCTTTCCATACTTCTCCGAACTGACCAGCACCAAGTTTCTTGCTCAATGTCAAAGACTCTCGCGGGATTTCCCAGGCATCCTTAGTTTCACGACTCAAATCTGACATGACAGGAGCTGCTCTCGGACAAGCAGTATTCAGTGCCTTGCATAATCCGTCTGCCCCAGCTGGAATTAAATAACATTTTTAATAAATTGTTTTAGACTTAATTATTTTACAGCAAATGTGAGTTCTTTCATCTAAGACAAATCACACTTGAAATTTTCCTCAGGAGAACCTGTACTAAGCATATGCGGATAAAGTGTCTTGCTCAAGAATGAAACATATATCCATGTTCAGGACTAAACACACCTCTCCCATGATCCCAGTCTACCGCAGGAGCATTTATTCCCATTATAGTAATACAATAATAAGCCCGAATCAAAAAATTCAACAATAACTCGTACACAATTTTAACTACAATTAAGTATAGCAATCTTTATTTTCCAAATGCCCGAATATTTATGAGATGCAATAATGTCTACCTGGGTATATACGAGGGGCATTCAATATATTCTGTCACTGGTCTTCGAATATATTCGAATAATAAACCCAAGTTTCATCCGCAGTGAGTAAGGATTACAATTTTAAGATTTTTAGCCTAATCTAAATGCTTGGCCTTTTGGTCAGGTGTCAACAAGTGAGGGATCCACCTAGCACAAAGCTTCTTTAATTTCAAACAGTTAGTCAGCATATGATGTGTTGTGCCTACAGAAATGCCTGGACTATAAGCTATCTGGAAAACAGTATACCATCCATCTTCTTCTACCACAGCTCTAATAGCACCAAAGTTTCCTTTTTTGCTGGGCTGTTATCTTATTGCAGGTTTACGCTGACCCCCTCTGTTCTTAATATGATGGTAGAACGATTCAGAATAAATCTATTTTGGCGATATCTGCAAAGAAACTGGGGCTTTAATGAAAGCCCTTATTTCTAAATTTTCTTCAGGTTTCATTATGACATTGAAATATAACCACTGTACACAGTGTATATAATTCAACAATGAATATCTTTCTCAATTATAATCAAATTAAATTGAGAATTCGCAGGTGTATTGAATAAACATCCTCTAACAACTGCATGAGATTTTCATGTTCTTACACAACATTGATTCTACAGAAGGCCATTAGTGACAGTCCCTCATACAACCTATTTGTTACAAATACAATACAAAAGACCAACAATCAACTTAAACTGTTTTTTTGTTTTTTTTAATGGAGTTAAATGCCATTTTTAACACATTTCAGTTTATACATGACATATGCAGTTTTATTGGTGGAGGAAGACCTCAGAATGAGTCTGAGTAGAACCATAATTATGACTGTCCTTCTACAAGCAACTGGCAAACTTTCTCACATAAAGATTTTTGGAGCGAGCAGGACTCGAACCTACAACTGTAGCAGCTAAAAGTAAGTGATCTTGAGACGCCTTTTAGGCTATTCAGCCGAGGAGGGAAATGAGATCTAATACCGACTTCTTTGAAAAAAAATTACTGATTTGAATCCATCACCTTTGTGTCTCGTACGTTATTTTAATGTAGATAAAACAGTTTTCCCTACATCATAAATTATATTTCCTCATTTATAAGCTAAGAAACAAAATAACAACATCTGAACAGATTCATATTCAGGGCAGTGCAAATACAAATGAACTAGTTTACAATTTATGTATATTCCATATTTGCGCATAAAAGTTGTTTCTGAAATCATTTTCATCTTTTAACACCATTAATATCGTTACATAATTTGATGCATCATGTTTTATCATCAGCAAGCTCCTTTTATATATTACAGGAACTTTTTTTCGTTACAAAATGTCTGCCATTCTGTTGTTTAAGGTATTGAGTGAATGCCGACTTTCTAATTCTGTTTTAAACAGTCTTTTTTTATGTTTTACATGTTAATTTATGGAGACTTTGAATGCATTAACTTATCTATGTTTATTCTAATGTTGTTTAAAAATTGTACCCTACCGATCTATAACCATAAACAAAAATGTTGTTGTTGTTGTTACTGTATGGCGTTAAGCATTGCTCTCAATAACCTTTCAGTTAAATTGCAATGGTGCCTAATTGAGACAGTATTCTTAGCTGCCACACTGAAGTATCATGCAGCAGACACACGGTATGATACCCCACACAGTCACATGATACTGACACCAGGTCGACCAGATCTAGAACTATCCTCTAAATGTTAAACTAAACACCGAGATTGAATCCACAACCTTTCGGCAGACATTCTACCCCAAAACCACTGCTGTGGTAAAGCAGAAATGACAATCCTTAAGTATCATCTGTGTTAATCACCTATATGATTATTTAGTCATTAACTAGTAAACAGGATATACATCTTCTGATTGGAGGAAGGATGAATTTCCCGTTTTCTTTATTCCTAGAAAAGTCACTCCTTATTAAGAACACAATGTTTGCCATACTGCAACAGCAACTACTTTAAAAGACGAAGATTCAGATTGTTCAAAAGTTCCACGCGACAGGTTGCATGTTCGATCCCTTACTTGACCTGATGCCTCTCATAAAACAACACTCAGTACTGGTTCTGCCCAGGAAGCGGACTCAAAAGCGGTTTATATAAGCTCTGAGCTTTCACCGCAATCGAGCTAAAATAAATTAGTATAAACTATAAGTTCCACCGATTTGAAACATTTTGGAGTCAAATTAACGAGAGAGAAAATTGAAGAAGCCTTTACAAAACCTACTTTTATAATGTTCCACCAGTTCTATAACAGAATTGAACTGCTGTCTGGCTGCTATATATACACCGCCATTGTCCATGTTCCTCATTTTGTAATGTTTCACACAGTCACCCTTCGTCTGGTCATGGTCGCGTATGGACAGGACGTAACTTCCTGCAATAAAAAAATCGCAAACAAATTAAGCCAGAAACTATCGATACATTTAGATTAGCATTTCTCACAACATTATACTCCAAACCAACTGTTTTAATGTTGCTGTTTCATTGCGTTAATTAAGTATGTGTTTTCTCAATGCTTATCTATATATAGAACCTGATATCTCCCGAATCAGGTCTATCAACCCCCAGTATGTGTGTTCTCAATGCTTGTTTATTTATAGACCTGATATCTCCCTCATCAGGTCTATCAACCCCCAGTATGTGTGTTCTCAATGCTTGTCTATATATAGACCTGATATCTCCCTCATCAGGTCTATCAACCCCAGTATGTGTGTTCTCAATGCTTGTCTATATATAGAACCTGATATCTCCCGCATCAGGTCTATCAACCCCAGTATGTGTGTTCTCAATGCTTGTCTATATATAGACCTGATATCTCCCTCATCAGGTCTATCAACCCCAGTATGTGTGTTCTCAATGCTTGTCTATATATAGAACCTGATATCTCCCGCATCAGGTCTATCAACCCCAGTATGTGTGTTCTCAATGCCTGTCTATATATAGAACCTGATATCTCCCGAAGCAACCCCCAGTGAAAAAGCAGGGGATTTCATGCTTGTCCCATAATTCATAACTATTGAATGTATAGTAAACTGCAGCATCATTCAAACTTTCCCCGAAGCAACTGACCAATCAAATGTGACCCTCACCAATCAGTGTCCTCCTACTACATTGAAAGATGATAGCCAGTCAGGGTACTATTGCTGAATGCACTCTTCATGACCACCACTTATAAACATACACACAAATACTAAATTTAATTTTAACTTTATATTCTCGAAATGATGAAAAAATCCATATTATAAATTTGCTCTTTGTAAAAAGGTTCAAAAGGAACAGGCTTCTGAAATACATAATAACTTCAATCAGAAAAACAAATCTAAGAAAAGCAGCCAGGTGATTATGATTTTAGTCTGGTTCCAGTAAAACTGCATATGGTTCAATTGATATTGATTATATATTAGATAGATAACCAGTCAAAGTTAAGTTACAGTTTTAAGTACCTAAGGAAAATGTTGGTGAAACAGAAGGCAGAACTGCCCAACTCTTTGGGGTAACTGAAACTGGTTTTGGAACAGAGGTTGACCAAAACAATCTGCCTGGAACATGCAACTTTAAAGGTAATGTCACGTCAAATTTGCTTGATTTTATAAGTGATTATGAGAGCTGCATAAAACACAAAACTAAAAGTACAACACCATAAAGACAGTTTTAAAAATATGGGGTTTTAAATGCTACTTTCAATAAAAAAAGATTTAAACATCTGCCTTGGTGAATGACAAACGTGTTTATATGCAAAACAATGCAATTGATGGTCAAAGGCACAACAAATAAATAGCTACTGACTGTCCTACCTAATACAAGACTTGGTACAGGGTGTGTCTACATAACTGTGTACCATGACACATTTTTTAAAATTTATAAGGGTCTCTCACCTAACCCATGACATCACTCAACTGTCGATTCTGATTAAAAAAAAAGTGGAGCTCTGGGAAGAATGTCTTAATTACAACCTACTTCCTCATATAGGTTCTCTGTTCTCAGTATCTGATGTATTGATATAACACATAACATGTATATGTACAAACCTGGACATGTCTCACTCTCCCTGATCAGGTATGTTCCCGTCTGGTTGGTCTTCGCAAGCAAATGTCGCTCTCCTTCCTTACGAGTAATACTGCCAAAAAACCATCTGCAAATACCATTGTTAATTTACTACAAAACTTGTTTACAAACCATACACAACACAACAGCGGACATAAAAAATTCAAACGTAAATTTTGAAAGTGAACGACAGGGCTGCGCTCAGCACCATTAAACATGTTTACTCCGTTTATAAAACACAAATGGTGACCAAAAGTATGAAAAGTCAACGGAAATATAGCCTAAATTGGCAATGTCCCTCCATTTCTTATTAAGTTACATTATTAAACACAAGCATACGGCTCTCGGAGGTTTAAAGGGAACATGTTGATCAGTTCACTTCTGTTATCAAACATTTGCAAACAAATAAACATTGAAGCGAACTGAACACAGCCCAGATACTGGCTATTAAGGTCTGAAGCACAGTTTTGAGTTTTCAATGGGTTATAAAAAAACAGAAGTGTTACCAAGTAATTTATTAATATTAAATCAGACTAACTTTTTCAACACCCGATGTAAACTCAAAATTTGTGTTTTCAATCCATATATTTATATTACATTGTCTAACTATTTCAGGATCTTATTTTATCAATGTTTTGAGCAAAAAATTAGACACATACTCAATTACTTTTAATTTGTACAGGTAATATACATTTAAAATTTCCCAATATATTAACTACCTTTTTAACAAAAACAATCTGAATATCACAGTTTCACCAAACAATTTCTTAAAATAGATGTCTTTAAGTTACACAAGCAACACAAGATCATGGTGCAAATAAAATTTAAACCGGTATTTCTAGCTCTGCCAAGCTTCAACTGTTTTCCATCGCGATATGAAATCCAGTTGGTCTATAATAATAATAAATCATTTAGTCCCAAATCAGTAATTATATAATAACTTAATTAACCCATCTGACTTGTTGGATTTCTATAACAGACTTTTACATCTTTGTATTTGGACCATTCAACTGTTATTTATTTACTCAACCTGACGACTTCCCAAAACCTACAATGTCCAAAACTGACACACAGTGTTTGTTCTACCCCGGAAAATGACTCAGGAGTGATCCATATAAGATCTGAGCTTTACCTAATGAAGCTAAAACATACTGAAACAATAACAAACTACAAGATAAAGGTCTATAACCACATCACAGTTTTGGCAAGGTCTATAACTATACCTAAGTATTGGCAAGGTCTATAACTATACCAAAGTATTGGAAAGGTCTATAACCATATCAGAGTATTGGCAAGGTCTATAACACTATCACAGTATTGGCAAAGTCTATAACTATATCAAAGTATTGGCAAGGTCTATAACCATACCAAAGTATTGGCAAGGTCTATAACCATATCAAAGTATCAGCAAGGTCTATAACCATACCAAAGTATTGGCAATGTCTATAACCATATCACAGTAGGCAATGTCTATAACCATATCACAGTATTGGCAAGGTCTATAACCATATCACAGTATTGGTAAGGTCTATAACCATACCAAAATATTTGCATGGTCTATAACCATATGACATATTGGCAAGGTATATAACCATATCAAAGTATTGGCAAGATCTATAGCCATATCATAGTTTTGGCAAGGTTTAAAACTATACCAAAGTATTGGCAAGATCTATAGCCATATCACAGTTTTGGCAAGGTTTAAAACCATACCAAAGTATTGGCAAGGTCTATAACCATATCAAAGTATTGGCAAAGTCTATAACCATACTAAAGTATTGGCAAGGTCTATAACCATACTAAAGTATTGGCAAGGTCTATAACCATATCAAAGTATCGGCAAGGTCTATAACCATACCAAACTATTGGAAAGGTCTATAACCATACCAAAGTATTGGCAAGGTCTATAACCATATCAAAGTATTGGCAAGGTCTATTACCATACCAAAGTATTGGAAAGGTCTATAACCATATCAAAGTAGTGACAAGGTATATAACCATATCAAAATATTGTCTAGGTCTATAACACTATCACAGTATTGGCAAGGCCTATAACCATACCAAAGTATTGGCAAGATCTATAGCCATATCACAGTTTTGGCAAGGTTTAAAACCATACCAAAGTATTGGCAAGATCTATAGCCATATCATAGTTTTGGCAAGGTTTAAAACCATACCAAAGTATTGGCAAAATCTATAGCCATATCACAGTTTTGGCAAGGTTTAAAACCATACCAAAGTATTGGCAAGGTCTATAACCATAAAAAAGTATTGGCAAAGTCTATAACCATACTAAAGTATTGGCAAGGTCTATAACCATACTAAAGTATTGGCAAGGTCTATACCCATATCAAAGTATCGGCAAGGTCTATAACCATACCAAACTATTGGAAAGGTCTATAACCATATCAAAGTATTGGCAAGGTCTATTACCATACCAAAGTATTGGAAAGGTCTATAACCATATCAAAGTAGTGACAAGGTATATAACCATATCAAAGTATTGTCTAGGTCTATAACCATATCACAGTATTGGCAAGGCCTATAACCATACCAAAGTATTGGCAAGATCTATAGCCATATCACAGTTTTGGCAAGGTTTAAAACCATACCAAAGTATTGGCAAGATCTATAGCCATATCACAGTTTTGGCAAGGTTTAAAACCATACCAAAGTACTGGCAAGGTTTATAACCATACCAAAGTATTGGCAAAGTCTATAACCATACTAAAGTATTGGCAAGGTCTATAACCATATCACAGTATTAGTAAGATCTACAACTATATCAAAGTATTGGCAAGGTCTATAACAATATTACAGTATAAGCAAGGTATATAACTATATCTAAGTATTGGCAAGGTCTATAACCATCAGTAACTTGTTATACTTATATTTTTAATATCACCAAATCTCCTCATAAAATTCCCAAAAATGTACTATCATTAAGTGTTATTTATATCAATACATACTCTTGTGATTCTATTGTGTCTTCGAGTGCAACATAGTTCCTGGGAACATAGCCTTCCTGTTTTGTGTTGCTGTATTTAGGGTCTGTGTGCTTGGCATACCACCAATCTTCATTTCTGTAAATATAAACAAAGCATGTCACTCATTTTCACCAACAACCATTAAAAATAGTGTATGCATGAAATAATTTTTGTATAAACTGAAAAGATAAAGAAAAGTTAGGCGAATTTCAGTGCCACATTATCAAACTTTTATAAATGTAAGCGATATTTACAGTTTTACAATATGCATGGAAAAGTATTTCACGTTTAATGCCTGGTTCCCTAAAATTATCCCTACTGCATGCCAATATGAGGTTAAGCCGGTGTCCAGGAAAATATGTTAGCTTACGTTAGCAAAAGTTTAACCGAACTGAACGCAGCCCTGGTTTTATACAGGAAGAGGACTCAAGAGTGATTCACAAATGCTCTGAAATTTCTTTGCAATCAAACGTAAACATATTAGTATACTAGTAAATGAAGGTTGAGTATACTCAGCATTGCTAAAGACAACTACAGCCAGCCAAGTACAAACTGGCAACAAACACCCTAAGTGCATGCACATGTATATTCAACAGTTTTCCTTAAATGCGACGAGGCACTTCCTTTTTAGGCGACAGTATCTTATTTAAATTCATCTTGCATCAACTGGGTATGTTTACAATTATGACATAGTGGTATACATTAGGGTTACCAGTGTCATTTTCGCAGAATTACCCAGGGAAACACCAGGGTCCCGTAGGTCATCATCTGGTTTTGTGAATGATTCACTCAAGTGTGTCTAATTATGTTCAAGTTTGCTAGACGAGGGAACACTCTCTTCCCCATTGGCCACATAATAACATTACACTTTCAAATCTTTTAACTAATATCTTCCTGGTTTGACAGAAAGTTAAACATTAGATCTGCCATAAAATAATCTCCAACATGCTAGTTAAGTTTAATAGTGCCGAAATTTACAAGAGCACAGCACCCAAGACCTGGTGCAGATACTCATTTTTTAAGGGTTAAGGCCATGATAAATGAATTGCTAGATTATCATCCCCACCCGCCCCCTAATTTTCATGCCACCTCGACCCTTTTTATTTTCATAAAAAAAAAAATTACCAGAAAAAAAAAAAAAAAATTCAAAACTAATTTTAAAAATATCAGTACAATATAAAAAATAAATCCTCCCGCTCTTCCCATTTTTTAGAAAAATTTTGATGATAAACTAGCAATTAATTTAAAATGGCCTTAAATACATTTTAAACACGTTTCAGGCATATCCAGTTTATTGAAGGAAGAAGACCTCAAAATGAATCTGAATAGAACCACTGTTTCTCCCGCAAGTAACTGACAAACTTTCTCACATAAAGTTTTTTGGGTTTAGCGTGACATGAACCTATGACCTTAGCAGTGTAAATTGCACAGGATAAGGATACATTACATGTGAACCCCAGTAAACACGTAGTTTTAACTTTTTCACCAAATAACCCAGTGGTTCTTATAGTTGTTAATGTGTTGGATGGATAGAGTGACAAATTGCACATACAGGATTAATGTTTTTCCTTATCAGCATTTAGAGGAATAGTTCTAAAGCTAAACACCATACAACGACGCCGACAACAACAACAACAACAACAACAACCACCACAACCACAACCACCACCACCACCACCACCACATCACTGACATTTGACCTTATACCTTATAAATATATAACTGGCTATATTCTGGTTGACAAGCTGGGGCTTCTACTTGACCACTATACCAGTGTGTCCTCTGTGACAAAGTGATGTAATCTTTTATTGTTCAATGGCTGCTTAGCACTGAGTTCTGTCCAAACACTTTAGGTGAGAAAGTTGCCAGTTGCTTGTGGAAGGACGGTTTGAGAAAGTTGCCAGTTGTTTGTGGAAGGACAATGTGAGAAAGTTGCCAGTTGCTTGATGAAAGACAGTGTAAGAAAGTTGCCAGTTGCTTGATGAAGGACTGTGTGAGAAAGTTGTCAGTTGCTTGAGGAAGGATGGTGTGAGAAAGTTGCCAGTTGCTTGTGGAAGGATGGTGTGAGAAAGTTGCCAGTTGCTTGTGGATGGATGGTGTGAGAAAGTTGTCAGTTGCTTGTGGAAGAACGGTGTGAGAAAGTTGCCAGTTGCTTGATGAAGGACTGTGTGAGAAAATTGTCAGTTGCTTGTGGAAGGATGGTGTGAGAAAGTTGCCAGTTGCTTGTGGAAGGACGATGTGAGAAAGTTGCCAGTTGCTTGATGAAGGACGGTGTGAAAAAGTTGCCAGTTGCTTGTGGAAGGATGGTGTGAGAAAGTTGCCAGTTGCTTGAGGAAGGATGGTGTGAGAAAGTTGCCAGTTGCTTGTGGATGGATGGTGTGAGAAAGTTGCCAGTTGCTTGATGAAGGACGGTGTGAGAAAGTTGTCAGTTGCTTGTGGAAGGACGATGTGAGAAAGTTGCCAGTTGCTTGATGAAGGACAGTGTGAAAAAGTTGCCAGTTGCTTGTGGAAGGATGGTGTGAGAAAGTTGCCAGTTGCTTGTGGAAGGATGGTGTGAGAAAGTTGCCAGTTGCTTGTGGATGGATGTTGTGAGAAAGTTGCCAGTAGCTTGTGGAAGGACGGTGTGCGAAAGTTGCCAGTTGCTTGATGAAGGACGGTGTGAAAAAGTTGTCAGTTGCTTGTGGAAGGACGTTGTGAGAAAGTTGCCAGTTGCTTGTGGAAGGACGATGTGAGAAAATTGCCAGTTGCTTGTGAAAGGACTATGTGAGAAAGTGGCCAGTTGCTTGAGGAAGGACAGTGTGAGAAAGTTGCCAGTTGCTTGTGGAAGGACAGTTTGAGAAAGTTGGCAGTTGTTTGTTGAAGGACAATGTGAAAGTTGCCAGTTGCTTGTGGAAAGACGATGTGAGAAAGTTGCCAGTTGCTTGATAAAGGACAGTATGAGAAAGTTGCCAGTTGCTTGTGAAAGGACAATGTGAGAAAGTTGCCATTGCTTGTGGAAGGATGATGTGAGAAAGTTGCCAGTTGCTTGTGGAAGGACAATGTGAGAAAGTTGCCAGTTGCTTGTGGGAGAACGATGGGAGAAAGTTGCCATTTGCTTGTGGAAGGACGATGCGAGAAAGCTGCCAGTTGCTTGTTGAAGGACAATGTGAGAAAGTTGCCAGTTCCTTGTTGAAGGACAATGTGAGAAAGTTGTCAGATGCTTGTGGAAGAAGGATGTGATAAAATCAGTTGCTTGTGGAAGGACGATTGGTCTACAAGATTCATTCTGAGGTCTTCCTCCATCAATAAATCTGGATATGTCAAATAACCTGATAAATGGTGTTAAATCCAACCATTGTGCGACTTACTTTTCCTGATAAATATTAATAAATATCAACATTAGGTTCACAAGGCAAGTGCTAAGAACAAATAAATGATTGAGAAAAACCCTTTCAAATCACTCAGTGTTGTGCTTGTTTGAGTCATATCACTCAGTGACTTGAAAGACATTTGTGGAAGGTCAAAGTCATAACTTACTCATCCTCTCCCTGGTCCAACAAGATAAGGACGTCACCTTTTTTGAAACTGAGGTCATCTTCTGTTCTAGCGTCATAGTCATACAGAGCATGAACCTTCCTCTGAATCGCAGAGCCTGCAAAAATATAAATACATGTAGCAGTTGTGTATCATTTTTACAAAGCATAATTTTATTATTTGTAATGTTCCTCTTCACACCAACCATCAGATAACAATTGTTTATAACATACCTGAACACCATCGAGCCTTCTATGTTTAAAATATGCAGTACATTAGTAATAAAAAAAATTCTTTAGATCTTATATACATTTTAAAATCCGTGTCCAAAATCAAATTATTATAGAGTTCAAAACATATGAAGATTGAGATCTGTACATCTGGGAAAACCTGAAATTCTTTTCCAGAACATGTCAAAAGGTTTCAACAGTTACAAGACTTTAAAGATAAGCAGGGAGGTAGTCTTATGGATAGAGTGTTGGCCGTTCACGCCAGAGGTTATGGGTTCAATCCCCAGCTTGACCCGATGCCTCTCATAAAAACAACACTCAGTACTGGTTCTACCCAGGAAGCCGACTTGACAGTAGTTCAAATTATAAGCTCTGAGCTTTCATTGCAATCAAGCTTAAATAAATTAGTATAAACTAAGACTGTAAAGAAACTATATAAAGTATATAATTATAGTAATTTTAACTGTCCCTTTCGGTAGCTTGATTTTTCAGATTATTATATATCTAGCTTTTATTATCAATAATCTGTACATTAAATTTTGTGCTATGAAGTCCCAGCTTTCCTTTAAGCTCTGTTTTTTTTTAATATAGTACCGCAGTTTCTCGTTAACAGTTCCGCTAAGCGGTACATATTTTTTTAAACAATTTTCACAGTTTTCCCTTATAAAATGATCAATATCAATACAAAATTGAAACATTTAAATACACACATTTACAGGCAATTTCACAAGCAAAGTCATGTGTTTTTATTTTAATCTAAAATATGTACTGCTACGTCCTGTTTAATTGTTTTTTATTAATTAGGCATAACAATTTACCAATGAATGAGCTTATCTTCATTGATTACTTTACTTCAGAAAATGTCTGACTTTTAGAGTACCTGGACAGGAACAAGGGTATATTTATGGGTAACTGCTTTTAATATTTTATTTGCAGTTTCCGTATGCTTGAATCAAATTTAATTTCAGCAAAGTCAAGGTAATAACTGCTTCCTTGCCATTTAACTGTGTGCTATCTCCCCAACATTGAGACAATTTCATGATTCTGCTATCTTATTTAAAAGTTAAATTCATGCTTTTAAATTGCTATCTCATCCATATTAAGATAAGTTCATGCTTTTGTTATCTCATTCAATTTTATATGAACTCATGCATTTGCTATCTTACCAACATTGAGATAAGCTCTTGCTTTTGCTATCTCACCAACATTGAGATAAGCTCATGCTTTTACTATCTCACCAACATTGAGATAAACTCATGCATTTGCTATATTACCAACATTGAGATAAGCTCATGCTTTTGATATCTCACCAACAATGAGATAAGCTCATGCTTTTTCTATCTCACCAACAATGAGATAAACTCATGATTTTGCTATCTTACCAACATTGAGATAAACTCATGCTTTTGCTATCTAACCAACATTGAGATGAACTCATGCTTTTACTATCTCTCCCACATTGAGATAAACTCATGCTTTTGCTATTTTGCTATCTCACCAACATTGATTTAAAATCATGCTTTTGCTATCTTACCAACATTGAGATAAACTCATGCTTTTGCTATCTCACCAACATTGAGATAAACTCATGTTTTTGCTATTTTACCAACATTGAGATAAATAATAAGTGCTTTGGTTATCTCACCCCCATTGATGGAAATATTGATATTATAGGAATCCATCATGAGTATCCGTGTGTGATAGACAAATTTCATCCTCGGCAGAGCCTCATCTGTTTTTTTTCTAATCCTTGCCTGACAAAGTTGAAAATATCAGACACAAACATGGTATTCTCTATATCTCGCCCACATTGAGATATTTTCATGGTTTTGCAATCTCAGCCACATTGAAATAAACTTATGTTTTTGTTATCTCGTCGTCACTGAGATATTTTCAGGTTTTTCTATCCCACCAACATTGAGATAAATTTATGCTTTTGTTATTTCATCTTTATTGAGATAATGTCATGGTTTTGCTATTTTTACCAACATCAAGGTAAATTGATGCTATTGCAACTACATTGAAATAATGTCATTACCAACATTGAGATAAAGTTATGCTTTTGTTATTTCATTCTCATTGAGATATTATCACAGGTCTCCTATTTTTGCTCACATTTAGCTAAATTCATGCTTTTGCTATCAGCAACTACAGAGATAAATTCATGTACTGATTAATTTTGCATGCTGCTAATAAAGCTTTTTAACCTCATACAGCAATAAATTATGAAAAAAACAACAAAAGAAATAAGTTCACAAATAGAAAATTGGCATTTGGAATCATTGTGAGTTTGTGGTTGATATTTACCATCCGTTTGTTTGACTTTTTGATAGGAACCGCTGAAGTGCCTACGTTTCCATAAAAATAAAAAATTGGAATCTCGGTTAGAATTCACCATGTCATGTTCAGCCTGATAACCATCAGATAAAAACTTATATTGCTGTTGAAAAATATACCAAGAGACAAAGGTAAGCATGGTCTTGGCATGACCTTCAATTGCATGTACTGAAGTGGTGGTGTTTTATTACCCATTAGTTAAAAAGATCACTGCCCATTAAATATGTCCCCACGGAGATAACAACAAAGCCACTTCATGAGACAAGTGTCACTTCAACCATTTCCTATGCACAGACAGACTTTTCAAATTATCAACTTGTAACAATGTATGTGGAAATGGAAAGTTTTGTTTATACTTGTTTATTTTAGCTTCACTGCAAAGTATGAAATATGAATCACCCGTGAGCCAGTGTTGTGAGTATAACTAGCACTGAGTGTTGTTTTTGAGTGGCCATTGTGTCAGACCTGGGGTAGAACCCATAGCCTCTGGTCTAGAGTAGTAAACACTCTTTTCACTGTATAATCTGTCATGCAATGTTTGATCTACCAAGATTCTGGACCTTTTAGAAGTTTACTATACATTAATTAACAACAGCCACAATTATGAGAAAATAGTTTATTTAATGCTGCTAATTGAATATTTATTGTCAATAGGCTCATGGGACATGAATACACATCTGAAAGTCTCACTACACAGTTGCGTCTCTTCATTGCCACGGTAACTGGATTCTTGCACTTAAAAAATTTTTTTAGTTTGAAATATTTTCAAAATAGTTCATATTGATAGTGAGACTGCAGATGAATAAAGCAAAAGCTGACATAGCATAAACTGTAATAAGACATCACTTGTGTTAAAAAAGTGACTTGTATCAGACTTTAACAGATGCATGTATTCATGAGCATTTGAGGACTTCTTGAAAATCCTAGACCATATCTTATGAAGAACAAAAAATATAATTCGTCTGTGTAGTGAGACAGGACCATCCAGCACATACAGGTATTGAGAATTTGCCAAAATCCCTGACATAAAATCATGAACTCACCAGAGTTGGTTGCCCAAATGACAGAACAACTTTACTAGTTTGGAAAATATACTTGGTGCAGAAATGTGTCACATTTGGTTTTCCACATAACTGACCTGACATGGGCTGTTAATTAAACAAGTCGATAATCTAGTAAGTGTTTGGTATTGGTTGCTATGCCACCATTTTCCTTAGACAAGCTTATGATATCTAAGTAAACACTACATTGTATTTACTTGGACAACTGCCATTCTCACATCAGAGTAATTGGTTGTGCTAGGGTACAAAAAACATTTACCATTATAAAGCTTGAAAACCAATACTTAAGCGCTATCACAGTTCCGCAAATAACTGATAACTTTCCCACTTGAATCAGCAGTGAGAAATGAATGACAATGAGATGCAATGTTGTATAATATCAATCACCAAGGAGATACTGTGGCCAGGCTTGAATTGGACCTCATGACCTATAGATTGATAGTCACACTTGTTACCAACTGAGCAACCTGGGCCCAGCTTAGATATAATACCTATGTCTAATCTTAATTTTGATGTTGGTATGAAAAAAGAATTTGAAATCTACTAGTTCGAACAAATCTTTGAAACTGATTAAATTTTTTTTAGTGTTTATGGCTTATCTTGCTGGTCAAATCAACATAACCATTTACAAACAATGTTAGACTCAGGTCAGTGATGCTGACTTGAACAGGGCCTACATTGTTTGACTCTCAATCAATAATGGGTTCTTCGTGACAATGGAATGGTTCAAAAACAAGTTTGGACAAGACCATTATAGACTTTTAGTAACTAAACTGCACTAATTTCAGTTTTTGCACCAAGTATATGTTTATATTTCACTCAAAATGTAAGTGTAACACCTGTATTATACAATATTACAGGCGACTGCAGTCATAAAATATTGTGTAGTATAAGTTTATATCTTATGGCCGACAAGGAAGTTGGACTTCCTCCAATTCCAACTGAGTTTTTTTAAATTGCCGATAAATCTACCTGTATGTTGAAGATAAAAATAAGTAACCAATATAAATACAGCCAGTACCAAACACATTCTTATTGTGTTAAAGAAAGGTGCATAAATGTACTGTTCAAATATAAAGGTCTAAAAATACTTGTATCGATCACCAGGGCTGTGTTCAGTTTGTCCGTTAAACGTTTGCATACACATTTTCCTGGACACTGACTCAACCTCATAATAGAACAAAGTATGCAACAATTTTGGGAACCAGGCATTAAACGTGTTTGCTTTTTAACAGTGCTGAACGCAGCCCATGGTAATATTTAGCATCCTTTTGCCATCTAACTAACTTAACCACTCTTTCCTGGGATCCTGGCCCTGGTTTCACAAAAATACTTTAGTCTCTTATTTTACTTAAAACTCTATAGTGTGCTCAATTTTATACTTAAATTGAGCACACTATTTGAGTTAAAGTAAAAAAGCAGACTTAAGTATTTTCGAGAAACCGGGTCCTGGAACATTAATCTGTACTAAAGCACACCAATCTCTGCAAGTAACTGGTAACTTTCCCACTTGAATCAGAGGTGAGAGATGTTTGACAATAAGATGCAATGTTGTATATCAATCATCACGGAGACTATGGCTGGGCTTTGATTCAAACTCACAACCCCTGGATCAATAGTCAGTCAAGCTAGTGACTGAGTTAAGCAGGACCATTGAATTAAGGAGTAATTTTGAGTAAGATATATTCCAAAACAGCTGTTGATGGCACTGTAGTGTATAAATTGATGTTTAGCATAGCTTTCAACAATTTTTCAGTCATATGACACAATGGTTTATGCTTAAGACAGTATTTTAAGTGCTTCGAATTAGCAATTGATGTTGTTTCCAGAGCGCTCATTTTCCTACGGCAAGTCAACGGTCTCTAAGTAAACACTACATTATCCCTTTGCACCAATCACAAGAAAGCCTTTGAAAACAGTGCAGGAAGAGTTCAAATTGTTCGTAACGAGCAATCTGAACACTTCCAGCACTGTTTTCCACTCTGTCAGTTAATATAAACATAATTCACCCAATACTTCAAAAGCCTTCTATACAATGTGTCCAAAGTCGTCTATATGAAGTAAAGGGTTATATTACATTGCATTTACTAGAATAAATAATGTAGCCAAGTGGCCAGTGGGTGGAGTGATAGTTGCTCTCGCGGCAGGTCAATTGTTTAACCATATATCATGCTAAATAGCTGTGAGCCTGTGATAAACCCTTTTATCATTGGTTATAGATAATTTTATTATCATTTATAAAGTGTGTTCATAAGTATTCACTGACTGCAAGTAAATAATCCTGATCTGATTGTAACTTCCTGATCAGACCAAGTTACATATAGGCTGATATGACTTTACGTAGTTTGCCAGTGCATTGATATGGAAAAGTTTTTTTTTTACCTTAGGCATTACAAAAAGGGGTTTGTTTTAGGTTCTCTAACAGACTGTATTTTTGAGCACAAACCTTTATCTTTTTTGTCTGATTTTGTGAGAATTTTTTTTTTTAATTTTCCTCTTTGTGTTCTGTCAATGTCTTTCCGCTAATTGATCAATATCATAGAGATGCTTATTAGATTTATTATTAAGTGCTCACTACCTCTCGCCAATATGGTGTCTTCAATAATTGGTGTCAGGAGTAAAAAATCACCAAAATGGCATGTCATATGTCATCGCCACATGGTTCTATCAACATATAAACAAATAAGGAAGTACAGCAATGTCGCATTGAACAATCGAGATAAATCGGAAAGTATAGAAAAATATTCCCTTAAAGTCACCAGGTCTTCAAAAAGTTTTGAAGAGAATGGAATTAACAATGATATTTCTCCATCAGAATCTGACATTGGACATGTTACGTTTTAGTATGAATATACAGAAATGACAAGCAGAGTGTTGTTGTTTTTTTACATACAAACCATGTTAAAAATACACAATCAAACAGTGACACAACATAACATCAGGATTAAAAATAAACAAATAAATAAATATCCTTACCAACCTACCTTTTTTTTTTTTCAGCCATGAAATCAGATACAATTAATTCATTTTTAGGTCTTGTTAAACAGAGATTGAAATTCGGCTACTTCCCAATTCAAAAATTGTATTTTTTCCCCTTGCAAATTATCTGATCATTAATTTCATTAATGACCAGCACATTATCTTCAGTGTTTTGCTTTCTTTTCCATTTTGGTAAAGCCTAAAAAATATTGCAAATTTCCCCTCAATTGCTATGGTTTTTTCCCCAGTCTCAAAGGCTTGGGTCTCATCTAAATTTCCAAGAAAGAAGCTGAGAATTATTTTCAGCTGTTATTGTTTTAACTGGTTGGGATTATTCTTACAAGTTACTAGCATACAAATCCCACTTGGTGTTTTCCTGGGTACAACCAATACAAAGCACGTGTTTTGCTCAAGGACACCACAAATGACTATGGTGGTGTATCGAACCCAAGTCACTCCGATCCTGGCTCCAATACTCTACCATTAGACAATGTGCTCAACCTTGCTGAGGATGGAACAATGTCATCTCAATATTAGACATAACACAACGAAAACACTAAATACCGTCAAATCTGTATAAGTTGCCACCTCTAGTAGGCAGCCACGTGTATCTAGCAGCCACATTTGCAAATTAACTTTGAGTTAAGCAACAAACTGTCTTAAAAGGCCACTTTTACTCTTTCCCTTCATTGGCTGCTTAAGACAGGTTTGATTGTATAGGAGTACCATGGCCCAAAAGAAGACAGCATTCTTCTACACAGTTTCTTGAAAGCTAAACATGGGTTTTATTATTAGGTACATAAATATTATCCAACACGGTCCTTCCAATAGCCTTCATACCCTTCTCATGCTGTGGTATTACATATAAACATATGTGGCATGAATTATATGATTTGACCTTTAGATTGAATTAATTTGTTAAACCTAATTATTTAGTGTGTTTGGTATGGATAATAAATAATCATAAAATGCATTTTTAATTTGGATAGAACATTCAGTCCCTTGAATTGAGTTCCCTGGGGACGGAAATTTCAATCCAAAACTTGACCTCATGAAAATTTATATTCTTATAGTATTAAACTGTTGTGAAGTAAAATAATGACACAATACAAACCTCCTGAAATGTTTTGTTCATTGTCTGGTGGAGCTAGTATCGAATTGTTTTGTAAGATGGTTGGATCCTTTGTGTAACTGTTCTTTCTTTTTTTCTCTGGCTCTGAATTTTTGATATTATCAAATTCTGCATTACTACCGTTCTTGCCCGATCTGTCACAACAGTTGCCCATGTTGGAATGATATTTGTGTTCTCACTCTGTTAGTTTATTTACATAGACTGGTATACAGTCTAGTTTGGTCACATGGTTGAATACAGCCCCTGAAGATGGAAAAGACAGTATTTTATTCTATTGTTCTCAAAAAGTATATCTGTCTAAATAAGCACTCAAAACAATGATTGTATTTGGAGTTTCTTCTTAACCCTTTACTTCACATGGACACCTTTAAACACCTCTAATATAGAAGGCTTTTGAAAACAGTGTAGAACCAGTAGAACAGGTTCTGCACTGTTTTCTGCTCCATCAGAATAAATAGGTAAAATGTATCTATTCATGGAAATTGACTATGTGTGGCTTTTGAGTTTGGAAGAGTCAAGTTAAAATGCATATGGAGTAAAGAGTTAAACATTGCTGTGAAAGAGAGGCAATACATGTATCTACTATATAAGCTTCTCTTATTCAATTATATCATACATGTATAGCTCATGGGAAAATGTTTTCATCTTCCGTCTACCAAACTCACAAGCTGTTTTGGCTGAATTTGTCTACCTGTTAAAAACAGCAATATCAACAGTTACATAATTACCTAAAAATATTAGATGATTGTTTTGTCACAAAAGCATTATTTATAATGTAAGACCTTGACCTTGAATCCACATGGCTATAAGTTTCTCTCTGCATATTGTCAGAATATGGCAATTATTTGTGCAAAGTTATTTAAAAAATCCCTAAAACTGTTCGACAGATATGGAGCAGACAGGAAATACTACTTATTTGATCATTGACCTTTCAGTAAGACTTTGATCTTGAAATGACATGACTGGAAGATGCGCTCTGCAAATCATCTAAATATTGCAAACATTTGTGTCAAGTTATTTAAACTCACTCAAATATATGATGCAGACATAAACTTCTGCCTATTTGACCTGACCATACAACCTTGACCTTGAACCGACATGGCTGGAAATTGTGATTTGACCATCGTCTCACTGTGGTTAACATTCAAACAAGGATAAAAAAGATGACTTTCAATGAATAAAAGACAGACAATGTTTCCTATAGCTTCCCATGAATCTTCAATATTCAAGTTTATTACAGAGATCAATCAATTACCTATAAACACCATTACTCCATCCCTTGATAAAAAGTGTCATTTATTGTAGTCATTTGCATGCACTGAACAGTTTTATGATCAAAAAACAATTTGTAGTTACCTTCTGGAAGTATGTCAATTTGACCTTCTGAAATCAACATAACCATCACAATATGAAGCGAGTGTCAACTAAACCTTATCCAATATACCAATCACTCATCTTCTATCATCTATTCACTGATGTATGCAACCAATGAACTGTTTTCAACTTCCTATACCAGCCCTCAACTACCCATTCCAATTGCAACTTCCTATACCAGCCCTTAACTACTCATTCCAATTGCAACTTCCTATACCAGCCCTCACCTTCTCATTCCAATTGCAACTTCCTATACCAGCCCTCAACTACTCATTCCAATTTCAACTTCTTTTACCAGCCCTCAATTACCCATTCCAATTGCAACTTTCTATACCAGCCCTCAACTACTCATTCCAATTGCAACTTCCTATACCAGCCCTCAATTGCAACTTCCTATACCATCCCTCAATTGCAACTTCCTACATCAGCCCTCAATTGCAACTTCCTATACCAGCCCTCACCTACTCATTCCAATTGCAACTTCCTATACCAGCCCTCAACTACTCATTCCAATTGCAACTTCCTATACCAGCCCTCACCTACTCATTCCAATTGCAACTTCCTATACCAGCCCTCACCTACTCATTCCAATTGCAACTTCCTATACAAGCCCTCAATTACTCATTCCAATTGCAACTTCCTATACCAGCCCTCACCTTCTCATTCCAATTGCAACTTCCTATACCAGCCCTCAACTACTTATTCCAATTTCAACTTCTTATACCAGCCCTCAATTACCCATTCCAATTGCAACTTTCTATACCAGCCCTCAACTACTCATTCCAATTGCAACTTCCTATACCAGCCCTCAATTGCAACTTCCTATACCAGCCCTCAATTGCCACTTCCTACATCAGCCCTCAATTGCAACTTCCTATACCAGCCCTCAACTACTCATTCCAATTGCAACTTCCTATACCAGCCCTCAACTTCTCATTCCAATTGCAACTTCCTATACCAGCCCTCAACTACTCGTTCCAATTGCAACTTCCTATACCAGCCCTCACCTACTCATTCCAATTGCAACTTCCTATACAAGCCCTCAACAACTCATTCCAATTGCAACTTCCTATACAAGCCCTCAATTACTCATTCCAATTGCAACTTCCTATACCAGCCCTCACCTTCTCATTTCAATTGCAACTTCCTATACCAGCCCTCAACTACTCATTCCAATTGCAACTTCCTATACCAGCCCTCACCTACTCATTCCAATTGCAACTTCCTATACAAACCCTCAACAACTCGTTCCAATTGCAACTTCCTATACAAGCCCTCAACTACTCATTCCAATTGCAACTTCCTATACCAGCCCTCACCTACTCATTCCAATTGCAACTTTATATACCAGCCCTCAACTACTCATTCCAATTGCAACTTCCTATACCAGCACTCAATTACCCATTCCAATTGCAACTTTCTATACCAGCCCTCAACTGCTCATTCAAATTGCAACTTCCTATACCAGCCCTCAATTGCAACTTCCTATACCAGCCCTCAATTGCAACTTCTTACATCAACCCTCAATTGCAACTTCCTATACCAGCCCTCAACTTCTCATTCCAATTGCAACTTCCTATACCAGCCCTCAACTACTCATTCTAATTGCAGCTTCCTATACCAGCCCTCACCTACTCATTCCAATTGCAACTTCCTATACAAGCCCTCAACTACTCATTCTAATTGCAACTTCTTATACAAGCCCTCAATTACTCATTCCAATTGCAACTTCCTATACCAGCCCTCACCTTCTCATTCCAATTGCAACTTCCTATACCAGCCCTCAACTACTCATTCCAATTTCAACTTCTTATACCAGCCCTCAATTACCAATTCCAATTGCAACTTTCTATACCAGACCTCGACTACTCATTCCAATTGCAACTTCCTATACCAGCCCTCAATTGCAACTTCCTATACCAGCCCTCAATTGCAACTTCCTACATCTGCCCTCAATTGCAACTTCCTATACCAGACCTCAACTACTCATTCCAATTGCAACCTCCTATACCAGCCCTCAACTACTCATTCCAATTGCAACTTCCTATACCAGCCCTCACCTACTCATTCCAATTGCAACTTCCTATACAAGCCCTTAACTACTCATTCCAATTGCAACTTCCTATACAAGCCCTCAATTACTCATTCCAATTGCAACTTCCTATACCAGCCCTCACCTTCTCATTCCAATTGCAACTTCCTATACCAGCCCTCAACTACTCATTCCAATTTCAACTTCTTATACCAGCCCTCAATTACCCGTTCCAATTGCAACTTTCTATACCAGCCCTCAACTACTCATTCCAATTGCAACTTCCTATACCAGCACTCAATTGCAACTTCCTATACCAGCCCTCAATTGCAACTTCCTACATCAGCCCTCAATTGCAACTTCCTATACCAGCCCTCACCTACTCATTCCAATTGCAACTTCCTATACCAGCCCTCAACTACTCATTCCAATTTCAACTTCCTATACCAGCCCTCAATTGCAACTTCCTTTACCAGCCCTCAATTACTCATTCCAATTGCAACTTCCTATATCAGCCCTCAATTGCAACTTCCTATATCAGCCCTCAATTGCAACTTCCTATACCAGCCCTCAACTACTCATTCAAATTGCAACTTCCTATACCAGCCCTCAATTGCAACTTCCTATACCAGCCCTCAATTACTCATTCCAATTGCAACTTTCTACATCAGCCCTCAATTGCAACTTCCTATCCCAGCCCTCAATTACTCATTCCAATTGCAACTTCCTATATCAGCCCTCAATTGCAACTTCCTATACCAGCCCTCAATTACTCATTCCAAAATTATTCAAATATATCGTAAAAGAGTAAATAAAATTCTGATAAATTCACTCTAATTTCATGTATGTTGATTGATTGATTGATTGATTGATTGATTGATTGATTGATTGAATGAATGTTTAGCGTCATTTTTATGCCATCGAAGGCTAACAGATGATCAGTTAACCTAACCACTGTTTCCTGGGATAAACCAGTACTCGAGCACACCCCATCTCCGCATGTAACTGATAACTTTCCCACTTGAATCAGTGGTGAGAGACGAATAATAATGATTAACAATGTCATATATCAATGATCACAGAGACTGTTGCTGGGCGGGGGATTTGAACTCACGACCCCTGGATTGATAGTCAGACCCGTAAATGACTGAGTTAATCGGCTCATGTATGTTGAAATAGAGTAAGGCCTAAAAAAATAAATGTTGTGTTTAAGGTTTCATGCTGAAAAAAAATTGGGTTGGTAGGTAGGACTATTTTTTTTTTTTGGCTGATTTTTTTAGATGCAAAATCAAAGGGTTGGTGTTTTTTTGTTATTTTTTTCTTCATTTTCTTTCGCAGTTACTCAATATTGCATGCAAAATAATTACACCTTTTTTCAAAAGCATTTGGTGACAACATAATTATTGTATACTTTTGTAGTTTGTCTGCTTTTGTAGTTTGAATGTTTTCCTTTCCACTTTCAATATATTCTCATTTGTTCTGCACCATGTGCACCATATTGCAATAGGTTAGATTGGGTATTCAACAGAATGTGTTAAAAAAAGTATTATTAAATATATAAAAGGAATTCATTTTATATATTTAATATATCTGTGAAAATATTTCAAAACTAACAACCAATTTTGACACTTGGACATAATCCTGAATTTCAAAGTTTGTGCCAGTGTTTGTGTTCATTTCACATGTAAAAACGCTTCCTTTTTGGCCTTCCTCAGGTGCAGGGTGGAACAGAAAAAGACCTGTTCAAAGGTGAATGAATAGTTGATTGGCTGAATAATCTTTTTGCCGGCGGTATGTTCATACATGTGAACCTTTTTGGAAAGCAATGAGGGAAACTTTTTTTTACACCTAGCATTCTAACTTCCTAATAAGTATTTACAAGTGCTATCCGCTTTGATCCCGCGATTTTCCCGTCCAATAAAAAAACAAGGCAAAAGCGGAAATTAGCCCGATGTTTAAACCGAGATTAGAAAGTTGCGCATGCGCGCCTCGATACCTTATACAAAAAATGGCGAACGATTCGCGATGAAATTCCTTGGAGATTCAACAAGAATTTCCTCGTGTTATAACTTATTGCCGAGGAACGTTCAATGTCTAATTTGCAAATGATTTAATAATTATAACTGCGTTGAAATGTAGAAAGAATAAATACTGTAACCATTTCAGAAATGAATTTGTGTTATTTCTTTTTCGCAGTTTTTCAGATTGTTGCTTTTTGTCTTCAGGCACAGTTGTGCTTCGAATTTCAAGTTGCACTTTTCTAAAAGTTTCATCTTTGGTATACAGTTTTATATATTGGTTTTCGCCCGATACTTGGAGCACCTGAACTATCCCTAACACGACAGTCGGTGAAATTTTTTAATTTTTTTTTTTTTTGGAAAAAAAAATATACGGTCGGGACCTTTTACTATGGGTCGGTCGGGAAACCGTAAACACAACATTTATTTTTTTAGGCCTAAATAGAATTCTGATAAATTCACTCTTTTTTCCAATATGTTGATATAGAATAAATAAAATTTTGATAAATTCACTCTTTTTTCCAATATGTTGAAATATAGTAAATAAAATTCTGATAAAGTCACTATTTTTTCCAATATGTTGAAATAGAGTAAATAAAATTCTGATAAATTCACTCTTTTTTCCAATATGTTGATAAAGAATAAATAAAATTCTGATAAATTCACTCTTTTTTCCAATATGTTGATATAGAATAAATAAAATTCTGATAAATTCACTCTTTTTTCATGGATGGCAAAATAGAGTAAAAAAAAATCTAATAATTCACTCCATATATAAATATATTTTAATAGAGTAAATGAAATTCTGATAAATTCACTCTTTTTTCCAATATATTGAAATATAATAAATAAAATTTTGATAAATTCACTCTATTTTCATGTGTGGCAAAACAGAGTAAATAAAATTCTCATAAATTCATTCCATATTCAAATATGTTGTAATGGAGTAAATAAAATTCTGATAAATTCACTCCAATTTCATCTATGCCGAAATAGAGTAAATAGAATTTTTATAAATTCACTCTATTTTCAAATATTTATCTGAATATGGTGGCCTTCTATTTTCAGTTCCTAGACAAAGGAAAAACCAAATTCCTCAATACACAGCAAATTCCTCACCAAAGAAACAGTATAATAATAAACTATATATGAAATCAGACATTTCTATCAATTATCTCAGACACCAGCTATGTCATTGCAAAAATCAAACTTCATATCATGTAATCAGGAATGTGGAATTTTAATTAACTTTTTTTGCATGAGAATTTCAACTCATTACAGGTTATATATAACATCTTGTATCATTGGTTGAGAAAATTCTTAGAACTTGATAAAATTTTGTTCTGGATTTACTGACTAAAAGTCAAGCAAATGTCACATGATCAAATTGCAAATTACAAGTAAAGTCAAAGTTCTCTTAACCCTTTACTCCATAGATACGCGTTTTCCCCCGCCAATCACAGAAGGCCTTTGAAAACAGTGCAGGAAGAGTTCAGATTGCTCGTAACGAGCAATCTGAACACTTCCTGCACTGTTTTCCACTCTGTCAGTTAATATAAACATAATTCACCCATTGCTAATATGTGGTGAATTAATGCTTTCAATATTAGAGGTGTCCAAAGGCGTTTATATGAAGTAAAGGGTTAAGCAGCCAGTCAAGGGAAAGAGCAGAACTGACCCTTTAATGCAGGTGGCTGCTTAATTCAGACAAATGGTTGTTTTTATAAAAGTGACCACTAACACAGGTTTGACAGCACCTGTAATCTAACATAGCTAATCTGAGTCCACATCTGCAATGTTTGTAAATGGTAAATCACTGAGATAAATATGTATAGATAGAAAATAGATTGGTTTTGTGTCTGTTATTTTTCGTTCTCTGATGACGACGTGAAGCCAAACACCAGCTCAAGATATTTTTTATATGTTTTAGCACTGTGAAATGGTAATTCTCTCTAATGTATATATATTATTTGGTCATGTGTGCTTCCTTCGAGGATCCGGTGCTCCTAAAATGTGTTTTGTTTGTTACACACATGATTCTATCATTTATATATTATGGACAATAACCAAAGAATTATAGCATAAAAACATGTTTTAATGTCAGCTTAAGTTAGACAATAATTTAAACATGTTTAGTTCAGAATTATATGACCATCCTATTTTATTTTTTCTTTGAAAAATCCTGATATTTTCCTTTTAAGGTTGGATTTATATGATTTGGTGTGAACATCAGATCCAGGACTTAGCACTGCCTCTGAAAAAATATGCATTATGTCAACACAATCAACTGATGAAAGTGAAATGGATGGAACTATAATTATATTCTTATAATTACATTTCGAATTTCCGATCAATCATCGGATAACATCGTGAAGACTCGTTCCCGATCTCGTTTTCAAGGCTTTGTTCGGGAAGTTTACGGAGTTCAATGTAAACACTGCGCAATACTTTATTGCGGGACATATTAAAGTTTTGGCCAATATTCAATTACTGTTAATTTGATAACTTTCATGTAAATAATTTTTTACGTCAATACATAAGCATTATTTTGTGCACACTGCATACAGGAAAATTCTGGATTAACAGCGTGTTTGTGTAACTTGCCAATATAATCCCTTTAAAACATGAACCTATTCCAGAGTGTATTTCATGTTTTGCACCGCATACTGTCAAGTGCGTACTGATTGACCGTGTGGAATTTGCTTGCCTCTGGGTGTCTAAGTCCAAAAAGGGCCATAAGTGTGCCAAAATGCAACCCAGAGTTATGGTTCTTGTCTCTCTGTGTTTCACTGATGATGGTGAACACACATGCAAAGTTTCATTCATATCCAATGAGTGGTTGCATAGATATCTTATGTGATAAAAAACTTTAACCTGAAAAATTAAGTAAAAAAAGGGCCATAACTTTGCCAAAATGCAACCCAGAGTTATGATTTTTGTCTCTGTGTGTTTCAATGATGATGGTGAACACACATGCAATTTTTTAAATCTTATCCAATGAGTGGTTGCATAGATTGTTACATGATAAAAACTTTAACCTGTCAAATTAAGTAAAAAAAGGGCCATAACTGTGCCAAAATGCAACCCATAGTTATGGTTCTTGTCTCTGTGTGTTTCAATAATGATGGTGAACACACATGGGAAATTTCATTAACATCCAATGAGTGGTTGCATAGATATCTTAAACTTAAACGCAAGTAAATGCAAAGTTTAACCTTGGTGTCTAAGTCCAAAAAGGGCAATAACTGTGCCAAAATGCAACCCAGTGTTACGGTTCTTGTCTGTGTGTGTTCTATTGATGATGGTGAACACACATGTGAAGTTTCATTTACATCCAATGAGTGGTTGTATAGATATGTGAAACTTGTACGCAACTAAACGCAAAGTTTAACCTGGGTGTCTAAGTCCAAAAAGGGCCATAACTGTGCCAAAATGCAATCAAGAGTTAAGTTTCTTGTCTCTGTGAGTTCCATTGATGATGGTGAACACACATGTGAAGTTTCATTTACATCCAATGAGTGGTTGCATAGATATGTGAAACTTGTACGCAACTAAACGTAAAGTTTAACCTGGGTGTCTAAGTCCAAAAAGGGCCATAACTGTGCCAAAATGCAATCCAGAGTTATGGTTCTTGTCTCTGTGTGTTCCATTGATGATGGTGAACACACATGTGAAGTTTCATTCACATCCAATGAGTGGTTGCATAGATATGTGAAACTTGTACGCAACTAGCCGACGACGCCAGGGTCATGACAATAGCTCTCCTAAGATTTCGTCCCGGTGAGCTAAAAAGTACCACAAAGACAATACAGTAGAGCTTCGTTGGCTTGAACACGGATGGCTGGGTCAACACATATAGCTAGAACAATTTAACTGGTCCCGAACGAATTCCTATTTCAATATATGTATATTACGATGTTGAACAATACTTGATTCAAACAAGCTTTAAGTCGAACTAGTTTGTACAGTCCCGTCAGGTTCGAGCCATCGAAGTTCTACTGTAGTATGAAAGAACTTTTTGATAAAATTATGTAACATTTACTTTTGATATTTTTTAAAAAGGTTTAACTCTATAACCATTTAAATCTGAAAGTCCGTTGATGGGTTATTTAAATATATATTACAATTACTTTATATGGTTTCTTAATCTCATTGATTTCTTCATTTATTTATTTGTAAATAATTTTACTATGAACAATATTCATTTAATATATTATTGTCATCATCACATTCATTAATATTGTGTGCACAAATTGACCTATTTTTGTGTCGACATGCAGTAAAACTACATTCATTAATTCTGTATTAGTTATAATAATACTGGGATATACAGTTTATAATTAATGGTGCTTTGGCAATTTATCTGACACAGGGTGTCAATCAAACAAGTAGATTATCCAATCAGTGATCAATATTGTTTCCAAGGTAGCCATTTTCCTTAGACAATGTAATGGTCTTTAAGTAAATGCCATATGGCCAGTGGACGGAGCCACAGTCACTCTCACCTTAGGTCAATTTGATACATTATAATACAGATGTCATATGCTAGACTCTGAACATTAAATGATTATTTATTTTAATACCATCTCAGGCTTAAAATAGAGTCAGTTCATGGGACAAGGGTCCACCTTGCATGCAGAAGGTCGTGGGTCAGGTTATACGAAATACTTTAAAAATGGTACTAGAAGCTTACTGGCTTGGCGCCCAGCATTTAGAGGATAGTTCTAGGTCTTGCAATGTAACGTGACTGTGCAGAGTATTATAATATGTGTCTGCACCATGACACTTTGCAAAGTGTTGTAGTGCTTAGAATATATTTGAAGTAGACATTGCCGCCATATGACTGTACAAGTGTTAAAAGTTAACAGGTAAACACCATACAACATCATCCCCATAACAAGAACATGTACAGATACACTAATTTTCATGCATCATAAGTAGCGAGGAACATCTTAGTGAATAATGGAGTCAATTCATCTCAGTATAAAATAAAGAGTCAATTAATTTCATAAGAGTACATGCAGACATTGTTCAAAGCTACAATGGAGTCAATTAATTTGATGAGAACTGTCAATCAAACAAGATAAATCAATTTTGTGACCAATATTTGTTACTATGCCACCATTTTCCATAGACAAGCTGACTATTGTATTTACTTGGACAAACAATGGCATGTGGCCAGTGGAGTCATCACACGTAAGGTCAGTTCGTAAATAAATATAAAAATGATGATTTCCATTTTTTATTTCATTATAAAGTTTTACCAATTTAGGAAAAACTAGACTTACTATTAATCAAAGTTGTATTTAAAAAAATTAACTTATTTGTAGTAACATATATATATATACATAGATATATAAATTAAGATTATATAATACATCCACTTGTTTATACATTCAAAATAAGCCATCAATCATAGTTGTCAAGAGTTTTTAAGATGTTTAAATTATGACCAACATTTTACCCTAGGGGGATGCACGACACACCTTCAACAGTCTTAGTTTGGATGATTTTGTCTACTCCTCCATGTAATATGACCAGGAAAATATACAACTTGAACATAAATAACTCTTTCTTGATAAGTACTTCCCTGTAAAAATCACAAAACACTTTAAACCATTGGCCAGCAAAGTAGCCAGTGGCCAGCCCACTTCAAGTAAACTGTATAATTTCTTCATTTGTGTTTATTTGTATACAAAATACATGTGTATGAGAAAATATTCTTAATCTATTTATAAATGCTTTATCTATTTACAACATGTTAATACTGGTATTGTTCTAAATAAAAATAATCCCATCATATGCAGATGTAATGATAGATGAACGAAATATTTTTTAGATTTTTTAATGGGGTCACATCCATTATTCATTGGCAGAAGATAATCAAAGAATCTGACAAAGGTTTTTGGAGGGGTGATGGACTCGACATTCTACAAATCATATAAATCCATCCTTAAACGAAATATATTTTTCAGGATTTTAAAATTTTTAAAATTGGCCAATAACATTTTATCCCAATATAATATGCCTTTATATACTGACTTTCCCCATATTGTATAAAAGGATATCTATTTAAACATGCCAAAATAATAAATGGAAAAGTGATTTCCTAACTTGGGCTAAGGCAAAGGTTAGACTGAAAAGATTTCATGTTTAAAATTGCAACATATTTTGTGACGTATTAAATGAATCAAGTGATTTCAATTTGATCTGTCAGACAGGTTAAACATTGTAAAATTTGTTTCATTGTAGAATTTTTCCCCCAATATATTCCCTTTAGTGCCATTTTCAACACATGACAGCACATCCACTTACATTGGAGAAGGAAGATCAAAGAATGAATTTGATAAAGATTTTTGAGGAGTGATGACCACAATGTTCAAAACAAATGAAATAAATTCACCTTTGCTTCTTATTCACAAAAAAAATTTCATCAAACAATTTATATATATAATTATATATAAATATATATATAAATATATACTATAACTTAGTTATATTGAGACCAGTGGCCACATCTTTTAAAATAACTCACTGGTGAAATGTTTCAATAAAATTTGGTCAAGGACTAAAAACTACATTTAGACCATCTTGAAATAGGAAACAATCGTTTGGGCCAACATTGCAAGACTGATAGTTTATGATAAACAGTTAAAATTAATAAAGACTGCAGACACATGAAAGGACAAATGACAGGAGGGTCATTAATAAATCCTACACAAACTTTATGGTATGTTAATTTATAATGGATGGATAATCACTGAATAGAGGTAAAGTGAGAATCTTGTTGTGTATCGGTGTACAATGGTGTTGCAATGCAATATGTCCTATCAGATGTAGAATGAAATCATGCCGTTTGTATTCAGCAAAGAACGTTTCCATAAAATATTTTACATACTGCATAATTTATACAGGAAACTGTCATTACATCCGCTTTGCTAGGCTCCTCCGTGGGCATGTTTAGGGTCCTCCATGGTCGTTGTTGTCTGCTGACCACTTACCACACATCCTACATCGTAAAGTATTTCTACAAGTGTATCGGACTCAAACGGCCATTTTTCATTACTGATAGCTTAAACAGATTGTTTTCTTTAAAGGTACACATATCTGTATACACCAAAGAGATAAAGGTGAGATTGTTTTTTAATGGGGTTTATTGGTTAAGGAATCTGAGTAGAACCACTGTCCATCTGCAAGTAACGCACAAACTTTCTCATATAAAGTTTTTGAAGCAAGTGGTGCTCAAAACTACAACATTATTACGGTGAGATGTAAGTGATCTTGGAAGGGTATCTTAGACTACTCGGCCATAGAGGACCCACCAAACGATAATTGTTACAGTTTGGTTTGAGATGTCCTGAAAAAATAATAAAAGGTCTTGATTTTGTTTGAGTATCACATTCCTGAAAGAAGTGGCCAAATATGACATGCTACTTTTGAGCAGCAACTGATTAGCAGAAGGCTTGAACATGACATCTCATGCTTGTATAGTACTATATGATGATTTTTTCATGACTGGTCAAAATTGCTCAATTTATTTCTTAAAGAATAGGGTTTAATGCCATTTTCAATACAAAGGACAGGTTTTAAATGGCATAAATCTAGTTTCTCACATTAAGTTTTTTTATCAAACTTAACGGTGAGAGGTAATTGGTTATCAGCGGACTGCATCTTCGACCAATCCTCTACAAAGGGCATGTTACTCAAATACCATTTTCATCAAGATATGGAAGAGTTCACTATCTTAGACTAACTAATTCCTCTGATATTGGTGGACCCCAGCCATCTGACCAAAATCCTGGATCCTGAGTAACCAACATAAACTAGTTGTACTGTATCTCTTGCTCAGTGGGGAATAATTGGTAATAAAATAATACAAATGTTCTAGGGCCGTTGTCTGGGCTGGTTCTGGCTCAAAACTTAATACTATATTTCACCTGATGATAATGATGATGATGACGATGTTATTGGCTATAAACCTAAGATTAATGACGTTCACTTGTTTCTTATACTGTACCTTAAATGAATTAAAACGGTCCCCAAAATGACCTCATTTACACCCCCTCTCCCCACTGTCACACACACACTCACTCCACATACTTATCACCACAAAGAAGCAGACTTAAGTGACACTTATGTCATTATAAATTAATCCTTCACAATAACAACAAATTATTGTACTATTATTCCAATGACTAACAGTCATTCAAAGTTGAAAAAAAAATCACAACCGCTACATAGCAGTCAACAAGGCATCACATTGTTGTACGTTACATATATATTAAACTGTCATTGCACTTTTAAAGGGTGAATGCAGCCATTTTAATCAGTATACTCTGTACGTGTCAGTTATTGAACCATTAAAACTACTACCGATTTTGATATACATATGAAATAATTACCAAACAGGATGTACGACTTGTATAATTGAAGACATAAATATACAAAATATGTCATGAACAGGATTCTGAAATTGTATAATAACAGCCACATTTTAATTTTCCCATTTCTTCAACTTCAAATCCATTGATTTCTTTTAATGACTGACTACATTTTAAAGGTTATGAAACACTTGTATCTTCATGTAGGTATTAGACAAATAATAGTTTCTACAATGTATCTATGTGCTGTCCAAACAAAAATATAACTGGTAACTGTTTGAGTCACTATTTCTTCTGCATCATTAAAATTGTATTAATTTTTTCTAATTAACATTCTGCGTAAACCCTCCCACCCACCCCCTATAAGTGCTCCCCACTGATAACCCCCAAGAAAAACTTCTGGAAGTTTGTCTTTTAATTCAAAAACTAGTTTAAATATTCTTATATTTAATAAATGCCACATAAGCAGCAATATGTTTATTAGCATTTTACAAACACTTCATACAAAATTAAACTTTTTACATCTTGGGATCCAAATAAATGCCTCCTTTTCACAAAAATGCTTCACCCCTGGGGGTGTTTTATGCTTCAACACTGGGGGGTGTTTTATGCTTCAACCCTGGGGGTGTTATATGCTTCACCCCTGGGGGTGTTTTTATGCTTCAACCCTGGGGGTGTTTTATGCTTCAACCCTGGGGGTGTTTTATGCTTCAACCCTGGGGGTGTTTATTCTGGACGATACAGTATAGTCAAACCTGCCTTAAGTAACCAGTCAAGGGAAGGGACACAATAGCCTTTTAAGACAGATTATTGCTTAGTACAGGTTAATTTGCTCCAAAAGCTAGCAAATGTGGCTACTTAAAACAAGTGGCTGTTTAATAGAGGTGGTCACTTTCTCAGGTTTTACTGTATATTACACTAAATCAAAATAATATATGTACAAAGATTTGTCACAATTAAACCAGTTTTCCTATATGATCAGTAAATAAATATGATTAATGCTACACATACTTTCATAGATTTAGTACAATCTTAACAGACTATAATAAATTTTTTAATACCGGTACATACCGGTATCTTTATAACATATACTTGACATTTTTAAGTCATAAACATCCAGAAACATGAAATGAATACCAGTCATAAAGTGGAAATAAAATAATAAAAAAAGTAAAATAATAAAAGTCAACATATAAAATGACCCCCTCAAAACATATATATATATATATATATATAGAATATATCAGAAATGATATGCCTCCAAATAAAATCATGTATTTCAAACAAACCATTTCATCACGTTTCAATATTGTCAATTTACCCCCTATTTTGTCATTAGCATAGGTCTAAAACTAAGGGGTAAATCATTAGGGCTGATTTTTACCTATATAATGAAGGAAGACATAAATCATTAGGGCCGACATGTATCACCTATATAATGAAGAAAGGCATTAGATCATTAGGACTGATATATAAAGAAAGAAGACATAAGGACTGACATGTATTACATTTATAACGAAAGAAGACATTAGGGCCGATATATATTACCTTTATAATGAAAGAAGACATTAGGGCCAATATGTATTACCTTTATAATGAAAGCAGACAATAGGGCCGATATGTATTACCTTTATAGTGAAAGAAGACATTAGGGCCGATATGTATTACCTTTATAATGAAAGCAGACAATAGGGCCAATATGTATTACCTTTATAGTGAAAGAAGACATTAACCATTAGGGCCAACATGTATCACCTATATTATGAAGAAAGACATTAGGGCCGACATGTATTACATATATAATGAAGAAAGACATTAGATCATTACGGCTGACATGTATTTCCTATATAATGAAGGAAGATATATATCATTAGGGCCAACATGTATCACCTATATGATGAAGAAAGGCATTAGATCATTAGGGATGACATGTTTCACCTATAGACTGAAGAAAGACATAATGGCCGACATGTTTTACACATATAATGAAAGAAGACATTAGAACTGACATGTATTACATATATACTGAAAGAAGACATTAGGACCGACATGCATTTCATATATAATGAAAGAAGACATTAGGACTGACATGTATTACATTTATAATGAAAGAAGACATTAGGGCCTACACATATTACATTTATAATGAAAGAAGACATTAGGGCCAACATGTATAACATAAATAATGAAAGCAGACATTAGGGCAAACATGTATTACATTTATAATGAAAGAAGACATTAGGGCCAACATGTATTACCTTTATAATGAAAGAAGACATTAGGGCTGATATGTATTACATATATAATGAAAGCAGACATTCTACCATTAAGTCCTACATGTATCACCTATAAATGTATCTGATAAAAACAGTTTGTCATTGTTATAAGAATAACTAAACAATTTTTTTTCAAAATAAATTCAACATGAAACAAACATATTTTTCCTAGACATAAGTAGTTTGAGGGTGGGGTAATATTTCAGAACATATTACAGCATTAAAAAAACTCCCTGATATATACACACAAATTAACACACATAAAATACTCACTTTATGGTTCAAGTCAATTACTCCCTAAGAATAATAGCGTCTGTATCCTCTAATGCACAATCTCACAACTTTGTTTACAAAAAAAAACAAGAACATTCAATCAATTTCTCACAATAATCCAAATGAATGTTCAACAACAATTACAATATATATTCATATCTTATTGAAGCCCACTTGATATGTCTATATGACAAATCTCACAGCTAAAACCAACAGTATGAACAAACTTTAGTGATCAAATGTAAAGAGCTGTCATTAACATCAGCGTGAACCAGGAAGTGACGGAGGATTTAAGTACTTCCCCCACAAATGAATCTACCCATGTACACATCTCCTATCTCTGTACATCTATCTTTCACCTGGTGATTTTGAATGTTTGTGCAAATGTGTGTAAAGTTATATAAACTCTTCAGTGTTATCTGAAAAGTTAAACATTACCCAGCATAAATAAGAATATAAAATTTATGACAATCATGAAGTTGATAAAAAATAAAGACTGCCTGGAGGATTGAAAATGTGTCTTGACATCACATTCATTGATATAATTCAATTTGGGAACTAGTCTATACTGTTTAAATCTCAAATACAGTCAAACCTGTCTTAAGCAGCCAGTGAATGGAAGGAGAAAAAGTGGCCCTTTAAGACAGGTGGTTGCTTAATACAGGTAAATTTCCTCTGGAAACATAGAAATGGGAAATAGCAAATGTGGCTGCTTAAGGCAAGTGGCTGCTTAATAGAGGTTGCCACATGCACAGGTTTGACTGTACATCAATATCTCTATAAATGTGTTATATTTTGATCCTAATTTGAGTTGATACAGGACCCTCGTTTGGCCATTTTTCGGCCCCATTCCCCTAGCCCTTGAAAAAACTTTTTTTCTTAATTTTACTGGAAATTATTTTTCAATAACTCTTCGGAGGGAATTTTCTGGTTAAACACACTAAGGCAACTTGTAACTGGCGCGTAAATTCACCCTGTCAAAAAAAAAAAAAACCTCCCTCAGAGGATATTTTCCCAATTCCCCCAAGTGAAGGGAGGGCCCTGTGATATTTAACAATCTGTATAATGTACTATCACAGAATGTAACGAAATGTACAACACAACAAGATAGCATTGTTTGCCAGATAACAATCCATGTATATTGGGCCTTAAGGTAGTGTATCCACAAGGGGAGAACAGGACTTTTTATTGATTGATTGAATATTTAGCATCATTTTTATGCCATCAAAGGCTAATAGAAGATCAGTTAACCTAACCACTGTTTCCTTGGATTAACCAGTACTCGAGTGCACCCAATCTCCGCAAGTAACTGGTAACTTTCCTACTTGAATCAGTGGTGAGAGACAAATGATAATGAGACACAATGTCGTATATCAATCATCACGGAGACTGTTGCTGGGCGGGGGATTCAAACTCATGACCCCTGAATTGATAGTCAGACGCTGGGAGAACAGGAGGTCAGAGCCCAAAATATTGCCAAATGACTGCTTTAAGAGTCTTGCTCAAGGACACAACACATAGTTCAGGTGGAGGATCGAACCTATAATCCCCAATCCTGGGTCCGATACTCTAACACTGGATCATGTGCTCCACATATTAGTGGATATTGGTGGACCCAAACTAACCAAAAATTATAACGAATGCTGGTGAATTCTACCTAACAAAAACTATACAGTTCCATCTTCCAGGGGTACTGGCAGATCCCACCAAACCAAAAACTATCAATAAGAGATATACATGTACGGTTGAAGTTAAGCATAACATAATTAATCATGTAAAATCTCTTACAGGAATTAGTGGAAAAAAACAACAACATGTTCTTCAAATGAATCATAATCATACTAGACCAAGCAGGTAAACAGATAGGATATCTATCATTCTAAATCAGTTAGGCATGAAACTATTGATAAAAAAAGTAAAATCTACCAAAAAACGTTAGCGTTTAAATCATGCTGTCCAATAAAAGGTTGACAATTATGGGGTTGGAGGGTGGTGCAAACCTTGACATTTATGTAGATCACGTGAAATTTCTCAGACAAGATATCTTTACAAAAAACAAAAAAAATAGAGTAAGCAATTAACAAATAGATATATACAGTATATTACCAAAATGTGTCAAATCAGTGACTTTTATCAAAGGAATAATTGGCAAAATGTCTGAAGGACAATTAGAACATGTCCACTTATAGTCAAACCTATCTTAAGTAGCTACTCATGGTAAAATGTAGAAATGACCTTATGGTCGCTTAACACAAATTGATTAAAACTAAAATTAGAAAAAATTGTAACAATAAAATGTGCCTGTTTAAGGCAAATGGTTGCTTAATTAGAGGTGACCACTAACACAGGTTTGACTGTATACCTGGAGTTTATAGGTCTGCTTTAGTCAACTGATTGTACCGGTATGTTGGATTCCAGTTTGGGCGACTTTTTAAAAAGTGGCATGTATATAAAATTGACTGCACTATTGTATGTTAATCAGTTTACCAACTCTTTCAAGAATCTTTCATTATGTCAAGACAATGTCTGCTTGAGACAATATTTTATGCTCATCCAAATCTCACTGGCATCTGGCTGAACAGTCATTTAGGAAATTAATCTCCAAATGAGATCATATGAATTTACTAGTCTCTTGTAAGTGGTTGTGAAACCCGGTTGGAGATTAAAACCACAGCCTTCCATATAAAAAATGGATGATCAACCGCAGCAAGGACTTATTTATAGAAGGATAGGAAACTTGCATTTCCTGACTTAATGTTGATAAAATAGCACACGAAGGATTAATTATTTGGCAAATTAATCATTCATAAATTACAGGCAACTGATTTCTTGTACATAAAATGCCAGTACTTCAACAAGTTTAAACACAAATTGCTGGGAATAGTATTGTTTTGATGGGAATTTCATTCTGCAATGTAAGAATTTTGATTTGTATAATAAATGAGATGAATGGAAGTTAAGATAACTGAAAATGAGAAATTGCGAGATTTTGCGTGAATATGCAAGCATTCGCAAAACATCAATCAGTTGCCTTTTCTTCCTCTATATAATTCCTTGACCACAGCAGTGGTACATGGTAGATGACAGAGGAGTCAGACAGTGGCACGAAACCACTTTAACCATAAATATGACTTATTTAGCACCGCTCTCTGTGTTTTGTATGTACAAAATAAGCATCAGATAGGTAACATTGCTGGTCAAAAATAATTTGTTGATAATTCAGTGCTCCAGATAAACACTATTTCGGGTATTTAAGAATTGAAATTTCTGAATAAAGCATTGAAATTTAAATTAACCCTTTACTCCATAGATACGCGTTTTACCACACCAATCACAAAAGGCCTTTGAAAACAGTGCAGGAAGAGTTCAGATTGCTCGTAACGAGCAATCTGAACACTTCCTGCACTGTTTTCCACTCTGTCAGTTAATATAAACATAATTCACCCATTGCTGATACGTGGTGAATTAATGCTTTCAATATTAGAGGTGTCCAAAGGCGTCTATATGAAGTAACGGGTTAAGGGGTAAAATAAGTATTGGTTACTCTCAATCTCAGTGTTGATTAGTTTGTTTTAAATGGCAATTTGATAAGAATGTGCATTTTTACCCATTATGAAAATAAGAATTGCATGCTAATTAAAGGTGTAAAATACTCATTTGAAGAAAAGCTTATCTGGAGCACTCTGATTGATTGATTGATTGAATATTTAGGTCATTCTTATGCCATCGAGAACTAACAGATGAGCAGTTAACCTAGCTGCTCTTTCATGGAATCCTGGAAGGTTAGCCAGAACACAAGCACACCAATCTCTGCAAGTAAATGATAACTTTTCCACTTGAATCAGCAGTGAGAGAATAATGAACAGGGTTCTCCACAAGTTGGAATTCAAGCGCTGGGGTAAGAGCGCGCAATCTCAAGGGTCTGATTCAAAACATTTTAAAGCAAGTGTAGAGACTCATTAAATTAGAATTACATTTATAAAATTGGTATAAATCAGTAAAAGTGATTAGATATATTACGTTTCATTTTATACATTAAAAATAAGAAATGATATGCTAAGAACAATGAAGATTTAAAGGAATAAAAGCTTTTGAAAGCTATTGTTTCAGATTCCAAGTGCTTGGGGGCATACCATTACTGCCATTTAAGCGCTGGGGTGTCCCTGTGCTTAAATGGCCTGCAGAGAACCCTGATGAAAATGAGACACACTGTTGTATATCAATTATCATGGAGACTGGGATTCTAACTTGCCCCCCCCCCCCCTGGATTGATAGTCAGACGTGCAATTGACTGAGCTAACCGGGCCCGGCACAACAAATGGTATCAATCAAGCTGACCATGTCTATATTGGTAAATGTTGTTCATACCTACATATAATCTTTGTGATTTTGAGAAAACCAAATGAAACATCTATTTTAGACTAAGTTTAATATCTTCAAATGTTTCGTTCACTGTTATTTAATGAACAATAAAAAAATGAAAATCCAATTATGTATTTTAATAGCTGTATTGACTGACAATATTCAATTAATTTACTACCACTACTTCCGGTAAGTTGTTTTCTGCATAAGGAATGAATATACATGTACTACATTGGGAAATTTTTTACAAAAGTTATTGGTTCTAAATTACCGGTAGTTATATTGGAAGTTGTATTTCACCATGACAATAAATTAAAAAAATAGTATTAATAAATAACTTTGGTGCTTTCATGTACTTTTTTATTACCCATCAATAAGAATAACATATTATGTAGGAATAACTTTATTATTGTGTATTGAAAATTTACACCATGCTTAATGAAAAGATTATGTAATATGTATTGATTTTTTAAAAAAGAAAACCACCTGCTGGCTTACAAATTCATTCAAGCAGAACTTTGAACAGAAAAACAATATGGCCAATTTTTTTTAAATAAATATCCTTACAATAGTTATACAAGAAAAACATCATACATGGCAGCAAGAACAACAGCAGGAAACAAAGATGTGCAGTTAACATGATTTCTGCAAACACTTCATTTAGGCAGATATCACGCTTTCATTTAAAACAAGAAATTCTCAATTAAATTCATTCATAATTTTTATTGCTTATATCCTGATAGATAAGATTATGCTAGAACATATATGTGACTGAGTCAATGTCAGTCATAGTCTGGTCTATAGATACACAGATGGCATATATTGTAGTAGTAGTAGAACCACCATCCCTTCGCAAATAACTAGCAAACTTCTCACGTCAAGCTATGCTGGAACCACGACAACAGCGGAGAGAGGTAAGTGGCCATTTACGGACAGTGCTTGAAGGACCCTCACAGTAAACCCAAACCTCCAACAGGTAACTTGACAAAACAAAGTGGTGCTGGTTTTAACCAACCATAAAACATGGTAACATCAGCATATATAAAGTAAAGTACAACAGCAGTGGAAGAAAAATTTAAATGTCAAATTTTAATTAGTTACATTACAGCTGACAAGACAAGTTACAAGACAAACACTTTCATTGACTTTCAAATGAGACAGAGTGTGATGTGATTGCTATCTCAGCTTTCATCTTTAACTTAACCATATTCCTAGTCAGGCTGAATGAAACTAGACACCCTGTGTGTAGATATGCTGGAGTGATGATACATTTTTGGGAATATGTAAACTTTCACATATAGGCTACTGCACTTACATAAACTTGTCATTAAGATGTATATTACAACTGGCATAATTTGGAAACAGTTGCTCTATATAATATTTACTCTTGTGTTTACTAAAAATAAAACGTGCATTCGAAACAAAAGTTAACAGTATACAATTTTAATGAGATGTTTTAATAAATCCAGATCCTTACATAACTTGGATAACATAGCCCAGCAACCCTCTAACTCTAAAATAATCAAGATTCATCATTCTTTCGTGTTTTAACTAATTTTCCATCCAATCAGATTTTCTTGATTTTTCAAATTCTGTAATACCGGTAATGCATTTTTTAGAACATTGATGTCGGGTTTTTCTATTTATACAAGAACTCTCACTTTGTTGAGAGCTCAGACCAGAACATTTACTTAACATCACACCCTACATTACTTCGTTTTGGCTTCCTGCTTTGAGTCAATAGTCATTTTCCTTGGATAAATGATTTTAATCATTGACCACTAATAAGCAGGCCTTCTAAAATTGCCGGTTTTTCGGTTTTTGGACCGATTTCTGAAGTTCAAAACCGGTTTTCATTTCAAAGTTTAATAAAAAATCGGTCCAAATATTTTCAAAGTTCAATAAAAAATCGGTCCAGATATTTTCTATCGGTCGTATAAAATCTCATAAATTGCTCTTATCATGCCATACTGACCTGTGAAATACGCCTTGCGGCAATACCATTTGACCCAATAATCCGTTTCTTTTGTCACCTGCTGTGCGAAATGATGTCAATTTCGACCAAACCATTGACGGTATTAGGGGAGTTTATCGGAAGAGTCTATCGCTATGAAGCACGCCTCCGATGTGTGATCAGAGACCCATAGCATTCTGTCGGTTCATCAAAAGACTGTGTTTGCGTCCGTAATTTCTTTGATATACCGCTAACCAAAGCTGGGACGGTCGGACCGAATATTGTTTGCGTCATTAAAATATTTGATAAAACGTGCAGCGTTACTTGTTTGTTTCATTTTTTTAAAAAAAAATAATTTAATTATAAATTGATGACATTAATTAATGAAAGTGAACCCGGACCAATTTTGTTTTGATTTGGGACAGGTTCGGAATGATTTATTTTGGTGGTTGAACCGTTACATTGGTTTCCACGGTGATTATTTCACGCAGCTTCCGGAACTTGCATCACTTCCGGTTCGATCGATCATTTTTATATAATGAAAATTATTCAGTAACGCGGAAACATAATGTCAGTCATTAAAATGTACACATTGTGGTAAAGTATGTTATAAATAATACACAAATAAACTTGAAATCGTTCCTTATTAATAAATAAACGCAGAAAATACATGATGCTGCTGACATGGTGGGTGGGGTATGCATACATGTAAAGGCATAATGTAAGGCAATTTAAGTGATTTTTTTTAAATAAGTGCGATTCTTACGGTAGTAAAAAACCTGGACCGATTTGCATTTTGGAATTTTAGAAGGCCTGCTAATAAGGTAGATAGTTGTATACTGTGTGACAATTTTACTTTAGCAATAAGTTTATTGCTGATACTGATTCAAGTTCTTATAATTACATAATGTAGCAATTAAATAAATGAAGGTTAACTTGATTGTTTACATTGATTGTGAAAATGAGTTTTTACACCATACGACAGCCGGAGTCTTACTGGGTAGAACAAGTACTAAGCCCATATTTACATGTACATTGTATACCAATATATATATTAATATTATATATATAATGATAAAGTGTCTTGCTCAAGGAAACAACACACTTAGTGTGTTTTAACCAAAACTATTTAATGAATAAAATAATATACATGTACTACTAAAGAAAATATTGCTGATGTTTTACAAAGTTTAAGGTAGGAAATGTTGGCCTTTGGCGCTTGATTAATAGTTGTAAAATATAACTTTAGTGACCAAAATCCACCAGGTATGATGATGTTATCGGTTTTCAATCACTTAAGAATCGCAGTTAAATATTTCAATGCAAAACTTATGTTGACACTCAATGCATGCTTGTATATAACATTTAAATAAAATAATAATTTTCTTCCTAAAATATAACAAATATTCACCAGTCATGTTAAATCATGGTTACACAAATATACTTCCAACAGTATGCCCCCGGAACCCCTACTTTGGTCATGCATGTAAGTTTTAGGCTAGATACGCCCCTGGTTATAAATCGAACCTCTTCTAAACCTTTTCAACTATGTACTTGTTTTCATTCTACATTTAACATGTGGTCCTGAGATAATTTCAAACTCATTATTTAACAAATTTCTGTAAGGGTACTCTGCCAGAATCTCTAATATCTGACATATGCAGAAGGTCATGCTTATAACTTTTGACCTGGGTCTGTTATGTGTCAGCTTTCAAGCAGACGTGGTTGGAATTAATATTCGTTAAAAAACCTAGCGTTTGTTTTATAAAACAGTCTGCAATATTTGTAATGTTAGCAAGTGATCGAATTTAGGTTGTGATCGAAAACAGGTTACGTCACCACAACTTAATGGTTGTGGTTGTGGTCAAGTTGACCACAATGTGTCCAACAAAATGATTAATCCCGACAGTTTCTGGTGTTTATGAAGATATATAGTCATAGAATTGTTGGACCTGTCCTCTGTTATTCATAGAATGACTCGGGTTACAATTTCCATTATTTGCATGCACTAAACTCAGATTCCTTTACAAATTACATCTGAGATGTTTTAGAGAATAAGACATACATGTATAATATAAAATGCATGTGGGTATTGAAATAAAGTTTATAGTCAAAACTTGATGGATTTGTTAACAATGTGTATAATATTGCTGTATACATGCCGAGAGAAATAAAATAAAAAAATCTTAACCAGGTAGTGAAAAAGTAATTTAATCCAACATATGATATTGGCTCTGGCGACTACAAAAAACGTTAGATATGTGTTCATTTAACATTATCAATCAATATATCAATTCATCTGAGCGTGAATTTTGAAAATTGTTTCAAACCAAAAATGGGATTTTCCTGAATTTATTCACCTGAATCAGAGTAAATCTAAAATCAGTATACACATTTTTTTACACTCGTTTAAATTTGTATCAACTCCATTTTTAAGTGATTAAAACATTCTTTTTCGACAGTATAACAGCAATAACGGAATACATATTTATGTTTAAATAACTTACCCTTAGTTATACCAATTTCGGTGAAAAACTTCCTTCATCTGACGATTAAACTGTTTTTCAGGAAGTAAATTTCGTTATTACACATGTGTAACCAAATAACACATTGCTGGTTTTCCGTGTTGAATTTGCGTTGCGTTTTAATGCCGGGTAGAAGTATTAGTTTACACATTTTTTAAAAGCGCCCTCTGGCAGTATGAAAAAAAAATCAAGGGACAAAACTCCTCCAAAACCACAAATACACCGACAAGATTTAAACACCTTGTCTTTTTTTATTTACTAATATGAGGTTGAGCCAGTGTCCAGGAAAATATGTTAGCTAACGTTATCAAACGTTTGACCGAACTGATCGCAGCCCAGACTACAATGCAAACCATGGATACAATATCAAAACCTCTGCCAAACGAATACATTTGTTGTCAACCATGACTTATATAACATGGATATATGAAGCAACACATCTGGACTGGACGGAACGAACAATTTACATACATACATATATATATATATATATATACACGCCTAGCACTACTATTACTTTTCCCATATTAACATTTATGCAGCATGTATCTGGGCTTAATTTCTTCACTGGTTCAAGATGAGAGAAAGAAGCATAATTTCACCATGATTTTTTTTTAAAAATTCAATGGTTTTGTGATACATATCAATTTCCAGAGTAAGTATATGTCAATTTATCGCCCTTTGACCTGAAAACGGGTACACATGTGCCCTGTAAACTTAGAAAAATCTCTATATTGTCGCATAAAATTTGGTGGTCAAAACTCTACATTCAAACCTGAAAATAGGTGTCGAAACTCAACATTCGAACAATTTTAAAACATAAAACATCCAAGGTTACATACACCTTATATTTTATATAAAAGAAACCAGTTGTTTGTGGAATTTGAATGATTAATTTGCCAAATAATTAATTATTTCTGTGCCATTTTATCAATATTTAGTAGAGAGGTGCAAAGTGTTTTAGTGCATTTGAATAAATACATATCAGGGGCGGATCCAGGATTTCAGTTAGAGGGATCAAACACGAATCTAAACAGGCACATTATGTTTTTCAATAGAAATATAGCAGATTTCAAAAAAACATGGGCATTTTTTTTTTGTGGGAGGGGGGGGGGAGCAGTTGGTAAAACATGTATAATGTGTACATCTGGTGATACATATATAATTAGTACAGCTGGTGAAACATGTATAATGTGTACAGCTGGTGATACATGTATAATGAGTCCAGCTGGTGAAACATGTATAAAAAATACATGTGGTGATACATGTATAATGTGTTCATCTTGTGATACATGTATAATGAGTACAGCTGGTGAAACATGTATAAAGAATACAGGTGGTGATACATGTATAATGTGTTCATCGGGTGATACATGTATAATGAGTACAGCTGGTTAACATGTATAAAGTGTACATCTGGTGATACATGTATAATGAGTACAGCTGGTGAAACATGTACAATGTGTACATCTTTTGAAACATGATTAATGAGTACAGCTGTTGAAACATGTATAAAGAGTACAGGTGGTGATACATGTATAATGTGTACATCTGGTGATACATGACTGTATAATTAGTACAGCTGGTGATACATGTATAATGTGTTCATCCAGTGATACATGTATAATGAGTACAGCTGGTGAAATATGTATAATGTGTTCATCCGGTGATACATGTATAATGAGTACAGCTGGTGAAACATGTATAATGTGTTCATCCGGTGATACATGTATAATGAGTACAGCTGGTGAAACATGTATAAAAAGTACATGTGGTGATACAAGTATAATGTGTTCATCTGGTGATACATGTAAAATGAGTACATCTGGTGAAACATGTATAAAAAGTACATGTGGTGATACAAGTATGATGTGTTCATCTGGTGATACATGTATAATGAGTACAGCTGGTGAAACATGTATAAAAAAGTACATGTGGTGAAACAAGTATAATGTGTTCACCTGGTGATACATGTATAATGAGTACAGCTGGTGAAACATGTATAAAAAGTACATGTGGTGATACAAGTATAATGTGTCCATCTTGTGATACATGTATGATGAGTACAGCTGGTGAAACATGTATAAAAAGTACATGAGGTGATACAAGTATAATGTGTTCATCTGGTGATACATGTATAATGAATAGAGCTGGTGAAACATGTATAATGTGTACATCTGGTGATACATGTATAATTAGTACAGCTGGTGAAACGTGTGCTATTAGTACAGCTGGTGATACATGTATAATGTGTACAGCTGGTGAAACATGTATAAAGAGTACAGGTGGTGATACATGTATAATGTGCTCATCTCATGATACATGTATAATGAGTACAGCTGGTGAAACATGTATAAAAAGTACATGTGGTGATACAAATATAATGTGTTCATCCGGTGATGCATGTATAATGAGTACAGCTGGTGAAACATGTATAAAAAGTACATGTGGTGATACAAGTATAATTTGTTCATCTGGTGATACATGTATAATGAGTACAGCCGGTGAAACATGTATAATGAGTACAGCAGGTGATACATGTATAATGTGTACAGCTGGTGAAACATGTATAATGAGTACAGCTGGTGATACATGTATAATGTGTACAGCTGGAGAAACATGTATAAAGAGTACAGGTGGTGATACATGTATAATGTGTTCATCTGGTGATACATGTATAATGAATACAGCTGGTGAAACATGTATAATGAGTACAGCTGGTGAAACATGTATAAAGAGGACAGGTGGTGATACATGTATAATTAGTACAGCTTGTGATACATGTATAGTGTGTACAGCTTGTAAAACATGTATAATAATTACAGCTGGTGAAACATGTTTAATGTGTACAGCTGGTGATACATGTATATTGTATACAACTGGTGACACATGTATAATGAGAACAGCTGGTTATACATGTATACTGTGTACAGCTGATGATACATGTATAATGATAACAGCTGGTTATACATGTATAATGTGTACAGCTAGAGATATGTGTATAAAGAGTACAGGTGGTGAAACATGTACAATGAGTACAGTTTGTTAAACATAAACAATGAGTACAGCTGGTGAAACATGTATTAAGTGTACAGCTGGTGATACATGTGTAATAAGTGCAGCTGGTGAAACATGTGTGATGAGTACAGCTTGAGAAACATGAATAATGAGTACAGCTGGTGATACATGTAAGTAGAGTATAGGTGGTGATTCATGTATAATGAGTACTGCTGGTGATACATGTAAGTAGAGTATAGGTGGTGATACATGTATAATGACTACAGCTGGTGATACATGTATAATGTGTATAACTGGTGATACATGTATAATGTGTACAGCTGGTGGGACATGCATAATGAGTACAGCTGGTGAGATATATATAAAGAGTACAGCTGGTGAAATGTGTGTGATGAGTACAGCAGGTGATAAATGAAAGTGAGTACAGCTGGTGAGACATGTATAATGACTACAGCTGGTGATACATATATAATGTGTATAACTGGTGATACATGTATTATGTGTACAGCTGGTGGGACATGCATAATGAGTACAGCTGGTGAAACATGTATAATGGGTACAGCCGGTACTACATGTATAATGGATACAGCCAAACATGTATAATGAGTACAGCCGGTGAAGCATGTAAATTATGTACAGTCGATAAAACATGTATAATGAGTACAGCTGGTGAGAATGTATAAAGAGTACAGGTGGTTATACATGTATAATGAGTACAGCTGGTGAAACATGTATAATGAGTACAGCTGATGAAACACGTATAAAGAGTACATATGGTGATACATGTATAATGGATACAGCCGGTGAAACATGTATAATGGATACAGCCAGTGGAACATTTATAATGAGTACAGCCGGTGAAGCATGAATTAATGTGTACAGCTGATAAAGCATGTTAAATGAGGACAGCTGGTGAGACATGTATAAAAAGTACAGGTGGTTATACATGTATAATGTGTACATCCATGTATAATGTGTACATCTGGTGATACATGTATAATGGATACAGCCAGTGAAACATTTATAATGAGTACAGCCGGTGAAGCATGTTTAATGTGTACAGCTGATAAAGCATGTTAAATGAGAACAGCTGGCGAGACATGTATAAAAAGTACAGGTGGTGATACATGTATAATGTGTACATCTGGTGATACATGTATAATGGATACAGCTAGTGAAACATTTATAATGAGTACAGCCGGTGAAGCATGTTTAATGTGTACAGCTGATAAAGCATGTTAAATGAGAACAGCTGGTGAGACATGTATAAAAAGTACAGGTGGTGATACATGTATAATGAGTACAGCTGGTAAAGCATGTATAATGTGTACAGCCAATAAAATATGTATAATGAGTACAGCTGGTGAGACATGTATAAGGAGTACAGGTGGTGATACATGTTTAATGAGTACAGCTGGTGAAACATGTATAATGTGTAGAGCTGATGAAACATGTATACAGAGAACAAAACATGTATAATTAGTACAGCTAGTGAGACATGTATAAAGAGTGCAGGTGGTGATACATGTAAAATGATTACAGCTGGTGAAACATGTATAATGAGTACAGCTGATGAAACACAATAAAGAGTACAGGTGGTGAAACATGTATAATGTGTACATCTGGTGATACATGTATAACGAGTACAGCTGGTGAATTATGTGTAATAAATGTAGCTTGTGAAACATGTATAATGAGTTCATGTGGTGATACATGTATAATGTGTACATCTGGTGATACATTTATAATGAGTACAGCTGGTGAAACATGTATAATGTGTACAGCTGATAATAAATGTAGAATGAGTACAGCTGTTGAGACATGTATACAGAATACAGCTGGTGATACATGTATAATGAGTACAGCTGGTGATACATTTATAATGAGTACAGCTGGTGAAACATGATTAATGAGTACAGCTGGTGAAACATGTATAAAGAGTACAGGTGGTGATACATGTATAATGTGTACATCTGGTGATACATTACTGTATAATTAGTACAGCTGGTGATACATGTATAAAAAGTACAGCTGGTGTAACAATCATGATGAGTACAGCAGTAAAATGTGTGTGATGAGTACAGCTGGTGATACATATATAGTGAGTACAGCTAGTGAAACGTGTGTGATGAGTACAGCTGGTAAAACGTGTATAATGTGTAGAGCTGATGAAACATGTATAAAGAGTACAAAACATGTATAATAAGTACAGCTGGTGAAACATGTATAATGTGTACAGCTGGTGATACATGTATATTGTATACAACTGGTGAGACATGTATAATGAGAACAGCTGGTTATACATGTATACTGTGTACAGCCGATGATACATGTATAATGAGAACAGCTGGTTATACATGTATAATGTGTACAGCTAGAGATATGTGTATAAAGAGTACAGGTGGTGAAACATGTACAATGAGTACAGTTTGTTAAACATAAACAATGAGTACAGCTGGTGAAACATGTATTAAGTGTACAGCTGGTGATACATGTGTAATAAGTGCAGCTGGTGAAACATGTGTGATTAGTACAGCTTGAGAAACATGAATAATGAGTACAGCTGGTGAAACATGTAAGTAGAGTATAGGTGGTGATTCATGTATAATGAGTACTGCTGGTGATACATGTAAGTAGAGTAAAGGTGGTGATACATGTATAATGACTACAGCTGGTGATACATGCATAATGTGTATAACTCGTGATACATGTATAATGTGTACAGCTGGTGGGACATGCATAATGAGTACAGCTGGTGAGATATATATAAAGAGTACAGCTGGTGAAATGTGTGTGATGAGTACAGCAGGTGATAAATGTAAAGTGAGTACAGCTGGTGAGACATGTATAATGAGTACAGCTGGTGAAACATGTATAAAGAGTACAGGTGGTGATACATGTATAATGTGTTCATCCGGTGATACATGTATAATGGGTACAGTCGGTGAAACATGTATAATGGGAACAGCCGGTACTACATGTATAATGGATACAGTCAAACATGTATAATGAGTACAGCCGGTGAAGCATGTAAATTGTGTACAGTCGATAAAACATGTATAATGAGTACAGCTGGTGAGTCATGTATAAAGTACAGGTGGTTATACATGTATAATGAGTACAGCTGGTGAAACATGTATAATGAGTACAGCTGATGAAACACGTATAAAGAGTACATCTGGTGATACATGTATAATGGATACAGCCGGTGAAACATGTATAATGGATACAACCGGTGAAACATTGATAATGAGTACAGCCGGTGAAGCATGAATTAATGTGTACAGCTGATAAAGCATGTTAAATGAGGACAGCTGGTGAGACATGTATAAAAAGTACAGGCAGTTAAACATGTATAATGTGTACATCCTTGTATAATGTGTACATCTGGTGATGCATGTATAATGGATACAGCCAGTGAAACATTTATAATGGGTACAGCCGGTGAAGCATGTTTAAATGTGTACAGCTGATAAAGCATGTTAAATGAGGACAGCTGGTGAGACATGTATAAAAAGTACAGGTGGTGATACATGTATAATGTGTACATCCATGTATAATGTGTACATCTGGTGATACATGTATAATGGATACAGCCGGTGAAACATTTATAATGAGTACAGCTGGTAAAGCATGTATAATGTGTACAGCCATTAAAATATGTATAATGAGTACAGCTGGTGAGACATGTATAAGGAGTACAGGTGGTGATACATGTTTAATGAGTACAGCTGGTGAAACATGTATAATGTGTAGAGCTGATAAAACATGTATAAAGAGAACAAAACATGTATAATTAGTACAGCTAGTGAGACATGTATAAAGAGTACAGGTGGTGAAACATGTTTAATGTGTACATCTGGTGATACATGTATAATGAGTACAGCTGGTGAATTATGTGTAATAAATGTAGCTTGTGAAACATGTATAATGAGTTCATGTGGTGATACATGTATAATGTGTAGAGCTGATGTAACATGTGTAAAGAGAACAAAACATGTATAATTAGTACAGCTGGTGAGACATGTATAAAGAGTACAGGTGGTGATACATGTAAAATGATTACAGCTGGTAAAACATGTATAATGAGTATAGCTAATGAAACATGTATAAAGAGTACAGGTGGTGAAACATGTTTAATGTGTACATCAGGTGATACATGTATAATGAGTACAGCTGGTGAATTATGTGTAATAAATGTAGCTTGTGAAACATGTATAATGAGTTCATGTGGTGATACATGTATAATGTGTACATCTGGTGATACATTTATAATGAGTACAGCTGGTGAAACATGTATAATGTGAACAGCTGATAATAAATGTAGAATGAGTACAGCTGTTGAGACATGTATACAGAATACAGCTGGTGATACATGTATAATGAGTACAGCTGGTGATACATTTATAATATGTACAGCTGGTGAAACATGATTAATGAGTACAGCTGGTGAAACATGTATAAAGAGTACAGGTGGTGATACATGTATAATGTGTACATCTGGTGATACATGACTGTATAATTAGTACAGCTGGTGATACATGTATAATGAGTACAGCTGGTGTAACAATCATGATGAGTACAGCAGTAAAATGTGTGTGATGAGTACAGCTGGTAATACATATATAGTGAGTACAGCTGGTGAAACGTGTGTGATGAGTACAGCTGGTAAAACATGTCTGATGAGTACAGTTGGTGATAAATGTAAAGTGAGTACAGCTGGTAAGACATGTATAAAGAGTACAGGCAGTGATACATGTATAATGTGTTCATCCAGTGATACATGTTTAATGGGTACAGCCGGTGAAACATGTATAATGGGTACAGCCAGTGATACATGTATAATGTGTTCAGCCAGTGATACATGTATAATGAGTTCAGCCGGGGAAGCATGTTTAATGTGTACAGCAAATAAAGCATGTATAATGAGTACAGCTGGTTAGACATGTATAATGAGTACAGGTGGTGATACATGTATAATGAGTACAGGCAGTGAAACATGTATAATGGGTACAGCCAGTGATACATGTATAATGTGTTCATCCAGTGATACATGTATAATGAGTTCAGCCGGGGAAGCATGTTTAATGTGTACAGCCGATAAAGCATGTATAATGAGTACAGCTGGTTAGACATGTATAATGAGTTCAGGTGGTGATACATGTATAATGAGTACAGGCAGTGAAACATGTATAATGGGTACAGCCAGTGATACATGTATAATGTGTTCATCCAGTGATACATGTATAATGTGTACAGCCCGTAAAGCATGTATAATGAGTACAGCTGGTGAGACATGTATAAAGAGTACAGGCGGTGATACATGTATAATGAGTACAGCTGGTGAGACATGTATAAAGAGTACAGGCGGTGATACATGTATAATGAATACAGCTGGTAAAACATGTATAAAAAGTACAGGTGGTGATACATGTATAATGTGTACATCCATGTATAATGTGTTCATCTGGTGATACATGTATAATGGATACAGCCAGTGAAACATTTATAATGAGTACAGATGGTAAGGCATGTTTAAATATGTACAGCTGATAAAGCATGTTAAATGAGGACAGCTGGTGAGACATGTATAAAAAGTACAGGTGGTGATACATGTATAATGAGTACAGCTGGTAAAGCATGTATAATGTGTACAGCCAATAGAATATGTATAATGAGTACAGCTGGTGAGACATGTATAAGGAGTACAGGTGGTGATACATGTATATTGTGTACATCTGGTGATACATGTATAACGGATACAGCTGGTGAAACATTTATAATGAGTACAGCCGGTGAAGCATGTTTAAATGTGTACAGCTGATAAAGCATGTTAAATGAGGACAGCTGGTGAGACATGTATAAAGTATACAGGTGGTGATACATGTATAATGAGTACAACTGATTTAACATGTATAAAGAGTACAGCCGGTGATATATGTATAATGATTACAGCTGGTAAAACTTGTATAATGAGTACAGCTGGTAAACATGTATAAAGAGTACAGGTGATGATACATGTATGTGTACAGCTGGTGATACATGTATAATGAGTACAGCTGGTGATACATGTATAATGAGTACAGCTGGTGAAACATGTATAAAGAGTACAGGTGATGATACATGTATAATATGTACATCCTGTGATACATGTATAAAGAGTACAGTCGCTGAACAATGTATAATGGGTACAGCCGTTGATACATGTATAATGAATACAGCCAGTGAAACATGTATAATGAGTACAGCTGGTAAAGCATGTATAATGACTACAGCCGATAAAACTATATAATGAGTTCAGCTGGTAAAACATGCATAATGAGTACAGCTGGTTTAAGCATGTATAATGAATACAGCTGGTGAAACATGTATAATGAGTACAGCTGATGAAACATGTATAAAGAGTACAGCTGGTGATACATGTATAATGAGTACATCTGGTGAAACATGTATAATGAGTACAGCTGGTTTAAGCATGTATAATGAATACAGCTGGTGAATCATGTATAATGAGTACAGCTGATGAAACATGTATAAAGAGTACAGATGGTGATACATGTATAATGAGTACATCTGGTGAAACATGTATAATAAATACAGCTGGTGAAACATTTATGAGTACAGTTGGTGAAACATGTAAACTTTAGATCAAGAATCAAAGGCCTGAATGGCCTGAGGGAAGGCTCACTCGTTCACAGTTCACAGTTATCTTTCTTTAATTTTTTGTTAAACTATAATATACGGATTTATCAATGAGCCTTTTTAAAGTATTCCAGCCTTTGTTTTATTAATATAAATAACTCAGAATCAAATGTCAATCTAAAATTGTGATATTGAGACCACTTTTTCAATTTTTCCCTGCGGCCAAAATATATTTATCATCACTAGGGACATTGGAGATGGTGGACTATTGGTAATGTTGCTATACTAATGTGCAGTAGCCAGTGGTATTTCCTGTCATCTTAGTGGAAATTGTATGCTTTAACTACCACATAATTGAAATGTTTTCCTTTCTGTTTGATAGAACAAAAATCGCCAAACAAATTTGGATATCTACATCCTCTGCTATGACGATTGCATTTTGAAACTTTTGGACTTATTTTACCGGTCAGAAGAAATGGAATCACCGTCAACAGTATAACAAAGATTATAGAACAAAATTGTAATTTGGCCGCACGATGACTACAGAAGGCATCACTATGCTTGCCTTCCAAAAAACAAGAGGGCCAGAATGGACCTAAATCGCTCACCAGTGGCAGAAGAGACATTTATGACTGATTTTGCCAGTTCAAAAACCTTGTTTGAAATACTATGGTTAAATAATTACTGTGTAAGTTTAGAGAGAATCAAACAAAAAATGCAGGTGCTAGAGTGCACAATTGGTCCAATAGTGCATTTTTTAATGTTTCAAGGGCCATAATTCTGACATTAATAATTCGAATTAGCCAGTTCAAGAACTTGTCTGAGATATTGTAGTTATATAACTACTGTGTAAGTTTGGTGGGGATCAAATGAAAATGTGGGTCCAAGAGTGCACTAAAGGTCGAATAGTGCATTTTTTTAATGTTTCGAGGGCCATAACTCTGACATTAATAATCCAATTTTGCCAGTTCAAAAACTTGTCTGAGATATTATGGTTATATAAATACTGTGTAAGATTGGTGAGAATCAAATGAAAAATGCGGGTGCTAGAGTGCACACACGGTCAAGTAGTGCAATTTTTAATGTTCCAAGGGCCATAACTCAGACATTAATAATCTGATTAAGCCAGTTCAAGAACTTGTCCGAGGTATTATGGTAATATAACTACTGTGTAAGTTTGGTGAGTACCAAATCAAAAATGTGGGTGCTAGAGTGCACAACAAAAAAGTTCACGGAGAGACAACTGGCAATCAGAATAGCTCACCTTGAGCTAAAAATCTTCTGTATAGGTTCACATAAATGAGAAACATTCATTTGAAGTTTATAGTATAACTGGCCAAGTTATTTCAGAAAAAGTGCTAACAGATGAATCTAATGACAGACAACAGATGAAGGACAACAGCTGACAAGACAGACAACACATCAGTGTGTAAGCTCTTCTAGCTTTTGAGCTTTTGACCAATAGAGCTAAAATGACAATGAACAATGAAGATGATATCAAATATGAACGTTCTGAATTCAAACCAAAATCCAAAACCTTGATATTAAAATTGACATCAATAATTTACTCCGTCTCCCCAATCTAAGGAATCTTACTCAAGTGGTAAAAAGAAGAAATATGCCAAGTGCTGAAGGCAGGTTGTATAGTTTATTTGTTCTATGTATCAATATATTTGTCATATAATAACTGTTGGGTAATTCACAAAATGAAAACAATCTTTAGTGTAACTGGCAACATACTACAAATACTATGTGGTGATGTTATAGCGAAAGAGGTAAAAAAAATAATTTTTAAGGGTGTATTTCTTTTTTATTTCAGTTTCAATCTTGATATTTTTTGTGACAGAAATTTATTATGAAATTCGATAAAAGTGAATTTCACTCAAATATTTCCTACAGTTTTATTTATTGTAATATTTTACTTTTCTTATTGTTTATTGTTTGTAAAGTTTATACAAATCTTGTGTTTATACAGTCAATTTATAAAACTTTCAGCGAAGACATGATTAAAACTGGAAAGAGCTCTGCCTTTATCTGATAGATTTTCATTTTATTGCTTTACAAAATTAAAAAATAAAATATGAGAAGGATCAACAAAATATTTGGGTCTGCTTCAGTTTTTTAAATGTGTTTTCTCATATCTAGTGTTTTTGTTCAACATTAAATTCTTTATTTCTCGCAATTTGATGTCTCCAAGCCCATCTCCCAAGCATGATATAAATATTGCATTCAATGGAAAAATAATGCACACATGAAATATGTGTATCTTCCTACTGTTGCTAATGAATATAAGAAAGTCAGCCCCCCCCCCCCCCCCCCGAAAAAAAACAAAAAAACGTAATTGTTCTCTTTAAAGACTCCCAAAACAAAATCTCACATTCTGAGTATCGAAATGATAAAATATATTGCACTGTCCTTTTTTGGAAATAATTAATTTAATTTTTACAAGCTCACAACTAATATAGAATGGATAGACTTATGTATGCATTATTCCAAGAAAGGAATGGCAGAAAATGATATTAAAACAATCAATAAGAGTTGTTATCATTTTACTAGAAATTGTATGCTTTCAAAAAGTCTCATTTTTTTTCCAGAATAAAAAAATATATCAATGAGACAAACACATATAAAAAATCCAAGATATTAAAAAACACACACACTCAGGGAATATAAACCTACAGTATATTTTAAACATTGACAACTTTGTGTTTTCAGCAACAGTCCAACCTGTCTAAAGCAGCCTGTCAAGGGAAGGAGCAACAGTGACCTTTCAAGACAGGTTGTTGCTTAATACAGGTTAATTTGCTCTGAAAGCATAAAAATGGGAAATGTTGCTGCTTAAGACAAGTGGCTGCTTAGTAGAGGTGACTGCTTACACTAGTTTGACTGTATTCACAAATCTGATTTTGTTCAACAAAAATAATGAAACCACAGATTTTTTTTCAGATTTCAGAACCATTTGGTAGTACCAATAATCTCTGCTTGCAACTTCCATTTGATAATTATAGTGTTTTCAGTTGTAAGTTTCACTTAATATTTATAATGTTTATGCATTATGCAATTACAAATTAAACTAACATAAAACAATTTAAATTGAAAAGTTTCAAAATCCACAGCCTTTTATACATTTTCTCACATGGAGAGTATTGCTATATTAAAATGTGTACACATCACTTTCTGCAGTATACAGATATATTGTCACTAAGCACACCCTCTCCTTTTACCAATTTACGCATACCACCACACATAGTGAGACCACAAAATTACAACACATGAAACTGAGCACAACAATATGGATTTCAAGTCACATTATCTAAATAACATTTCACTACAGCTCCATTGACATCAGTAATTCTCACACTTTACATATCTGTATACACAACAATTAAAACAATACATAATTGATCCCATAATGGCATGCGTCTGAAATACAGCACATGTCATGACACCATGTTTATGTGCATCTAAAAAATGTGTAGCTAGCAAGATCATGAAGCATCACTAAGAAAATCAATAAAAATTAATAACTTTTTTGTGTTCTCTATTGTTGAGTTTCTTTACCTAATCATATCCTAATGACATACATGCCCTGTCAAACCTGTCTTAATGGGAAATAGCAAATGTGACTGCTTAAGACAAGTTGTTGCTTAATAGAGATGGACACTTTGAAGGTCTGACTGTATTTTGAATGTTTTTAAATAAGCATGTGTATATTAATTCTCTGATTACAATTGCTACTTGTAACTATGAGTATTTCTCTTCATATATAGAAGTATTATTCAAAATGTTGTTTATATTTCAAGAAAGGAAAAAATATAAAGCAGACTTCACACTTTTATTATACAAGTAAAAACAAATAATGCTGAAATGTTAACATTCCTATCTGAAGCACTCAACATTCTATCTAAAAACTTGTATATTATTCTTAAGCATAGCATAAACATATCAAGGTGTCCATACAAACTGACCTGGAATGCCCTAAAAATGAACAAAAATAATTTAATCATCATGACATTTTGCACCCTTACATAAAAATTATAGGCAAAATGAAGTTTTAAAGTTCATCCTTATGCTTTACAAAATGTAAATGACGCCCATAATCAGTGACTTGACTTCCTACGAACTCTTCATGTGAATTAACTATTTCTCTCTCGGAGAGTCGCCCGTCCTCATCTTCATCTGCTCGCTGGAGGAGATGACCGGCCTCTTCTTCTGACTCTTCGCGATTGTCTGTCAACACCCATGGACGAATCTCGTCGAAGTTGAGAAGGTTATCCTTGTTTCTGTCATAGTCACGGAAACGTTCCCGTTCCACAATTTCCCATTCTTTATCATGATTGCCTGTAACATAAATTACAGAACATACAGAACATGGTAGTTGTTTTGGTACTGTAGTTTGATATTTTTACTTTCTTTTTAAATACATTATGTACATGAGTACAATGGAAATAAATCAACATATGCATTTTTAAAATATTCTTTCAAGTAACATTTTAAACATACACATTACAATCTATTTTCTTAAAAAATTATTTCGATTGAAAGCCAAAGTATTAATATGACCGTAATTAGTTTAAATTTATTTATTTTACTTTAATTGTGGAACAAGTTCTTACAACTTTGGCAAATCATGCTCGAAGTCTTCCTGGTTAGAACTAGTACTAAGCATATGCGGAAAAGTGTCTTGCTCAAGGACACCACACATAGCCGTGGCGGAGGATCGAACCCACGACCCTCTGATCATGGGTTCATTGCTCTACCACTGGACCACGCGCTAACAATTTTACCGTATTCAAATAAGTGATCCCACTCACCAGTAGTTAGTGAGATACCAACATTAGACAAAAGTGCTATGCCAACATTGGGGTGAATTAGCTCCACTTTATCTTCAAAAAGGATAGCTAACAAAGATCATGTCTTTGCAAGCAATACAATATGTACCAATATATCTATTAAGACATACTATATCACGTTCAGTATTACTATGACAATGTTCCAGTTTTATCGCGATGGAGTTACTGGAGACTGTGTTATAATGCTGCTATACTGAAGCATTTTGCCTCTGATCCATAGCACAATACAGCCATCCCATGGTATTACATTAAACTGAAAACCAGTCCTAGAACTATCCTCAAACTGGCATTGAGGCTCACAGACTAATTAACTGACACAATGACTTGTATATACCCCCTTCCCAAACTAACTTTTAGGGAATAATTTGGTCCTTTCTCCTCTGAATTTTTATTTGAGTTTGATGTTACATAAAGGTGATTCCAAGTATGTATGTTTGATGTGACATAAAGGCGATTCCATGTATGTATGTTTGATTTTACATAAAGGTGATGCAATGTATGTATGTTTGATGTTACATAAAGGTGATTCCATGTATGTATGTTTGATGTTACATAAAGGTGATTCTATGTATGTATGTTTGATGTTACATAAAGGTGATTCCATGTATGTGAGTTTGATGTTACATAAAGGTGATTCCATGTACGAGTGTTTGATTTTACATAAAGGTGATTCCATGTATGTATGTTTGATGTTATATAAAGGTGATTCTATGTATGTATGTTTGATGTTACATAAAGGTGATTCTATGTATGTATGTTTAATGTTACATAAAGGTGATTCCATGTATGTGAGTTTGATGTTACATAAAGGTGAGTCTATGTATGTATGTTTGATGTTACATAAAGGTGATTCCATGTATGTGAGTTTGATGTTACATAAAGGTGATTCTATGTATGTATGTTTGATGTTATATAAAGGTGATTCTATATATGTAAGTTTGATGTTACATAAAGGTGATTCCAAGTATGTATGTTTGATGTGACATAAAGGTGATTCCATGTATGTATGTTTGATGTTACATAAAGGTGATTCCATGTATGTATGTTTGATGTTACATAAAGGTGATTCTATGTATGTATGTTACATAAAGGTGATTCCATGTATGTGAGTTTGATGTTACATAAAAGTGATTCCATGTATAAGTGTTTGATTTTACATAAAGGTGATTCCATGTATGTATGTTTGATGTTATATAAAGGTGATTCTATGTATGTATGTTTGATGTTACATAAAGGTGATTCTGTGTATGTATGTTTGATTTTACATAAAGGTGATGCAATGTATTTATGTTTGATGTTATATAAAGGTGATTCCATGTATGTGAGTTTGATGTTACATAAAGGTGGTTCTATGTATGTATGTTTGATGTTACGTAAAGGTGATGCAATGTATGTGAGTTTGTATGTTTGATTTTACATAAAGGTGATGCAATGTATGTGAGTTTGATGTTACATAAAGGTGATTCCATGTATGTGAGTTTGATGTTACATAAAGGTGATTCTATGTATTTATTTTTGATGTTAAATAAACATATTTGTTAACAAAAAAATACTGCCCTACTACGGTATTAACAATAAACTGCTCTCTAAAGTGCCACTAGCCTGATTAAATAAGGCATGGATAAATAGCTTTTTTATTATTTTTATTATAAAATATCTGACCAGTGTCTCGGGAGACACAAAATAAAAACATCTTTAAAACGCTCCTTAGAGACGTACAACATGTGGGGCTAGAGTACCAGTTGCTATAGATGTGCGCTTTGTTTACCACAACTCAACATCAGTTATAACACTTACTTTCTCCAAGAAACTCTTCCAGAGACAGAAAGCCATCCTTATTTTTGTCATGGTCGCTCAATGTCTTCTGCAGTTCAAAATTATGCATATGGGGGTAATTGTAAGGATGATAAAATGCTACATATTCATCCCGCTCCAAGAAGCCATCTTTGTTGACATCAGCTGTTTCAAACTTCCTCTCTTCTTCATCTACACCCTATATGAAGAATTAGAAAACAAATTATTTCAGTTACTGACAAGTTAAAGTGCATGTACAATAAAACTTGAGCTTAATGTTTTCTTTTTTTCATTTTGAATGGGGTTTAATGCCATTTTCAACACATTTCAGGTTATATATGGCATATCCAGATTTATTGGTGGAGGAAGACCTCAGGTTATATATGGCATATCCAGTTGTATTGGTGGAGGAAGACCTCAGGTTATATATGGCATATCCAGTTTTATTGGTGGAGGAAAACCTTGCACTGAATGTGAACAGAACCACCATCCTTCCGCAAGTAACTGGCAAACTTTCTCTTTTCTGAGCAAGCAAGACTCCTTCCTTAGTGATGAGAGGTAAGTGATGTTGAAATGGCAGATTGGAACACTTTGCTCAAGGGAGCTCTTTTGATGTTTTCTTCAGCAGGACTGTGGTACAACATACAGCATGCTGACTGTGATTGTGAGATTGTGGGTTAGTCCTATCATAAACAACACACAAGTCTGGTTCTACCAGGAAACAGACAGGAGAACAATTCATAAAAGCTCTGAGTTTACTTCCCATAAGTTCTAAAACAACTCAGTATATATGAACTACACTTCCTAATGATCATTGTTAACATTTAGAAGATGCAAAAATTCAATTACCGTTAATGCTTAAAATAGTTTCCTTTCTTAAACCAAAATGTTACAATTCTATAATATTTATAAATTCTACATACATGTACATGTATTTATTATTTATGCATGCTCCAGTTTTCAAATTGATATACTCACCTAAGGAAATATTCAATTTATTTCTAATTGACAAAAACCTTATTTAATATCAATTTAATAATCATCATTATATGAAGCTATAAGCATGTCAGTATTTTTTTACTTCCATCCAAATATTGATTTACTGTAGTGAAATACTTAGTGTAGATAATGAATCTGCACATGGATATCATTATATTATGAATATTCATAAACTGAGAATTTGGAATACTGGTAAGTTTAAAAAAAATGTAATTTAGGTAATAGATAGATAAAATGTAATAAATAGCTTGAAATATAACTAAGCTGTCATCCTTCTTAAAGAAACACTATGTGGCAATTTTGATACAATTTCATTTAATACAATTTCAGAAAAGAATATAAAATTATCTACATGATGTAGATATCAATTCTAATCATAATTTATGATTATGATGTTTAAAACTCCATCCTGTACATACGTGAAGAAATGTCTGTATATCTTCTCTGTCATTCTTTCTCATTTCTTTGACTTCGTCCTCGGTGTAACTGAAGTGTGACTGAAGGTACTCTACCCACGACACTTTGCCGTCACGGTTTTCGTCTTTCTCCTCCATATCCTCCAAAGATTCCTCCTCATCCAGCAATCTGACATATTTATGACAACAATGTACATACAAGATTTACAACAGCTGTTAAAGGACAGAAAAGCTCAACCATATTCACATTTCAATGTTTTAGTACATTTGTATAAGTAACCAGCACTGTTTTGAATATGAGCTCTGTGCCACTTAAATTATATACAAAGCTCATTATTATTTCAACCAGATTATATATTAGAAAAAATGCTAACCATATTTTATATCTTTTCCTCTATTTAACTATTTCTGGCATCATGGGAAGTTATTTAGGAGGATACCAGAAGCTTGTCTTCATTTTCAAGGTTAAATAAGATTGTTAAAGCAAGCAAGGTATGACCTTTATGGGACCAAGGATTTCTGCCACATAAGTGTTGTTCATTTCACAGTTCCATGCCCATATACGAAAGAATTAAATAAATGACCGTTGAATGTGTTGCCACGGGTGTATTAAGGAGGTTTCGCCAGATCTGAAGTAACGGTCATGGATTCAATCCTCAGCTCAGAAGAAAATCTTCAAAAAAATATGTTTCCAAGTTGTTTACCGAATACTTACTACCCAAATGCATGCATGTGGGTCTATATATTTTCTCCCACTTGCCTTATATACCCTTAACCGTTGCATATTTCTTTTTTATAAATCCATTATTGTTTAGAAGGGTAGTTAATAATTAAATACTGACGCCCAACATGCAGCAAACCATGTAAGTCACAATAGCCTTATCTCTGAATACAGACAGTTGATACCTGAATGACATCATGATCCAGTCCGCCAACTCCTCCTTACTGACGTAGAAGTCCTCGTTCTTGTCCATCTTCTTCACAAGCAGACCTAGTCTCTTCTTGGCTTCCTCAGGAGGCAAATCATCAAACTCCTGCTCCAGTTTATATGAACCTGGGATAATACGGTTATCATTCAACACATGAGATAAGTCAAGCTTGAAATAAGCCAGCTTCAGCACACCAAGCCATAAGTGTTTTGAGATTGTTTTTAACTTTCTTTTATCTTGTCAAATGATTCGAAGCCGATGCGATTGCCAACAGCAAGGTTATATAAACAATCGAATTGGCTCTCTTTTACCGATAGATGCAAACATCATACTTCAGTAATAAGTCTTGTATATAAAGTAATGAGCCATATGACCCTAACCCAGACATACATGTCGGTCATATGAACATTTTCCAAAAATGAAAAACTTAATTTTCGATCATCAATGCAAAAAGATCTTGTTTTGCAAAGAAAGCCTTGTACTTATTATTATAAAGATTCGTTTTTTTACTTTAGTAAGAATGTACAGAATGATATTCCAGTTGATATTAGATCAGTGAATAAAATTCAGTCATTTAAATGTAAATATAAAAACTTCCTTCTTAAATAGAACATTTTATAAGAGTGTAATGTACTCTGTATAGTATCTTATTAAACACTAATTCATGTTTATCAATATTTTATATTTTATTTTGGTTGTTGAGTCTCTGTTGTAGTATATGTGAGTTTTTATAGTTATAAATCTAAATGACATACCTAGCATTGCCTGATTTATAGACAATTAAATTGTGATACTGTACATGTATGTGTGTTAATTTGATAGATATGTATAACTGTTACATTATTCTGTTGACATCTACATTTTGAAAGTCATATAAAAGTAAGTTTTATTTTGGTTTAATTGTAAATCTTTATATGTCTTCGTTCAATAAAGATTTTATTATTATTATTCTGACACCTGTTACAGTAATTTACCCTTGTCTTATCATGCTTTATTTTTCTCTTTTCTATTGATTTAATTAAGACATGACGCGTAGCTGTCCGATAGTGGCTGTGAGGTCGTATAGAAAAATATGAAGTTAGATAGATAGATAACCACCTTTTAAGATATTAAGATCCAATGTTCCTTCAGACAAACAAGAAAAAGGCTTGGACATTTGTTACAAAAAATTGAAAAATGATTTCAGCTCCGTATAAAGTTCTCTTTAAGACATTCTGATGAAATTTCCTGACAGTAATAGAAAGCTAGGATTCTCTTTTAATTAAATTGGTCAAATACTATAACTTCTCAAGCTATCTTCTCAAAGACAAAAGGAAAATACTGAAATGCATAATTTCTTTGAGGATTTTGAGTAGGACTCAAATCAATAAATAAATCAGTAACAAAGTAACAATTTCAGACAAAGCAATATCTTCAATTTTAGATCTGCCCTTGGTAAAAAAAACACGTTATGTAAGACCATTATAAATTAATTGCCAGATTATCATCCAAGTTTTTCTTAAAAACAGGGAGGGGGGAGGATTTTATTTTATTAAATTTTTTTTTTCAAGGAAAATAAAAAGTGTCTGGGTGGCATGAAAATTATGGGGCAGACAGGGATGATAATCTAAAAATTAATTTATTATGGCCTAAGATAATTAACTAGTTACTTGCGAAAGGCGGACGGACGCTGATTCTATTCATGTTTATATAAGTTTAAACCAACTTATTTTAGCTTGTGAAGAAAGCTCAGAGGTTAAATATACCATTCTCGAGTCTGTTTCTTGGGTAGAACCAGTACTGAGTGTTGCTTTTTGATAGGCATCAGGTCGAGCTAGGAATTGAACCCGCAATACATTCTGGTCTTCTTCCACAAATAAAACTGGCTGCCATATATAACCTTTAATGTGATGAAACTGGTGACAAACCACTATTAACAATGATTAAAAACAAAATATCATACCAAGGATTGCTTCATGATCAAAGTGAACATTGTGATTCCCATCAACCATATGGGCCTGTTTGCCATGTTGTGACGGTGTTCCATGATGGATTTCCTCCTTAGTTGCCTTGGATGCAGCTAACGAAACCAACATCACCAGTATCACACACAGTGTCATGTTGAATCTGAAAGGAAATCATAAATTCAGAAATTATTATCATAAAATGCATAAATACAGAAATACAAAACGATCTTAGAAACTCATTTGAGGTAATTAAGACATATCTAACACAATTATAACCATGCAATTTTTTCATATTTATGCTAATATCTTTGTCTGATCAAAATGATGCATTACAACAATTGTGAAACATGTCAAAATTACAAATCTGCAAGAAAACCCAAATAGTTCCAAAAGGGGAAGACCCACAAGTTTATTTTTAAAAGTGTTAAGTTGTATTTGGTAACATGCTGCAAAAAACACAAATCAGAAAGAATGCAACAAAGCAGTCACTGTGTTCAAGTTTTGTTAAAATCTGTTTAGTGTCATTTTAAACAAGATGCCCAACTGGGACTGTACCGCTCTACTGTTTATCATCAAAAACCGGTCCGAAATTTTGTGGGCATAAACATCTTTGATAAGTTTCGTTATGATTTGATGAAAATTAGCATTTTTCAATTGCTTCAGGACTATAACTGTGTTGTTTCTAGTCTGATCCTGCCATACAAGCTTTATTATTTTTAGATATTTTGATCAAGTTCAATATGGATTGCACAAAAACCTGAAGGTGTACAGTGTTAACAAAGCAAATATAAGAAGATTCAAACAATCAAGTGTCATAACTCAGCCCATTCATATCCAATCTTGCAGGTTCGAAATCCCTAATATGCTTTCATGGAAATAAGTGTTTAGACTAAGGTTGAACTGGATCGAAAGAAAACATATGGTGCTACAGTCCTTACAAGACAAAAATTAAAAAAGGCTAAAAAAAAAAAAATTGCTTGCTATGCTCGTACCTTCTCACTCAAAATTGCCGCTTCTCTAACTTTTTTACTGACTTCCAAAGTGTTTAATTTTTTTTTCATGATTTATGTCCATTTTTCTTTAAAATGACAATGCAAAATCAAAATTTGGCAAAAAAAAAATAGCTACCTACCTACCCACATGAAAAATACTGGGTCGGAGCACAGCAAACAAATATTTTTTTAAGGATGGCCTGATCAATAACATCCTGTCCCAGACTTGTCACGATCCAATGATGGTGCCACAATGTTTACAAGCCAAAAATCAGTATTTTTCCATCAATCAATGAACATATATCTGTCCATTCTGGTTCAATTTGGCCAGTTTAACAAACAGTACAAACTTTCATGGTCAGTGATATTATATAAAGTAGAACACCATCCAATTAAAACTGGAGGTGATACAATCATGTGCACCATACAAACCCCTTCCCATCTTTCATGCCGGGCCCGATTAGCTCAGTCGGTTACGCGCCTGACTAACAATCCACAAAGGTGAGTTTGAATCCCCCGCCCAGCAACAGTCTCCGTGATGATTGATATACGACATTGTGTCTCATTATCATTCGTCTCTCACCACTGATTCAAGTGGGAAAGTTATCAGTTACTTGCGGAGATGGGGTGTGCTCGAGTACTGGTTAATCCCAGGAAACAGTGGTTAGGTTAACTGATCGTCTGTTAGCCCTCGATGGCATAAAAATGATGCTAAATATGCAACTAACCAACCATCTTTCAATAAATCAAGGGTCATAACTCTGTCATTTGTTGAATTAAAGAAATACATAGGTATAATTTTGCTGGTGGAATATAGATGCACCTCATTGAAAAAATGAAACGCATGAAGAAATTGATTTTCAACTCTGTGCTGTACAAATGTTACTGGAAAAAGTCTTCAGTGATACCGGAATGCTAAGATAAATAAACATGTTTTATAATATTGACTTCCTTTTGTGTATTAATTTTCATTAGAATTTGATCAGAAGTGTATGAAGATAATCCAAAAAGACTGCGACTTAGAAAATGCCATGACCATTAAAGCATTTAACCAGGCAGAAGAAAACATTATTGATTACAATAAAATAGCAATTGAGTTCCTATGTACACTGGTATAATCCAATTTAGTGTGTGCAATTATATGGTTCATTCAGAAACAGCATTTCTTGCACATCTGCCATTTTACCATGCAAGGTAACTATGGTCAAGATAAAATTCACAAACTCATAAAAAATCCATATGCTATAATGATGTCAGGTTATTCTTAGCTGACAAATAGTTTAGAGAAAAAAACAATTGAAGCATGACATTTAAAATCACTAATTAATGACAATGTACATATATTTTTTGTTAAACATTTTGCCTTCACAATCTAAGAAAGTATCTAATGATGTAGTTATCTAATCACCTGTTATAACAAATTTCAAACAGGAGTGCATGATCTCTACCAGCACACATACATTACTGCATCCTTCAAAAATGTTGCTTTCACTTGTTGATATGTATACTATGAAATGTAATAAACAGTTTCCCGGCCAAATCCTCCAAGAGCTATATATATAAGTGGCTCTTGTGATTAACAAAAATCTCACTTACCATACACAGTAATAGAGAAACAACAGTCGGAGTTACAACAGTAATTCAAATAGTGTCGCAAGCTAGCTCTTGCCAGATGAATATTTATGACCAAAAGTGAAAGTTATGTTATGGAAATTCAAATCTATTAGTAACATCTGGATATGGACGTGTCCGTTTGATATTATTGCATACCTGGTCCAATAAGATTGTAGCACGACACACAAGCTGTTGCAATATTTGCAATCAATTATGGTAATTACTGTTATGATTGCTCTAATATAATAATAATTGTTTTCATCTATTAATACTTTACTGAACTTTCTTTTTGCAATCAGTGATAATGGTAAACAGACTAATGTTTGTTTAATTAAAAGATCAAAGGTGACAGATGTTGACATTCTGATTGTAATTTATTATATACTATCTGTCACATAGCCAAACCTATTGCAAGGACATGGGCGTATATGATTACATTGGTGGTTGTGATTGTATTCAGTGTTTTTGGGCCATTTTTTTTAGCTGTTATTGGGTCATATTCCCAATGGCAAATAGTAATTTTTCCCCCAAATGAGTTGTATAAATTTTCAATTGATAACTTCAAAAATGTTAAATAACTTGCCATAATTACTCTATAAATAAAAATAAACAAAGTTTTCCTCATTCTGAATTGAACATGAAATTGATTCATAAATTCAATGATCAATGAAGCAAGTGTACAAAGTTGGACAAATAGACTTAATGCAAAACACCACTAAAATTCCCAATTTCAAACCTGAAGAATAAGGATCATCTTCCCAAAATGGTAAAAAAAAACATAAAAAGAAAGAAACCATAATTAGTGGGTACCTTTACACTATTTGCAAGTTCTTATGATTTATATTTACCATTCATTTCTAAATTTGTTTACTGCCATTAAAAGATACACTGGGAAGAAGCTGTAAAAGTACAACAATTTTGGTGACCTTGACAACTGATCTATTCAGCTGAAAATTTAAAAAAAAAAAAAAAAAAAAAATTAAAAAGTGATCGCTATTGGATGCGCCTGTAGTCGGACAGGGAAGATTAATTTTTACCGTTATGGGGAACATGGGCCAACAGTTTGTATGTGCTTCAACCAGAAATGAATGCACCTTACCCCTCTAAACTTTATATAGTTACAAACAGTAGACAGTACTCAATCAATAACTGTAAACAATCTATAGATAATTATGAAGCATATGTTAATTGTGATTAACGTTATATTCAAATCATTACTGAACATGCACATATGCTATATAATTATAGAATCAAGTTTTTCTGATGGAGAAATACCTCAAATGCACATACAGTCAAACCTGTATAAGCAGTCACCTTTATTAAGCAGCCACTCCTCTTAAGCAACCACATTTGCTATTTCCAATTTCTATACTTTCATAGCAAAATGACCTGTATTAAGCAACAACCTGTCTTAAAAGGTCACTTCTGCTCATTCCCTTGACTGGTTGCTTAAGACAGGTTTGACTGTACTATATATAATTATAGAATACAGTTTTTCTGATGGAGAAAGATCTTAAATGCACATGCTACATAATTATAGAATTCAGTTTTTCTGATGGAGGAATACCTCAGAATGATATACAGGTTACATTTATACATGTTGTATGTTGTTTAGTGTCGCTTTTAACAAGTTTTTAGTCATATCGCGACGGTGTCTACTTGAGACAGTATTCTGAGCGATGTCACACTGGAGTATCATGCCACAGACACATGGTATGATACTCCACCCAGTCACATTATACTGACACCAGCCAACCAGACCTAGAACTCTGCTCTAAATGCTGAGCGTCAAAGTCTTTGGTATGACCCGGCCGGGGATCAAACCCATGACCTTCTGTGTTGGGCTCAAGTCTGTTAGAAGTAAGATGTTAATGATCTTCAGACAGCACCTTAATCCACACTGTCACGGAGTACCAACCATGTGTTGAAAAAAATGCTGTATTCAACTTTGGTTTAAAATTAGCCTACATATAAAAAATTAACAACCATGGGAAAATGAAAGAAGAGACATGCTATCCAATGTCTGTCTTTCAATTCATTTCAAAAGAAGAACAAATAATTTTGGTAACTTCTTAGCAATGTTGTGTGAAAATCTTATGTTAAGATGAAATAAGAAAATTTTGTAAAAGGCCATTATAAACTAACTGCTAAATTATTATACAATTTTTTTCTAAAAAACTGGGAGGGCGGAAGGATTTTATCTTTATTTTTAAAAATGTTTGATGTTTTTTTTAATTATTTTTTATTTTTAATGAAAATAAAAAGGGTCAGGTGGCATGAAAATTAGGAGGTGGACAGGGATGATAATCTAGCAATTAATTTATTATGGCCTAATAAACATATGATTAACCTGGTTATTAACTTAAGTTACTGCTACAGACAAGTCCATATACATAACATCCAATATGGTGTTTGTTATTTAGCGAGTTCAAATATTATTGTTAATATGAGACATTCAATTTAAACATAGAATATCTACTTAAAATGATCAACATATGGTTATAACATAACATACAACACCATAATTATGTGATGATTGAATAAATGATTGAATAACTGATGAACAAATGATGAATATCTAAAACATGCCATTTCTTATAGAAAACAAATCTGTTATCATAAAACTACTTATAATATATAATTGTCATTTCAAGAATAACACTTGTGTAAAATTAATATACGTAACATTTTAATACATGTGTATACCAGGTGCATTTAAGTGAAGGCGACTGAGAGGGTGTGTAAATAATCGGAGTTACAAATTAACTGTTGTTATCATAAGTGTAAATATTTTTTAAAAAGGCACTTATCAGTGCTTGCATTTTTTGCATTCTACTCCTGAGATATTCATCAGATATTATTACAGTTATATATTTTATATACCATATGAAATGTAGCATGTATGTTTAAATATAACTTTTTTCACAATGTTGCTACATATCACAGTCAGTCTCTTTTTTCCCATTCAGCATCTTTTACAATGAAAATAAATGCATGTCCTTCTCTCTTTTGTTTTTATGGTGTGCAATACGAAATTCTACTTGCATTTTCTGAAATAAACTTGCATTTTGTGTCTGTGATGATAATAATCAATATGCACAAAAACTTAGTAGTTATAGTATGTTTTATAGGGAAATAAAATGGAAGCACACAATGACAGGCAAAAAATTAATAATTAACTATATACTGTAGTATGCTTCAGTAACAAATGTGTTTATTCAACAGAGGCCACTTTGATGGGAAATGTAGCTGGTTTGGTATTTGGACATATCAAACTCATTCCATGCTCTGTGATTATGTTTACTTATAACCAAGGTAAAATTAAATTTGCAGTATTACAACTGATAAACACCTGCAGACAAAACAGAATGATGATTAAGCTAAAGATTTATATAAATAAAATTTAACATAAGTTTTCATCTCCTCAAAAGAAAAGAAAGAGAATTAATACCTTGTAGTAGGAAAACTACTTACCATATTCCCCTGATGTAAACGAAAAATAAAATGAATAAATACTATGGAAGTTAGTTTTTAAATTACATGTAAATTTTCAAGTCTAGTTTCAATGTTTAAAGTTGATCAATGTCTTCTTTATGGCAGTAAGTATATGGCATTTAAATTTTGATTTCTCAGGCCTACATAAATCATCCTGGGGGTGTTTTTGGGGGGTTAATAGTATATATGCCCACAATGAATGCCATATATTCAATAAAAGGGCAGCTTGAAGGACCAGGCTACAAATTAATCTCAAGGGTCTCAGAGATACCCCATTCCTTTAAATGGTGAACACCTGATCAAAGACATATTGAGAGAAGCCTGAAAACACTAATTTTGTTACAAGATTGTAACTACTGTATTTCTCTAGATAAAATATAATTAATAAAAAATCAGACATAAGAAACTCCCTTGCAATCGGGTACTGACACCTATTTAAACTGTGTTATAGGGATAGCAATTAATTACAAATACTCATACTTTCACAGAACATTGTTATGCCAAATCTCAAATCCGCCAGACAGAGCTGTTCAATTCTGCCATAGTATTAATTGAACATACCTTGCATAATGCTACTTTTCTTGTTTTTATTTTTAAATTTACTTAAGTTCAATATGTGCTTTTACTTTTTATACTACTTCTACCATTTAATTATCTGGTAGCCTTCAGTTTCTGCCAGTAGAAACAGTTAAGCATCAAGAGAAAGAAAGCATTTTAAGGAAATAAAAGGTAAAAATATAAACAGTGATAGCTGAAAAGAAGGGTATTTGATGGCTTTAATGAAGTGGGTGGTCTTAAAGGACTCGGGGAACTCAGCTGAGGCAATGTCAGGTGGCAGGCTCTTCAAATTTTGAATAGTATGTGGAGGAAAAAGGACCACTTGCGGAAGTCAAGAGCAGGTTTACTTGTGTAAAATTACAAAGTGTTCATGTTTCTAGAGAGTCTGAGAAGGGGAAAATACTTAGTGTGCTTCTGAAAGTATAGGACGAATTGTCTCAAATTATGGGACGAGTTGTCTTGAGACGAGTTGTCTTCGGGACACTTGTCCATAATTCTTAGTTAACAACAATTTTGTATATTTATTCATGACTCGTCTGCCATCCCATTTACATCTCTCTAGCCTAAACTATACCAAGTTCCCAAGCATACCTGATCTGTTTTTGTATCTGTAGACTAGGACCCAGTTTACGCAAAGTTGTATCATCTCTAATATTTCGATGTTTGTTTTCCCGTAAGGATCACACCCTATGCTGGCATTTTAGACCAGTCCCATGTGTTTATTTAAGTGACTACAACAAATAGTTGACTTGATAGTTTTAATTTTATTTAAGCAAAGAAAGCTCAGAGCTTAAATAAACTGCTCTCGAGTCCGCTTCCTGGGTAGAACTAGTACTAAGTCAGGTTTTTTTAGGTGTTGGTTGATCTGGGGATCAAACCAGCAACCTACGACGTGAGCAGCCATTACTCTATCCACTACACTACCGCCCCAATTAGACCTGAATGCTCTGGAGATTTGAGAACATATACAAAACAACACAAACGGCTTTAAGATTTTAAACTTTATGTTCAAAGCCATGTCAGTATGTTGCTTTTTTAAATAAAATCATTAATCACTTACCTTTTATTCATGCTGATAGTTTCATATCAAAGGCACACATAAACAAAATGATTATATTTTTATCACAGTAGCAATTTAAGTTACACGTGTCACTAAGTTACTAGCAACTGAGCTTTAAGGGATCAAAGTTTACAATTATAAGTCACGTCGGCTGCTAATGAGAGAAAATAATGGTGACACCGGTTGTTGTAATGTTTGTATTTCTGTGGAAGTATAAATGTATATATATGCTAATATTGACGTTACGATAATTTATAATTGATTATTTATGATAAAAGATGCAGAAAATGTCAATTAATTATAATTCTTTGAAAGAAAATACATCTTACCGGGGAACAAAGCACTTCTCTGATTAAAATGTAATATATACCATAACACCGATTTGATCTTAGTTATTTAAACGCTCATTTATTTCAATACTCATTTGAAAGCATCGGCTGACACGGATAAAAAATAACGTTTGAAGCATGTTTTGATTTTAAAACAGTTATTGGGAAATTGTAAGCAGATACAATTGTATTTAAGCCGTATCAATGGTAACTCCTATTATAATTCATGTATAATATGTTATCTTGAATGACCTTAGTTTTACGATTCCATAACATTACCATTATTTACTGTCTTCATGTTGTATCATGTGGGTGGGGAATGCAATATAGCTGAAGTGATTTAATAAAACAAGAAGAGGGTTTACAGGTAGAACACGACAAGAAATGAAGCCAGATCAAGACTCGAACCTTGGTATTTTGCTGAAGAGCATACTGACTGAGCAAGCTGAACTGCTGACATGTATCCTCGCATTACCATGGTTCAATATGCTATGTACAAATTCAAAACAATAAATGAGTTAATTTTCATAAGAACATTTCTACTTACTTGTTTGAATAATTCCATCTCCCTCTAAAAAAATGTTTCAATTGATAATATTCACTAAAGAGACCATGTAAAATCAGTCAATGATATAGCAGTCTAAATATGCAACCTTAAATCGAGGATACGACATCAGAGCAGACAGCCACTTTAATCACGTGACTTAAAAAGTTGAACACATTCAGTACTATTAATTATGATTTTTTTTTAATTTCATCAATTAAAAACAACATTTCAAAGCAATGAAGTCTTTTTAAACACATAGCAGGTAGAGGTTTTAGTCTTATGTGTTTTCCGTTTTGCTAAATAGAGGACGTACAAATATTTCACCTCTTTTTAACCTAAATACAAAAGTGCTGTAAAAACATTGGGCCTAAATGTTTACACGTCTTCCCATTATTCAGAATATCCCATTTAGAATGTGAATACTTGCTTCTGACTGGCTGCGAGTAGACTTTAAAAATAATAAATAAAGTAAAAAATAGAAAACTGGGATTAAATAAAGTAAAAAATAGAAAACTGGGATGAAGGGTTATTAGTACGAAAAACACATTTTTTTACTTGACCTAAATACATATTTCAACTTCCGCCATGTGATCGCCATGGATAAAATGGCAACAAAAGCAGACGAAGACATTTCAAATTTTAAATTTTGGGTACAAAAATGAAGGGTTTTAATGACCAAAAAATCAGTTGCCTGTTGATTATGAATGATTAATTTGCCAAATAATTAATTCTTCTTGTGCTATTTTATCAACATTTAGTCAAGAGATGCAAGTTTCCTATCCTTCTATACAAGTTCTTGTTACTAATTAGTAATTATTAATGACTTTGAAATGGTGCTTAGCATTAAAAGATATTTTTAGGATGCTGTCACCGACTGGGTAGACTTTCATACCATATCATATGTCCTGATACTTTGGTGTGGCAGTGCTCAAAATATTATCTGAATCAGACACCAGCATTATATTGCTGAAAGATTATTGAAAGCAATGGAGACCCAAGACATTTGTGAAATCTTTTATAATAGTAACATCATATCACAATTGTACATTGATTGCTCAGCTTATGTTTAATTATTTATTCTTACCTCATTAATTACAGGTTGGAGCAATTAAATAGGGTGCTTGCATGTCAAACAGTTCAGAAGAAAGATAAACTGCTGTGTAAACACATATTGAAATAATACAGGAACCATGAGTAGTTTGGAAACCCAATCTGGACAAAAGGGACCAAAAGGGCCTAAGGGTGTAGGTTCTTTGACAGTAGAACAGATTCAAGAAGATCGTGTAACCCAGGTAATGAGATGATCATTTTATAGGGTTTGTAAAAATTGTTTTCCACTACATGTTGTTTGCCACCTATGTGTTGTTGATTGATGGTATTTTGATAAATGTTTGAGGTTCTATAAGCTTTAATATGGGTATGGAAATATGCCATTTTTAAGACCTTTTTGTCTTGACATAGTTATTTATTAAAATTAGAGTCAATTTGCATGCAGATTACCTGTGTATTTCAAGCTTGTAAGTAAATTGTAAATAATAAAATCTCACATTTATATGTTAAGGCAAAAAACAAACAGATAAAAGACAATATTCATGTACTAGTGGTTAATTATGAAATCTTGATTATTTTTCAGTTAGCAGCAGAACTGTGGTCTCCAAAAGCACTAAAAAACAATGTACCTTTTAAACCAGAGGTAATATGGTTGGTTTTAAATCAGTTTGTATATAGTCAATGCATACATTATACTTCCTATAGCAGTCAGTACTAAATACTTATGATAGATGTTTCTTTGTAATGTTGATTTATTCGTTATTTTCTCAACTTTGTATTTAGAAATATGTTTCTAAGTTTCTTTAAAGTTACAATCAAATCAAGCTTTCTCGCTGGGAATCTCATAATGTCCATATCAGAAGTTGTTTATTCAAATGTTTATAATATTTCTTTTAAGAAATAGTTTATTTAAAATAAATGATTTACATAAACGTATTAAATGTTAAATATCAAATTTATAAAATCTTTCCTGTAGTTGTAGTTCTTTGGTAGAGCATCTTTGATTAACATGTTTCTTATCAAAATAAAATGATAAATAGTTAATTAGTTCAGCAATAAGTATACTGTATTGTGTATTGTTTTTTATTTATCTACTTTGCAGATTATTGATGACATATACATGAAGGAGCTGGTCACTACGAAGTTCTCAACTAGGCGAGTTATGATGTTGGAATTCAGGTCAGTAAAATTACAAACAATAAATTTGTAGGGTAATCTGAGTACATAGTTTGACTCTCAGTCAGTAAATTACAATTAACATCCCTTCTAAATGAATGGTATTGTTTCATGTTTGCCACAATTATTGTACAGTAAAACCTGTGTAAACAGTCACCTCTACTAAGCAGCCACCTGTCTTAAGCAACCATATTTTCTAATTACCGTTTCTATGCTTTCAGAGTAAATTAACCTGTATTAAGCAACAACCTGTCTTAACAGGCCACTTTTGCTAATTCCCATGACTGGTTACTTAAGACAGGTTTGACTGTAGATGAATATTGACCAATAATGAGAGAACTAATAAAAAAATAGTTGAGTCTGACACACTCAAAATCAGCTTTATTTTTCTCACACTCATTAAAGTTGAAACTAGAAACTTACAGACCTGAGAAAAGATGGGTTTTTTTATTCATTAAATTAGATTTCAATACTGAAGTATTACTTCCAATGCTTCAGTTTACCATGATGAAACATTTAAGGTATCAATCTAGAATGAACCTTTGACCATTTGTTTTGAAACAACTTTCATGATATTTATCTGGTAGTAAAAGCTTATACACGAAAAGATACAACTCTATAAAACAAAATGTAACTGTGCATAGCTAGAGATAATAATGTAGATTGATGAATTTAAAGATTTGTTTGTCAAGGCCTTGTCATGTTAATTTACTTATTTTTCAATTATCTACACTTCAGTCAATACCTGGAAAACTACCTGTGGCCCAATTATTGCCCAGAAAAAGTAAGTTGTCACCATCTGGTTAAGATGAGATTTCACTGGAACCAAGACTCTGCTAAAGTTGCTATCAAAACAGCCATACTGAGGGATTGAATCTTATTATCATTATCTCATTCGTGTACTTGTGAATAATTCTTTTTTGCATACTACAAGTATTTTTTTTAAATTATTAATTTAAAACAAAAACAATGAAACTATGTTGATTTACCATTTTACTGGCACATGCATTTTATAAGCATGTGAATTTTATCTGGAGACATTTAGTAAAGCTTCATTAACTCGAGTATTAAAAATTATGGCACATCAGCTGACTTGAGTATCAAAAACTCTGGCACATCAGCTGACTTGAGTTTCAAAAACTACTCTGGCACATCAGCTGACTTGAGTTTCAAAAACTCTGGCACATCAGCTACCTTGAGTTTCAAAAACTCTGGCACATCAGCTACCTTGAGTTTCAAAAACTCTGGCACATCAGCTGACTTGAGTATCAAAAACTACTCTGGCACATCCACTGACTTGAGTATCAAAATCTACTCTGGCACATCAGCTGACTTGAGTATCAAATTCTCTGGCACATCAGCTGACTTGAGTATCAAACACTCTGGCACATCAGCTGCTTTGAGTATAAAAAACTACTCTGGCACATCAGCTGACTTGAGTATCAAAAACTCTGGCACATCAGCTGCCTTGAGTATCAAAAACTACTCTGACACATCAGCTGACTTGAGTATCAAAAACTCTGGCACATCAGCTGACTTGAGTATCAAAAACTCTGGCACATCAGCTGCCTGGAGTATCAAAAACTACTCTGGCACATCAGCTGCCTTGAGTATCAAAAAACTACTCTGGCACATCAGTTGACTTGAGTATCAAAAACTCTGGCACAGCAGCTGCCTTGAGTATCAAAAACTCTGGCACATCAGCTGACTTGAGTATCAAAAACTACTCTGGCACATCAACTGACTTGAGTATCAAAAACTCTGGCACTTAAGCTGCCATGAGTATCAATAACTACTCTGGCACATCAGTTGACTTGAGTCTCAAAAACGCTGGCACATCAGCTGACTTGAGTATCAAACACTCTGGCACATCAGCTGACTTGAGTATCAAAAACTCTGGCACATAAGCTGCCTTGAGTATCAAAAACTACTCTGGCACATCAGCTGACTTGAGTATCAAAAACTTTGGCACATCAGTTGATTTGAGTATCAAAAACTATGGCACATCAGCTGATTTTATTATCAAAAACTACCCTTGCACATCAGCTGACTTGAGTATCAAAAACTCTGGCACATCTGCTGGCTTGAGTATCAAACACTCTGGCACATAAGCTGACTTGAGTATCAAAAACTCTGGCACATCAGCTGACTTGAGTATCAAAAACTACTCTGGCACATCTGCTGACTTGAGTATCAAAAACTCTGGCACATCAGCTGACTTGAGTATCAAAAACTCTGGCACATCAGCTGACTTGAGTATCAAAAACTACTCTGGCACATCTGCTGACTTGAGTATCAAAAACTCTGGCACATCAGCTGCCTTGAGTATCAAAAACTACTCTGGCACATCAGCTGACTTGAGTATCAAAAAACTACTCTGGCACATCAGTTGACTTGAGTATCAAAAACTCTGGCACATCAGCTGCCTTGAGTATCAAAAACTCTGGCACATCAGCTGAATTGAGCATCAAAAACTACTTGGCACATCAGCTGACTTGAGCATCAAAAACTACTTGGCACATCAGCTGACTTGAGTATCAAAAACTGTGGCACTTAAGCTGCCTTGAGTATCAAAAACTACTCTGGCACATCAGCTGACTTGAGTATCAAAAACTCTGGCACATCAACTGATTTGAGTATCAAAAACTCTGGCACATCCACTGACTTGAGCAACCTATTGTCTCAAGCAACATAATTTTATATATTAACGGCTATAACTCAAGCATCACAGTGCTTCAGATGAGCTGGGTATTTACGTATTTCACTCAAATAAATGCATGGAAAATGCAAACAATTTTGTTTTTAAGCATACCCGTTATGCAAATAATTTTCCTTTCATGTAAAACATTGTTAATACAATGTGTATCCAAACAACTGTTTCACACAGCCAGATAAATGGATTTCTGGTTATTATGTTTTGTACCTCACCAGCTATAAGCAGAGACAATTTTCCATTTTTAACCTAGTTATTGTTAACTTACTGTCAGAGTGAAAATCACCAAATTAAATCTTTGGTTATATGATTTCACTCAATTATTTTGATTTTGAAGAGTTTTCACCCTATTCAATCAATTGTTATCTGGGACACTGCACATCAGCTGACTTAGCAAACAGTATTGTCTCGAGCGATAACTCAAGCATCAAAAACTCTAAAACATTAACTTGTAAAATAACTACATAAACATATAGATATTCCATTTTGAACTGGCTCAACTGTTAGTAATATTCTTAGAACCAGCTGACCTTTGGCGCATTGTTTAGGGTTCAGAATTAGATTAGACATCCGACTATTGGGATTATCTTATATAAATAAAGTTTTTCTTTTTAGTGCCTTTTATAAATGCCTTTTTGGATTTATTTTTTATAAAATTCATTAAGTATTTAATGGAAAGTTGAATTCAGGTTATAGTTGATTGTTATAGTTAAAAATTTTACGTCTTTGTATGCCTTGAGAACCCATCTTATTTATGTGAAGCTTATATGTTGGATTTGATATGCTGTAATGTTTATTTACAGGCAAGTGATGCCCATATTCTGACCATGGTGCTGATTGTGAATGAGAAGTTCAGAGAACGAGTACCGCCCTGGAATGTAAGCATGCAAAGAGAGTTTCACACTATGCAGTAATTGTCTTGATATGATATTATGCATTGTACAAGATGTTAAAAAAGAATCTCTTTATTTTTTTTAAGTGAAATTTTTAATTTCAAGTGGAAAACATTATAGAGTCAAATCTGTGTAAGTGGTTATCTGTATTAAGCAGCCACTTGTCTTAAGCAGCCACATTTTCTATTTCCCATTTATATGCTTCCTTTATTAAGCAACAATCTGTCTTAAAATGTCACTTTTGCTCCTTCCCTCGACTGGCTGCTTAGGACAGACTGTACATTAAAAAACATTCATTATCACATTTACATACATTTGTGACTGAATTCATACAATGAGCCAATAAGAAAACTCATATTAAACAAGCTTTCAGTTTTAGCTTCAGGTATATACATTTATCTCTCTTAAAACAGCCTTGCTGGGATATAACTATAAAATCATCATGTATTTGAAAGATGATCCTACATTTTTACCTCAACCTTTCGGAGAATAAAGAGAGCTTTTCTACTCACCCAGGCGTTGGCGTCACACCTTGGTTAAAGTTTTGCATGCAAGTCCTTATCTCAGTAACCATTGCATGTATTGCCTATAAACTTTCCACAAGCTTTCCTAGTCAACAACCTACTACAATAACTATGTTAGATAACTCTTGCATGACTATTATACAAATTATTGCCCTTGTTTGACTAAGTTACTTAGAAATTCTGGTGTAAGTCCCAATCTCAGTAACCATTACATGTATTTGATTGAAACTTTATGCAAGTCTTCCTAGTCATCAACCCTCCTACAATAACTAAGTTAGATAACTCTTGCATGAATATAATACAAATAATTGCCCGTGTTTGACTTAGAAATTCTGGATAAAGTTTTGCATGCAAGTCCCTATCTCAGTAACCATTGCATGTATTGCATTGAAACTTTAGACAAGCCATCCTAGTCACCAATGCTAATACAATAACTAAGTAAGATAACTCTTGCATGAATAAAATACAAATTATTGCCCTTGTTTGACTTAGAAATTCTGGTTAAAGCTTTGCATGCAAGTCCTTATCTCAGTAACCATTGTATATATTACGTTGAAACTTTACACAAGCCTTCCCAGTCATCAACCCTACTACAATAACTAAGGTAGATAACTGTTGCCTGAATATAATGCAAATTATTGCCCTTGTTTGACTTAGAAATTCTGATTAAAGTTTTGCATGCGAGTACCATCAAGTTCATATCTCACCAACCACCTAATGTATTTGATTGAAACTTTACACAAGTCTTCTCAGTCATAAGCCCTACTACAATAACAACTAAGTTAGATAACTGTTGCATGAATGTAATGCAAATTATTGTCCTTGTTTAACTTGAAAATTCTGGTTAAAGTTTTGTGTGCAAGTATAAAATCATGTAAAAATAACACATTCATTTCTTTTATCATATAAAAAAGATTGAAAAGCTAAAAAACGTATAAGCCATTCATCATCACTAACATATAGAAAGATGAAATGACTAAAATAATGTAAAATACATTTATTATTTATATGGTATCTATAATAGTTTCACAACCCATTTCCATTATAATTGTGTAGAGTGTAGAGGAAAAGTCAACTTAAACCATGTAAAAAAACAAAGTTTTCTTAAATACTTGTAATAATACTTAAAAAATTTAACCTTTTTAAAGTAGTATATGAAATATGAAAAGTTCTAATTGTGTGTGTAATTTGTTTTCAGTGTTTTAAGAAGAAATCAGAGCATTTTCCTGCATTTTTTCACAAAATCTGTGAGATGACACTGACAGATGGGAGGTCACTTCGAGAGCAGTCCTTCCTGGTTGTCTTCCTTATCCATTGCTTCAGAAGCCTTGTAAGTCTCGTTGCATTATCTGTAAATCTATAAAAAAGACTTTTCCACCTTTGCTTTTTAGCTCGCCGGGACGAATGTCCAGGAAAGCTATTGCCATGACCCCGGCCGGCGTTGTCTTTGGCTGTAGACACCCAGGTAAAACTTTCATGTTTAGATGCATTTAAGTTTTGGTGTTTACCTCCAATCTCAATCTTTGCATGGGTGGTGAGTTTTATCCCATAGGTGAGCTGTTGTTGTCTTCTGACAAATCTTGTTACTCATTTCATTACTACATTTATTTATTTTAAACATACTTTATTTTATAATATTTATAACATATGCATGTACGAGTGGGGATCAGAAAGTTAGTAGATTTTTGTCATAACTTTTTTATTTATCATTGTATTTTAATAATTCTCAGGGAGCCTGTGCCGCTATATATTTGCAGTAATTTTGCAACAACAACAAAATTTTCATTAGTTTATATTCTATAGTAACTATGGAAACGTTGATTTGCGTAGTCAGGGCAGTTTTACTTTTTTTTCTATTTCCACTATTCAAACAAGCATAGCATTGCCAAAAAAAGGTTTAATTTTTAAATAAAAAAAATCAATGTGTGCTGTATCATAATATGCTTGTTTACAACCTTTAAAAAAAATGGCACCAATTATGCGCATCTCAAAATGCGTCAAGATTATGATATAACGGTATGCCATTTTGTTTAAAACAAAATGACGTCAGGGCACTTGAAAGTGGATTAGCATGTGGCATACTGCAGTTCCATAATGTTCTGCTCCATGTTAGGTAATACACCTGCTCAAACAGAGAAACAAAAGCATGTACGGCGAATCTAATGTTTTAAGATTTCTAGTGTTTAAATGTCACAAAATTAATGTTTTTGAGATGGTCATGATTCAGTCATTAAAAAAGAGCAAATAGGAAGTCGTTTTGAAGACATATTGGAATTAAAAAGCATGTTTTACCAAATTTTATGTCCCGTATATCATCTTCAGATTTTGTTAAACATGTTCACTCAATGGTGTAAATGGTTGTAAAATACGTATAGACCATGGAGGAAAGTATTTTGAGAAGAAGCGACTCAGTAAATTTGATACAAAAGTACTTGTTTAAAATATTGACGTCGGTTTTTGTTGAATACAACGTCATCATTTTGCCCCGACATAACTAACTGCTATGCTTTGAATGGCACCTTATTTTTTTTATAGTTGACGTATCATGCTAAAATTTTCAAAATATGTCCCATATATATTTATTTCAAATACAAAAACACTGTTGTATAGTTGATATGAATAAGTTATGGCAAAAGTCTATAAACTTTCTGATCCCCTCTCATATATTCAATAACTGCTGGGATTGGAACAGAAGCATAATGCTTATTGAGCACCTTTCCCTAGAAGTCCATTATTTTAAAGGAAAGGCATACATATAATGTGTGCATAATATATTGGCTTTACTAATTGTGAAATTATTTCAGTCTGTTCTGTTAATAGAATACAGTAATAAATTAGAACAATGTAGCGATAGAAATAACAAAGTACAGATATGTATGATGTATGTAGAAAACAGAAATATCTTACGGATTTAGGGAAATGTTAATATCTTGTTAGTGCAACTTAGATTATTGGATTTCAATTGCTCCTGGCTGCTAATTAGAATCATTTCATATTTATTTTGTAGGGATGTTTATAAGAATAATTACACATCTTCCATTGAATGACCTGATTCTGTTTAGAGTTAATTGCATTAATTTGTTTTTAATTTATCATCTTTTCTGTTAATCAGGAGATGGATCTGATCCGAGATCAAGTTCAGCGACTCGTGTCATTGCCAATATGGACCTGCTTACTGCCAGTAAGTTACTTGTTACAAATAACAGACATCTTCAGTATATTAAAATGAAACGTTGTGTCTGAGCTTGATAAGCATGGATCTGATCCAAGATCAAGTTCAGCATCTCGTGTCATTGCCAATATGGACCGCAGCTTACTGCCAGTAAGTTACTTGTTACAAATAACAGACATCTTCAGTATATTAAAATGAAATGTCTGAGATTGATAAGCATGGATCCAATGTTTCAACACAAAACTAACCTCTACGTTCTTCTTAAAACTATTTTCAAACAGTCACGTACCACTTTTACTTTACAGAACCTATTAAGAAATGTTAGAATACATGATCCCTTTCATGGACGTGTAGAAAAAAAATCACCTTGATTTAAGCAATATACATGTATGTCTGCATGTGATAATAAATATGTCTCATCATATAATGAAGCTGATTGTACAGTTTGTACAATGTGAATGATACAAAAAGCATGTGTATATTTATCTAAACATGCATGTATTTGAGACAAGCCGGCATGAATAGCACCTCACTTTGATGGGTATTTTCCTGTTTGGTAGGTGAGGAAGAATTACTTGCATACCAGATCAGGATGCCTGCATTTTTACCAGAGTGAGATATTTCTATCTCATCCTAGGAGATAAAATTCTCACGGTGTGATGTTAGAACCATCTATATGTAACGTATAAGGTACAGGATGTAAATCATATAATTTAAGGTCTTAAAAGCAATCTGTCTAAAAACATATAATGATAAATTAAAATAATTATTCAATGTGTTTGGTATGAAAGAAAAATAATAGTTCATGGCTATTTAGGTTCGGAAAGAAAATTGCTTGCCTTGGGATAACTGATTGCGTATAATCTTACCTAGCACAAATGACAGACATACATGCTTACTACCCCAATCTGCTCCCAACACATTTCCAGGAAGTGTAAGTAAGATATAGTTTGCCCTGATAAAATCGTTATTAGTGTGCTAGAATTTATGTGCATATGATGTCATTTAGGGCAGGAGGGAAGAATTGTTCAAAGCCAACCCAAAGTACAGGAAGTTTTACAACTTCATCAAGAAGAATGACAGTAAGATGTCTGCAGAACAGATGAAAAAAGTGGAATTTGAGAGAAGCTTTCTCCACAAATTGATGCAGAAATTCATGACTGTTCTCAACTCCATCCCTGAGAAAGGTAAACAATTCAACATTTATCAATTTTATGAAAATAGCACTGCAGCCAGGTTTATAGCCATGTCGTTTTATATCAAGAGAAACAGCATATATTTTTTTAAGGTCATTAACTAATATGACAAGGTCGTATTCTTATTGTAATAAAATTGAAGTTAAAACTTAATTTCATATTTTGTGCATGCCTTTATTAAGAAATTCTGGAAGTTTTCTTGCAAAATGGAAGTGATCATAAGTTATTGCAAAATGTTTGTATTTTTGTTGTCTTGGCAATACTTAGATTGCATGTAATTGTTCCTTTCAAAATCAACTTTGGTTGGAAACATGTTTTATTAAACAGTCAAAACAGAAACAATTATATTACCATTGAAAAAAAAAGATTCTTCTGTTAGTTTATGAATATTCTGTATTTCAATTACATTTCAATACAAAATTGTTATGTCAAAACCATTTTTGTCTGGTAAATATGTTTAAAAAACGAAATAGAAAAGAATGAAAAGAAAATATATGGGAGACTGCTTAAATGATGTATTTGTTGTCAGCTGAAGACAAAAGACATGTTAAATGAGATCTGTTAAAATAGGTGACACTGACATTTAAAGCTTTTTTCTATAATTTTATAGGTAAACTTAAGGAAGAGAGAGTGATGTACTGTGAAAGATTCATAGAGTTCTTGATAGATATTGAGGCCCAACTGCCCACCCGACGGTTCTTCAATGCACTGATGGATGACAATCATGTAGTGAGCGTGTCATTTCTGTCGAACCTTTACAAGAGAGATGAAGGAAAATTGTTCCAAGAGGTAAGTGAAATAGGCATTGATATCTGCTTTTCGGGCTTATAATGAAAACAAACACACTTTGATCAAAGACTCATACATGTGTTGAAAGCCTGCATTCCAATCTGTTACTGCAAATACTAGCAGGTTATTCAATTTTACATTTGTCATGTATTAGAATTTGTTTGTATGTAAATCATTTAATCATAAGCCTATTTATAAGGTGTTTTTATACCTCCATGTCAAAAATGTTATATACCTGTCCATCTGTCTGTCAGTCCGTCATATTTTTGCATCTTAACTTCATGACTTCCCAAATAGTTTACGTTGAATTGCGTTCATACTTAGTATACATCATCAACATTTAGCAGACTTGCACATATTGTTTGGACATTTCAGTCTGATTGTTTTTATATTCCTGATGTTGAAAACTAGAAGGCATATCAAGTGGACATGCGCAAGTTGTCCAGATGTCCTGGTCTAATTGTTTTTTTTCCATAGGTTAATGTCCCTTTTTAGCTTGCTGTGAAAAGTCCATGGAGAGCTATTGCCATGACCCCGGCATTGTCTGTGGACACCCAGGTTAAACTTTTACCTTTAAGTTTAAGATATCTATACAACCACTCATTGGATGTGAATGAAACTTTGCATGTGTGTTCAGCATCATCAGTGAAACACACACAGACAAGAACCTAACTCTGGATTGCATTTTGGCACAGTTATGGCCATATTTGGACTTGGACACCCAGGTTAAACTTTTGCGTTTAGTTGTGTTTAAGTTTAAGATATCTATGCAACCACTCATTGGATATGAATGAAACTTGGCATGTGAGTTCACCATCAACAATGGAACACACACAGATAAAAACCATAACTCTGGGTTGCATTTTGGTACAGTTATGGCCCTTTTTGGACTTAGACATTCAGGTTAAACTTGCATTTAGTTGTGTTTTAAGTTTAAGATATCTATGCAACCACTCATTGGATATGAATGAAACTTTGCATGTGTGTTAACCATCATCAATGGAACACTCACAGAACCATAACTCTTGAATGCATTTTGGCCGAGTTATGGCCCTTTTTCGAATTAAATTTTCAGGTTAAAGTTTTTTATCAGGAAAGATATCTATGCAACCACTCATTGGATATGAACGAAACTTTGCATTTGTGTGCACCATCATCGATGGAACACAAAGAGACAAGATCCATAACTGTAGGTTGCATTTTGGCAGAGTAATGGCCCTTTTGGACTTAATTTTTTGTCTGTAGACACCCAGGTTAAACTTTTGCGTTTAGTTGCGTTTAAGTTTTGGTGTTTGCCTCCAATCTCAATCTTTGCATGGGTGGTGAGTTTTATCCCATCAGTGAGTTACAGTATTATATCTGGATTTAATTCAAACTTGGTATATATCATCAGCATGTTCATAATTCATTAAGTTGGGACGTTCGAGTTTAAACATTTTAGGTTTGATTGTTTTTCATAAGTTAAACTCATTTTTCGACTTGATATTATTACAGTATAGAAGTAATACTATAAAAGCTGTATGTCGTGATTTGAACTCCTCTTTTAGTTTACTTGCTATTCTATTGAGACCGGGGTGGTATTCACCAACCATTCTCAAGACTGTTCTTAGACTTGAACTCAAGAATGAATTTTGAAAAACACATTTAGAGACCCTTTTTTGTGGCAAAACTTTGCAAGCATGCAGATACACCTAATATATAGTCAGATAAACTCTTACAATTATTCTATATGTCATGGTAAACTAGATATCTAAGGTTGAAATTTGGATTTTCAAGCTCAAGTCTAAGAATATTTTCAAGAATGGTTGGTGAATATGACCTCTGATATACTTCATCAACATGATCAAATGGACATGTGAATATTGTTTATTCATGAGTTTTGCCCCTTTATTAACTTTATCACATTATAGCTACACCAGTACCTCTTGATTTAAACTTATGTTTCGATTTATATACAATTTTGATGAAGTTTTGTGAATATATTGTTAACATCAAGTGGACATGCATATATTGCTGTTCTTGTGCAGTTGTGCCTTTTTTGTGCACGTAACAATAATTTAAATAAAAGCACACTTGATTTAATATATTAATACATAACATTTCTTTGACATCGTTTTCCAGGAGCATGTATCAAAATATTAAATTGCTGAATTCATTCATCCAAATAGAACTGTTGAGTGACCATTTTGAAAATTGTCTCCCTCTCTCATATAATTTCCCCCCCTCGTATACCTGCAGTGGCTATTGGATAAAATGTATCTTGTGCATATGTAGCGCATAGAATTGTGGCTTATATTCCTATATGTAAACTTGTATCTACAACAGTTACTGGACATGCTGAAGGTGTATGCAGAGTTTGAGATAGACGAGCGTACAGGAGAGGCGTTAACCCTTCACAATAGAATAGATCTTCACTACAACAGGGTTCTTGCTTTACAGGTAAACTCCAGTCATAAATTGATATTTGTATTCTGTTTTAAAGTACCTTCAAGCTAATAGGCCCATTCAGTTTTATGCTACACTTATCAGTGCCCCAGATACTCTTTTCTTCAAGTGAGTATTTTACTCCTTTGTGAATGCAATGCTTTTTTATTTTCAAAATAGTGAAAAGGACCATTAAATCAAATTCCTATTTAAAATAAACCAATCAGTACTGAAATTGTCAGTATCCAATGTTATTTTACCACTTAATTTCAATTGCAATGCTTTATTCCAAAATTTCAATGCTAACATACACCCAAATATCTGGCGAACTAGTCAGTTTATTATGGCATTATGGAAGACATTGAATACTATTTAATGAAAGATATCATGATATTTATTGTTACATTTGTTTTATTTGTAATACTTGATGTTTGGATAATAAACTGTCACACTGATTTATAAAACTTTTTTTTTTTGTTCTGTATGGGGGTGGGGAGGGGGGGTGGGTCCTCATTGAACGAGTTGTCTAAAGTACTGTTGTATAATGACAACTTACCTCTCACCACTGAGGTCGAGGGTTCAAGCACAGCTTGGTCCAAAAACTTCATACATGAAAGTTTGCCAGTCACTGATGCAAGGATGGTGGTTCTACTTAGGTTCATTCTGAGGACTTCCTACACCTGAATGCGCCATATGTAACCTGTTATGCCCAATTCCCCCCAAAAATTTTTTTTGATATTTTATGCTATTCATTAAGACAAGATATGAAAGTAAGTTGTGTGTTGAATCCAAATTAGTCGTAACCAAATCTCAAAAAAATGATTCTTGTAGGTTACACATTAAAGAAACACACAACAATGTTGAATTAGATATTGCTTATGTTCCGGCATCCATTCAATATTTACAACCAAATGGAGTTCTTCATCTTCAAATATTATAATATGAAACTTCATTTTTAAGAAACTCTAAAAAGTCTTTATAATTGGTTGAATATTTAGCTTCATTTTATTGCCATCAATGGCTAACAGACAATCAGTTAGCAGAACCACTGTATCCTGGGATCCTGAAAGGTTAACAAGTACTAGAGCAAATCCCATCTCCGCAAGTATCTGATAACTTCACCACTTGAATTAGCGGTGAAAGACAAATGATAATGAGACACAATTATGTGTATCAATCATCACAGAGACTATTGCAGGGCGGAGATTCGAACTCACCACCCCTGGATTGATTGTCTGATGCATAACCGACTGAGCTAATTGGGCCCGTTAAGTCTTTATAAAACCAGTGGTGTAAGGCAAGTTTTGAAAATAAAAGTAAAAGTTCTTTATAAATACCAAATTGATATTCCATTGCATTTATTATCTTTCATGCCAATAACCGTAAAATTAAAATATATTTAGCAGTTTTTGTTGCTGATGACTATAAATCTGGGAAATGAAACAACTTTTTAACAGTTATCAGATTTTGTTTCTTTCAACAATAGAAGCAAAATTATGGGCCTGCATAGCTTTTAAGACATTTTAATGTCATATTTACGTAATGTAGATCTCTAATTTTTAGAAATAGTGTTATGATACTTCAGTGTGGCACCATGACGGTAATAATGACTCCAATAGACAGGCACAGAGGTGAAATAACTGATGGGTAAATAACCTCAATAGATATAATAATTAATATAAAAAAAATATTCTTTTCTTTCAGAAAGTTGCTTTCAAGCATTTTCCAGACCTTCACCAGTTTGCCATAGCAAATGTAGCCAGTGTGGATAGTAGGAAGTCATTACTCAAGTATTTTAAACCACTCAGGTATGTCATTTCATCTGCGTATATACAGTTCTAAAACTTGTCTCCAGGTCACAGTATTGTCATGACTGAAGTAATTTCAAGATTAATTTCTTTCCATAAATTTTTAGTCAGTTTAAATTTATTTATTTTACATTGATTGTGAAACAAGTCCTAACAACTTAAACAAATCATGTTAAAATTCTTTCTGGATAGAATCGATACTAAGCTGATTAAAGTACTACATACTGTTAAAGTGTCTCGCTGAATGATTCCACATATAATTGTAATGGGGAATCAAACCCATGACCCTCTGATCCTGGATCCAATACTCTCATCTAGACCATGCAGTCCACTTTTAGTTGTGAACTTTGCCACATACATGCAGTTGGTATACGATGTTTCTATCCAATACATGTATATGCATTGGTATGTACATTCATTTTGAAAGATATTCTGCAAATAAAAATGTTGACTAAGAAATATGTAACCATAAACTTTATAACATGATGATTGCAAAACTTCTAAATTGTTTAAAATACTCTGTATAGCAAATGATTCTGAGTTGTATGATTGAATGCATTTTTGTACATATTTTTCAGTACGAGAGAGTTACACGTGGTGCTCAGTCACCTTAACATGCTGTCCCACCCGGAGGATGGTGTAGAATCACAGCATGACAGAGGTTTTCTCCTAGAATTGTTGGTAAGTTATCAGTTTCCTACAGCACTTATATTTATAATCCACCATTAGAGTATTAGAGTGCAGGCATTTTTCTTTCATTTTGTGAAATGCTATTAACATTTTATTAATAAACATATGTAAGTACTTTTTAAGTTAGAGTTACCTGCTGTTATGAGTGTTACAGTCCACATGCTGATGAGTTCCTGATGTCTGCCATTTTAACAACTTGAGTCAAATGTTGCAGGTATACAAAATGGCAGCACGGTTTTGTTGTCAAATCACATTGGAAGGAGATTGGGAAAAAAATTTTGTTTGTAAGGCCATAATAAATTATTTGCTAGATTATCATCCCCGTCCGCCCCCTAATTTCCATACCGACCCGGCCCTTTTTATTTTCATAAAAAAAAAAATTAAAAAAACGTACAAAATTTTAAAAATGAAAATAAAATATAAAAAATAAAATCCTCCCACTTCCCCGTTTTTAAGAAAAAATTTAATGATAATCTAGCAATTAATTTATAATAGCCTAAGGGTATAATTTTACAAACCCAGTAATATAAAAGATCTAGGATACTCTGTGGCTGGTTGGTCTGAGGTGCTGTTGTCTAATGATCTCTTCTCACAGCTGTGCAAGGGTCAATGGTTCGAGCCTGGTTTGCGTATTTCTCCACCATTAAAACTGGATATACTATTTATAGTTTGTTATGTGTTGAAAATCATGTTAAACCCATTAAATAGTTAAAAGAGTATTTCTGGATATATATATACATATGTGTAAGATATCTATCAATATAAAGAAAGCCAACAGGAACCAGAGTGGTGTGTCATATTTTAATTGTAAATAAAAAAAAAAAGTGCACATTGATAAAATCAAAAATATATTTCAGGTTCGTCGTCATGAGAGGAAGAAATCTCAGCTTGAACAAATCAATGAAATGCCACTGTACCCTACAGAAGATATTGTCTGGGATGAAAACATTGTTCCTACAGAGTTCTATAGTGGTGAAGGTAAGTACTTTCTACCCTCTGCAAATGTTTACTTCTGTACAGAAATTATCCCCTACCCCACACACATTCAAAGTTTTTTTATTATTTGTACATGTACTGCTATTCATGCCAATACTTTGTATGTGCAACTCTCAAAACTAAACTCATTTAATTAGAAACTGAATAAATTTACAAAACAGTTACGGTACCTTAATATGTCAAAGGTCAAGATGAATATATTTACAAAAAATTGTAGCACTAATGACATTCTTATTGCATTTTTTTGACCATGAAAACTTTTCACAGCTGGGCTGACTTTTGACAGCTTAGTTTAATTCATTGTTTACATCTTTTTACATTATGTAGGTACTTTAGCATTGCCGAAGATAAATTTACAGTTCTTGACATTGCATGACTATCTGCTACGGAATTTCAACTTGTTTCGGCTAGAATCCACATGTGAGTACCGTAATATAAATTTTGTTCAATTTTGATGTTAGAGTGCAAGTGTTGGGCAGATTGACGTCTATGTGGATTGGTTTAGTTATGATGGTGTTAAAGAATTGTTTACATGTGCATGATATGTTATGACTTCAACTGATTGTATTTTCTTTTGGTTTAGCTTTCATCAATCTTGCAGCTATATCAGACTGTGTCTGCTTGTGACGGTGTTTTAAGTGCTTCATATCTGATGTATGCTGTCATAGACATTTGGTTTAGTTTATACCGATTTATTTCAGCTGGATTGCGAAGAAAGCTCATAGCTGATATGAACCTCTCACAAGTCTGCTACTGTGTGTCGGTTTTTGAGAGGCATCAGGTTGAGCCCACATCCTCTGACATGAGGAGCCAACACTCTATCTGCTACACAACTGCCCCGTTTATTTGAGATTAGTTATTTTTAACCAATCCATCATCTTTGCTTGAATGCCCAGCACCAAGCAAGGATGCTTCTTGTACATATTTTCAAGTATTTGGTAAACCAAACCGTCCCATTTAGCCTGATTGGATTACTTTTTGTGTGGCAAACAGTGAAACCTGTCTTAAGCAGCCAGTCAAGGGAATTAGCAAAAGTGGCCTTTTAAAACAGGTTGCTTAATACAGGTTAATTTGCTTTTTACACATACAAAATTGGAAATAGAAAATGTGACTGCTTTGTTGTGAGGTTGTTTAGTAGAGGTGACCACTTATACAGCTTTGACTTTATAAGGTATAAATTTTGAATTACCTACATTTTGGTATTATTTATGAAAACGTGTGATAAGGAATTAACTATGTTATTTATAAATGTTCACAGATGAGATAAGGCAGGATATAGAAGACGCTGTCACTCACATGAAGCCATGGCGGGCGGAGAATGGGTCGACATACTTTGGTGGATGGGCTAGAATGGCCCAACCCATTGCAGGGTTCAGTGTTGTAGAGGTATGACTATTGTGGTGATCCATCTATAGCCAACTCACCATCGTTGTCCCTTCAGTATTGGTTGAGACATTTCTTTTAGTGACTTCTCTGAAACTGGAATCCATTTTAACACAACTTTGTAACTATGTGACTTTCCCTTAGCCATTTATTTCTCATCTTAAGCACCAATCAGCGTGCAGAATTGTTAAGGCAGTTTTTTTCATGTTTATGATTTAAGTTGTAAAATGTGTAAGATTGCCAATTTGCCATAGGAGGTAGGCAAAGTTTGTATTGAAATGGAATGATAATTTACTACTACAACGACGATGATGACAACGATGACTACAACAACATTTTTCTATGCCCCCACCATGTGAAGAAGGATGTTGGGGTTAACCATATTAGATATTGCCAGTATGAAATCTAAATGTGCATGGCAGTCTGTTGACGCTTAGATTTTTACCTGCAACAACTCCTAAATTGTTCCACTGATTTTGATAAGGATGATGTCTTGTTGTGCATGGAATCACAGCTTTCAAGTTGGATGGTTTAAAGTGTATCAGAATTATGGAAAATTTTAAAATGTATAAAAACTTTCCAAAACTTTTTTCCAATTTATCATGCCCACATATACTCACTGATCATGTGTTGCCACTAAGATATCTATTTAAACATGCTAAAATAATTTATTGAAAATGAATTTTCTGTCTTGGCTTACATGCCCAGGTTAGACTGAACTAGATTTCTCACTGAATATTACAATGTATCTTGTGATGTGTCAGATGATTCATGTGATTTCATTTTGAATTTGATTTGATCTGTCATACTGGTTTACGTATCGTAGAATTTGTTCCATTTTAGAAGGAGTCTGAATGATGCAATGAAGGTTGTTAAGTAGTATTTACGAGCTGTCTTTTTCAAATTGGGATTTCCTTTCAGTTTCATCACCCTGATTATAGTATTTGTCACCTTTAAATGGTTTTGAAATTCATATTATATTTAATTATGATCATGATGTCCTTTAACAAACATGACCATTATAAACTTATTTTATTTTTTTAGATATTTATAGATATTTTTTTTATATACATGTTCTCCCTTTAATTTATATCTGAGTTCAGTTGTGGCTAAAAACTGCATTATATGGCTTTGTGTGCATGATTCAACATCCAGTTTTTATTGAATCTTCACCAAACTTACTTAAGCTGTAGTTATATAACCATAAGATCTCCCATAAGTTCTTGAGCATGTACAATCCAATGATTTATGAGGTATGGCCTGAGAATCATAAAAAAATTTTTTTTCATACACTCTGGTGCCAACCTTCTCCACTGGATCCTCCACAGTCATTATCAGTTACATGTACCGTAATATCACATACCTTGCAATTTATTTGAAAAGAATTTGCTTTACTTCAGATGTGAGAGCTTTGGCGTTATTACATGTATTTCGAAATCACTTATTATTCATTGTTTCTTTAAGTGCCATTAAAACGAAAAATTTTGTAACATCTTTGTAACATTTTTATTTTTTAGATTAGTCTAAAAATTAAAAACAAATTGGTAAAAGAAGTGAAAAATATAGAAAAACTTCTAAAAATTGTATTACTTTTAAATTATACAGGTTGCTAAGCCACATGTTGGCGAGAGTCACCCGGCACAGGTGAGAGCAGATGTCACAGTGACTTTGAGTGTCGTGTCCTCCATTAAGAATGAATGGGAAAGTAAGTTCTAGATTTATCATCTTCCATTCCATTATTACCTCTCCAAGAAAACACAATATAACCAGGCCTTCTAAAATTGCTGGTTTTTCGACCGATTTCTGAAGTTCAAAACCGGTTTTCGTTTCAAAGTTTAATAAAAAATCGGTCCAGATATTTTCAAAGTTCAATAAAAAAATCGGTCCAGATATTTTCTATCGGTCGTATAAAATCTCATAAATTGCTCTTACCATGCCATACTGACCTGTGAAAAACGCCTTGCGGCAATATCATTTGACCCAATAATCCGTTTGTTTTGTCACCTGCTGCGCAAAATGATGTAAATTTTGACTCAACCATTGACGGTATTAGGGGAGTGTTATCGGAAGAGTCTATCGCTATGTAGCACACCTCCGATGGTGGTTGAACAATTACATTGGTTTCCATGGTGATTATTTCACGCAGCTTCCGGAACTTGCAACATTTCCGGTTCGATCGAACACTTTTAATATAATGAAATTTATTCAGTAAAGCGGAAACATAATGTCAGTCATTAAAATGTGCACATTGTGATAAAGTATGTTATAAATAATACACAAATAAACTTGAAATCGTTCCCTATTAATAAATAAACGGAAAAAATACATGATGCAGCTGACATGGTGGGTGGGGTATGCATAAATGTAAAGGCATAATGTAAGGCAATTTTAGTGATTTTTTTTTAAATAAGTGCGATTCTTACGGTAGTAAAAAACATGGACCGATTAACATTTTGGAATTTTAGAAGGCCTGAATATAACATTACTTATCTGATCTGGGATTGAGTGTTTTTGTGTTTTATTAATTTTAACTTCTTTTATTGATGCAGATAATATGGAACATGCAGAACATCTGAGATTTAGAATGATTAGAAAATTTGAGATTTGATTTTATTAGAACATTTGAGATTTGGATGGATGTGGAACATCTCAGAACAGCATGTAACTTCTGAGATTAATATTCTACACAGAAATTAATTGTATTGTTCTGTTGTAAGTATTGAAATCAAATCATTAAGTGTATAAAAATGTTTTTTTTGTTTTTTTTTTCAGATCTTAGAAAGCATGATGTAGCATTCCTTATCACTGTGCGGCCACCAAACAGTATTGGCACAAAATATGACCTTAAGGCTCCCTTCATTCCCCAAGTGGGCCTTATGTATGTCCGTGGCTGTGAGATAGAGGGCATGCTGGATGCTGAAGGAAAAGTCATTGAGGAAGGTATTTGTATAAGCTTGTTCTGCGTATAGTGAGATGATATAAAATTTATTTGAAATTTTCTTTTTCATATTAATACGAATACACTTGGGTCTCGTTATAATGGTTATTTCTCAGTTGCTGGGATTCACAGAATGAAACTGCGATTTAACCAGAACCATGTTATATTGAAGATTTATCTTGGAAAAGGTCCAAGTTGGTAGTCACCTGATCCAGACTGAATGGTATTGGTTACATCGTCTCTTTTAACCCTTTACTCCATATAGACGCGTTTTCCCGCACCAATCACAGAAGGCCTTTGAAAACAGTGCAGGAAGAGTTCAGATTGCTCATAACGAGCAATCTGAACACTTCCTGCACTGTTTTCCACTCTGTCAGTTAATATAAACATAATTCATCTAATAATTCAAAAGCCTTCTATATTAGAGGTGTCCAAAGGCATCTATATGAAGAAAAGGGTTATTCACTCAACTTCTTCCAGTCTCATCACAAGAATGGCTAATTGAGACAGTATTTTTAAGTTACTCGTGTCTCAAACACACAATATGAAACCCGCCCTAAAGTCTTATTTGTGACCTAACAGGGTATATTGACCCACAATGTCATATAATGTTGGTCAGTGCTCCTCCAATACATACATGTACATGCATACATATATGCATAATATTGATGAAAATTAAGCTTTTGTGAATGTCTGAAGTGGGTTGCAAACTTTTGTAATATGGCTTCAGAAGCCTTTTATAAGATTTTGCTAAGTTTTCACAGAAGCTCTATGAGGTCCGGGACGATTCAGATGCATTCAAATTCAGATGGGAATTTCAAAAATAGTCTTCTCAAAATAAAATTTCGAAATTTGTTAACATATTTTACAGTAAACAGAATTGTCTTAAACAGACAGATCATGCTCAGGTGAGAACTCGGTTCCCGTTATATTGTATGTACTATTGAGTTTCTATTGTAGGCCCAGAACCAAAGCCTGATTTATCTGGTGATACTCGGACATTCCGTGTTTGGCTGGACCCTAACCAATACCAGCAGGATATGATAGCTACCGAGGATGGTGTAGAGGTAATTGTGCATATCTTTCAATCATGTTCACACTTTGCCTTCTATACTTTCTCTAGGATCAGCACAGGCACTAGTAAGTGTAGTCTTCTCCAGAGTCAAATATATATATATATATATAATGTCACTGGCGCAGCTGCTTGTATGTTCTAGCATTCCCCATGGTCAAGTAAAGTCCTTGTAATTCTACTTTTTTCTGAAATCAGATAAAGTATCTTGCCAAGGAAGTTGTATCCTTCTCTGGTGTCAGTTAAAGTATCTTGTCAGATGCTAACATATTCTACTCTTCTCAAGGGTGAGATAATGTCTCGTACACAAGTGCTAGATAAACTCTCTTGCATAGGTGTTGATAAGTTTTGGCTTTTTTTAGAGTAACATAAAGTCTCTTGCTCCAGTAATAACATCTTCTACCCTTTTCCAGGATCAGATGATGTCTCATACACAGGTGCTAAGTATTAACTCTTGCATAGGTATTAATATGGTTTAACTTTGTCTGTGGTCAGATAGTGCAAAGGTGCAAGTATGTTGTTTGATAAAGCCTTAAGCATAGGCATAGTAATATTTTAGTTTTCTCTCCATTCATTTAATCTCCTGCAAAGGTACTGTTAACTTCTAGCATTCCCTAGGGTCAGATTTTGTCTCTTGCACAGTTTGTGCAATTAAATATTGCTTTGACAAACAACCTAACCAAACAAATAGAAAGCTGTGTTTTGCCTCTGTAGTGGGATGTGCACAGAGATTTTTTAAGCAACCCCTATGAAATATGGTTTATTAAAAGAATAATGTTGATATCAAAACTACACATTTTTATTACAAAATACTATCTCATGCATTGCATTAAAAACAGAAATATTAATTGTATTAAAAGTGTAACAATGAAGAATAAATTAAAGAAACAGAAATGTTGAGTTTCATTTATGATAAAAATATTTCAGGATGTATACGAAACCTTCAATATCATAATGAGAAGGAAACCAAAGGAGAACAATTTTAAAGCTGTCCTAGAAACAATCCGAGATCTGATGAACACAGACTGTGTAGTTCCTGAATGGCTTCATGACTTAATTCTGGGATACGGTAGTCCCGATGCTGCCCATTATTCACAGTAAGTACACGTACATACATCTAGTTTAATACACATAAATATTTCAGCATATGGATATATGCTAAAATGAAATCATTTGTGGCTAATTGGTATAAGGCACTGTCTGAATATCACTTACCTCTCACTACGGAGGACAGAGGCCAAGCTCACTTAGAAATCTTTATGTGAATAAGATCAAAGTTCCTTTAGATGCAAATTCAATTACTGTTGATAGCAGTATTACCATATTTTATTAATTTTTTTGTGATTCAAGGTAAAAAGAGGACTGCCGCCAAACTTTGTAGATAGGTGGGAGTATCATCATTTAAATCATTGTCATAGATTATCAGTCATCCTAACTACCAACATCAGCAGCAGCAGCAACAGCAGCAGCATAAATACTATAACCATATATATTTTCCACCACTCATTGTAATTTTGTATACCGGTATATTATAGAATGGACAATAGGCTGAGTACACTTGACTGGAATGACACGTTCTTGTCCATGGAACACCTGCGAGCCAGTTTCCCAGGTTACCAGGTAGATGTGACAACAGACGACACAAACAAGTGTAAACCACCATTCAGGTATGTTGTGTTGTGTTGTGTTGTATTGTTTATAATTATATAACAAGTTCATAAAATATAAATAACTGAAACATTTTATATTGAAAATGAACATGTCAATCTATATAACCAGAATATATACACCTATTAGGTTTCATGTATTGTTGACACTAGATGCACACATGAGTGAAGTCGCTGGAGAAATGTTATTTTGATGTCAAATGCTAGATTCTCAACACATTGCAGGTTGTAGGTGGGATTTTGTTGAACTCTTTTGAACACAGTTCCTTTTTTATTTTACTGGGCCAGTGTTCTCACTTCTGAACAAATGCTTAGATCAGAATTGTAATGAGAAAAATACAAAAGAGGCTATTAACAATATATAACAAAACATGACAGAATTGTTGTTCACATACATGTATCATACAAAGTATGGTTGCTTTGATTGTCCTGACAGTCAACTGTCAAGCGAGGTGAAGATTAAAACCATTGTGCATTAGTAACAAAATTTATGTATTTACATCATTTTATGCCCTTGTCCCGATTGCTTGGGTGGCATATAGCATTTGGTCTTGCTTATAATTTTTTCAGCTGCCTGAGATTTTGTGTGTAAAAGTTTATTTGAAAACTCCCTATGACTTACAGATGTGTCATGAATACATTGAATCAGGTCAGTTGTTATGATATTAAAGAAAATTGATATATTTATATATACATACATATTTGTATTTCTCTTAGAATAACTTTCCATGAAGAGGCCCCAGAAAGAGGAAAGCGGAAAGATGGGGAGGAAACCCCAGCTGCTGTCAGGAAAGTGAAAGTGGAACCACATACCATTGTCAACAGAGGACCATATTCATACAGTCAACCTAAAAAGTAAACAGCATAATATTGTCTTTGTTTAGTTTATAATTTTTTATTTTAATTCAGTTACAAAGTCAGCTCAGCGCTGATATAAAGTGCCCCTGTGTACCTTTCCTAGGTAGAACCAGCACTGAGTATTGGTTTTGAAGACACTTTGGTCGGGCTTAAAATTAAACCCATCACCTCTGGCTTGACCAGTCAACACTCAATTGCATTCATCCCCCAGCATGTCTTAAAATTGTAGTAAAGGTAGTAAAATAACCTTAATTACAATTACAAGTACAGTCAAACCTGTGTAAGCGGCCACCTCTATTGAGCTTCCACTTGTCTTAAGCAGTCACATTTGCTATTTCCCATTTCTATGCTTACAGAGCAAATTAACCTGTATTAAGCAACAATCTGTCTGGAAAGGCCACCTGTGTTTATTCCCATGACTGGCTGCTTACAAATGGTTTAATTGTACAAAGTTTATTTCAGTAATTTAGTTCACCAGCTCATGATGCAATTTCACATAATAGTGAAATTAGAGAGTGACAATAATAATACAGTTTTACATATTAAGTGTTGAATATGATCAAACTGGTAATCAATATCGATAATTTATATAAAAATCAGAGTTTTTAACAATGATTGTATAAATTTTGAACCAGTTGAAATAGTTCAATCAGGTAAAGATCAATTTTTTTTATCATAAAATTGATTCTAAAGATTGTTAAGTTCAAAGTTAAATTTGAAATTTTGAAGTAGCAGTAATTTTTAGGGACAAAGTACCTCAGGGAATTCATGTTATCTGTATATATTAACCTTTTTGCTTATTTTTTCTATGAACATTTTCAATATTTGTGATACCTTTCAGAAATAGCATACGGTTTACACCCACCCAGATTGAGGCTATCAGAGCTGGGATGCAGCCAGGTTTGACGATGGTTGTGGGACCCCCAGGAACAGGAAAGACGGACGTGGCTGTACAAATAATATCTAACATATACCATAACTTCCCGGACCAGAGAACACTTATTGTCACTCACTCAAATCAGGTTCGTTTGCAGGAAGAGTAAAACGGATCTGAATTATATTTTGGAGACAAGTAACTTCTAAAGCTTTCCAAAGAATTAACTTCCAAACTTGATTTTTTATTGATGAATTTGTGATAACCTGTGCTTAACATATCATAGTGAAAAACAAATCGAAGATCTATTATCATGACCCTGGCATTGGCATTGTTGTAGTCTTATGGTAAAAGTCTTATGTTTAGCTGAGCTTTACCTTTGTTTCAGAACAAACTACATGTACTTATGTTTTTGTGACTTAACTTCATAAATATACCTATATCTTGATTATCATACAATGTTTATAGCTAAGTTAACTAAATTTCCTGACTTTAGATTCTAAAATGTTTGTTTTTTTGTTAAGATTGGGTTTGAGTTTTTTTTTCTCTTGTTTAAAATTTTAATTCAGTCAACCTGTTTGAACAGTCAGCTGTCTTAAAAGGCCATTATTTGCTGTTTTTGGAAACTGTTAAAGCAGGGTTTACTTTTATAGTAAACCTCTGCATCTTGTGTTCATGAGTTGGTTATGGCTATTTAAACATTAAAATTTAATATGGGTTTGTGACAAACTAAATTCACAATGTTTTAATTTTCCATCAGGCTTTGAATCAGTTATTTGAGAAAATAATGGCACTGGACATTGATGAACGTCACTTGTTACGTCTTGGTCACGGGGAGGAGTCATTGGAGACAGAAAAGGACTACAGCCGATACGGTCGTGTGAATTACGTCCTGGCCCAGCGATTAGAGCTTCTACAGGAGGTTGCTAGGCTACAAGAAAGTCTACATGTGCCAGGGGATGTTGCATACACTTGTGAGACATCTGGATATTTCTTTATATACCAAGTGTTGGCCAGGTGGGAGGAGTTCCAGAGTAAACTACGCAAACTTAAGGTGGGTGCAAGTTGGTACTGTAATAACTAACTACAGACGGTTAAAACAAACAGATAAGTGGGAACAGTTTTATATATAAAAATGATATATTAGCAAGCATGGTAGTGGAAAGAGTAACATAAAGGGAGAAAAGCAATTAGAGGCAGAGTAGTTGTAACATTTTCATTAAGAGAAGAGAATATAATAACAGATAGGATGCTTGGAACAGTTTCATATAAAGGAAAACCGTGAAATTCCAATCTTCTGTTTAACTGATTTGTTAGGATTCTCAGCAGAGCCTCGGTTCAAATATAAACAAAGAAACCCATATACCCATAAAATATAGTTAGTATATAAATATATTCAGTACCATGTGAGCAGACCTTTTTGTTCAAATCTTTCTGATCAGTTGATATATAATGTAATGCTGATTTACCAATGTGTATAACAATTTACTTTGATACAGGAGAAGAAAGTGGAAAAAGTGAAGGAGTTATTCCCCTTTAATGAATTCTTCAAGAATGCCCCTCAGCCAATGTTCAAGGGAAGGAACTATGGAGAGGATATTGATATTGCAGAAGGTTGCTTCAGACACATCAAGAAAATGTTCACTCAGCTCGAGGTTTGTTAAAATATCTTGGAAGTTATTTTTGTAAACCCCACCATCTCTATTTCAGCTCATTTTGCATTTACAAAACCAATTTGCTATTTATAAGATTTGTATAATTCCTTCAGCTGTAACACAAAATACCACGTATGAACATTAAGAAAAAAAATGAATGGGGATGTTAAAATCATTTATTAAATGCAAAATAATAAAATATTAGAAGAAAAATGGGTAGAGGATCTTTTGTCTACAGGTCATTGATTTTGATAGACTTCATGAATGCTTTCATTGTAATAAAAGTATATTATCACAATAAATGCATTAGGTTTTTGTGTCAAACTTAATGATTTTTTTTGGTCAATATTTCCATCTTATATGATAACTGATATATATACATATATATATATATGGAACTGTAAAAGTAATTGCCAGTTTCATTGAGTTTTCATCAGGGTCAATTAAAAAAATGTACCATCTCATGGTTAAGGTAATTGACTAGTATCTGTATTTCCAGGAATACCGGGCCTTTGAACTTCTGAGGAGTGGTTCAGACAGAGCAGATTATCTCCTGATAAAGGAGGCCAAGATAATTGCCATGACCTGTACACATGCTGCCTTGAAACGCCGCGACCTTGTTAATGTTGGCTTCAAGGTAAGTTTTATCAAGTTAGACAATTTATACTCTGGCTGCTCATCAAGGTAGGAAACATGTTGATGCTGATTTGATTTTTGTAAACAAATTGTAAAGATTAATTATGTACATTGTATATAACTTTTATACAATACAGGTTCCAGTCACTGATGTACCATGTTTTTTTTAGCTCTACTGGCCAAAGGCAAGCAGGGCTTATGTCATGGTAAATTGTCTGTCATCCGTCCATTAACCTTTTTCTTGTAGACGCGATAGCACCTTTATTTTCCATTGAATCTTAACCAAACTTGCACAGCAGTTATATAACCATAAGAGCTAGGATGATTGCTTGAACCAGTGTCTTTCGACCACAAATGCCTCTGCCACAGGGCTTATAAGCACATTTTAAGCGAAATTTTAAAAAATATTTTCTCTGAAAGTTCAAGGCCTAGACCTTAGATATTTTACATGTAGCATTGAATGGAGGTCCCCTAAAAGATTGTTGAAGTCAGGTCCCTGGGGTCAAATTTGGGGCCACCACAGGGGTCACTGTTTTACATAGAGTTATATAGGGAAAATGTTGTAGACGCGATAATACCTTCATTTTTCATTGAATCTTAATCAAACTTGCACAGCAGTTATATAAACACAAGATATCGAATGAGTTCTTTAACCAAAGTCATTCAACCACAAATGCCCCAACCACAGGGCTTATCAGCACATTTTAAACAAAATTTTAAAAAACATTTTCTCTGAAAGTTCAAGGCCTAGACCTTAGATATTTTACATGTAGCATTGCATGGAGATCCTGTAAAACATTTGTTGAAGTTGGCCCTGGGGCCAAATTTGGGGCAGCCACAGTCGTCACCGTTTTACATAGAGTTATATAGAGACAATGTTGTAGACGCGATAGCATCTCATTTTTCATTGAATCTTAACCAAACTTGCACAGCAGTAATATAACCACAAGACTCGAACGAGTTTTTGAACAAGCGTCATTCAGGGCTTTTAAGCACATTATTCTAGGATTCAATCTCGGACCAAACAACCAAACGGGGGACTTAGGATTTCTCTAAGATTCAATTGATATAACGTCGAAAAGTGTTACCATATTTTATTTTCACAATATTACATAATCAAGTATTCCCAAATTAAATCAAATCACTTAGTTTGTTTCAGTATAAGTGGAGCGCATGGTCATGTCCGTTGTGACTTCAACAGATAACTGTTATTGAAGCTAAAGGAAGCGCAAGGAAGCGACCGAGGGCATATATAACCAAAACTTTGTTGCGCTTAAGTATGATAGCCACACACCCCTTTGGTGTACTAAAAACCAAACCAGGTACCCCATTGGTACCATTATAGCAACAGGTACCCCATTGGTACCATAATATCTGGTACCCCCTTAGTACCAAATAAAAGCAGGTGCCCCTTTGACACCATAATACAACCAGGTGCCCCTTTGACACCATATACAACCAGGTACCCCTTTGGTACCATAATATCTGGTACCCCCTTAGTACCAAATAAAAGCAGGTGCCCCTTTGACACCATAATACAACCAGGTGCCCCTTTGACACCATATTACAACCAGGTGCCCCTTTGACACCATAATACAACCAGGTAACAGCGCAACTTCGCCTACTTCCTGTTTCAATATAAAGTAGTCTTACATAAACGGGTGAGACAATGTAAGAACGCCTAGCCCTTATCGCTCTCTGGCCAGTTCTTACATGCTCCGAAAACCACTCCCAAAAAACTAATTTTTAGCCGCATGAGTCTCCTCCATATCACAGATGACTGCTATGGTATGTTGAAAGACCCATAGGCATGCAAAAGAATGAATTTGAAATATGCCAATACATAAGTAATATTTCGTTATGCCCCCGATCGCATCCAAACGTAAGAATTTTCCGCAGACATGACAAAGAGAGATGAAAAGTAGAAAAGGAAAGAAAGCAAAAGAATAATGAAGAAAAATAGGAGATAGCAACTTTCATAGGAGATAGCAACTTCCATAGATACATAACAATAAAATATACAGTTCAAACTATTTGTCATTATTACGTTTGCCTAAGACAGTCACTTTGTTAGCTCTCGTTGTTTTCACTTGGAACTATATCAACGTCAGTTCGTTTCCGCCACTGCTGGCACACTTGAAAATGTAACATGTTAACACTGAATTGTCACTATTATTCGTTTAAACTTGACGGTTCACAAACAACACCTGGACAGAAATGTTCATTGCCTGCTCAGTTCCGAAGACGAGATCGCCACATTTCGGACTGTTGTAGTGCGAAGCCTTTGTGTCTTTGAACGTGCCTCAAGTCCATGGTGTATAACATGTAGTTTGCCTAAGACAGTCACTTTGTTAGCTCTCGTTGTTTTCACTTGGAACTATATCAACGTCAGTTCGTTTCCGCCACTGCTGGCACATTTGAAAATGTAACATGTTAACACTGAATTGTCACTGTTAATCGTTTAAACTCGACGGTCCACAAACAACACCTGGACAGAAATGTTCATTGCCTGCTCAGTTCCGAAGACGAGATCGCCACATTTCAGACTGTTGTAGTGCGAAGCCTTTGCGTCTTTGAACGTGCCTCAAGTCCATGGTGTATAACATGTAGTTTGCCTAAGACAGTCACTTTGTTAGCTCTCGTTGTTTTCACTTGGAACTATATCAACGTCAGTTCGTTTCCGCCACTGCTGGCACATTTGAAAATGTAACATGTTAACACTGAATTGTCACTGTTAATCGTTTAAACTCGACGGTTCACAAACAACACCTGGACTGAAATGTTCATTGCCTGCTCAGTTCCGAAGATGAGATCGCCACATTTCAGACTGTTGTAGTGCGAAGCCTTTGTGTCTTTGAATGTGCCTCAAGTCCATGGTGTATAACATGTACTGAAATTAAATAACTGACCAACAGTTAACATGTTAATTCTGTATGCATAAAATAGAGGAGATTTTTTAGAAAGTGTAACTTGGTTAAGGGTGCGGTGGGTGGGTTGATGTTTTGCTTTTACCTGTGCAATATGGAAGTGCGAGGGCGACGTGGCGGTCACATGGCCTTATATACCCGACCAGTTCACGTCCGATCTCGCGAGGATTAGTTACTATAGAGAAACTAGCGTCTTTAAAATACAACTTGCTTCCGTAAAGCGTGTCCGAAAATATACGGAAATTGTTACCAGAATAACCAAGATTAATCTTTAAAATTAATCTCTATTATATGTGATATTTAAAAAAACATTTTCTCTGAAAGTTATAGACATATACATGCATTATATTTTAACTTTATATTTCAGTTTGATAACATCATGATGGAAGAGGCTGCTCAGATATTGGAAATAGAAACTTTCATACCTCTGCTGCTACAGGTATTAACATAGAAACTTACATAACTCTGCTGCTACAGGTATTAACAAATAGTGGGATGGGGGGGGGGGGGGGGGACCTTCATACCTCTGCTGCTACAGGTATTAACAAAAAGTGGGGGTGGGGTTGAATTTATTTTGATTTCATAAGGAACAAATCATGCTTTAAGGATTTTCTGTTCTGTTGAATCATATTTATTATATAAAGCAGAATGATGGGAAAATGCAGATAAAATGATGTGTTTTCGAAACAAAACATAAATTTAAAGGGTTGACGGAATATTTGAATATTTAGTGTCATTTTTTATGCCATTGACGGCTAACAGACGATCAGTTAACCTAACCACTTGCCTGGGATCCTGGAAGATTAACCTATACTCGAGCACATCCCATCTCAGCAAGTAACTGGTAACTTTCCCACTTGAATCAGCAGTGATAATGAGACATAATGTCATATATTAGTTATCATGGAGACTGTGGACGGGCAGGGATTCAAACTCATGACATCTGGATTGATAGTCAGATGCACTACCGACTGAGCTAATCTGACCCGATTTAAAGGGACATATATGGCAGTGTTGAAAAATTTTACTTGTATTCTCAATTGAATAAATCTTTTCAAATATTATAATTTAACCTTATGGAGATATAAATCACCAAGTATTACTATCTGGAATTCAAAATTAATAAAGTATTAACATTATTAAAAAAATAGTGAAGTCACACTAGTTTTGGAAACATGACTTAACACTCTTAAAAATTTCAAATTTATATTATTGAAATCTTAACTATGATACTGTTAAAAACAAAAGAAAAGAAAATATTTGTTACACTTTTTGTCATAAATGATCATGAATATGCAAACTATGATGTCTTTAACCTCTTACAAGTCTCACTCCTTTCTAAAATAGAAACAAATTATAGGAGCTGTGCACATACTGGATTATTTTAATTTCATATTTGCATCATGTAGAGTTGCATGTATAATAGTGTCAGAAATACAGGTAAGTGAAAAGTTATCAAAATTGCCATGTATCTCTTAAAGAAATGAAATTTTAAGTAAGATTCTTAGTTTTAGACTTAGACTCTGGGAATAAAACACAAAATTTCATCCTCTAAAATTAAGACATACCGGTAGATCATAGTATTACGTTCAGATCCATTTAACAATTATTCCTTGCCGCAGTATTACGACTCTGTATCAGTTGGTGTTGTTGTAAGATTAATTCTAGATTGCTGAAAGTACTAAACACTATATATATATGTCATTACAATCTTGTTTTCATCGTGACAGAACCCGGAGGACAACAACAATCGTCTGAAGCGCTGGATCATGATCGGGGACCACCACCAGCTCCCTCCGGTCATCAAGAATATGGCATTCCAGAAGTTCTCCAACATGGAGCAGTCGTTGTTTACAAGACTTGTCAGACTCGGTGTACCCACTGTAGATCTTGATGCCCAGGGTAGAGCCCGGGCTAGGTAAGATTATTAATGAAGTTTGGTTGTCAGTAAAATTGATACATTATATACATGGAAGAGTCATTACTTATCTTTCAGCCTCTTTAATGCTTACATTATTGCTCTGGTGTGGAATATAAGACTCTTTCATTGGTATGATATTCGGATAGAATATTCCATCCCAAGTGATAACTGTTCGTTGAGAAAGAGGCTCTGCCAAGGTACGGAATTTTCCAAACAGCCAAACGAAAAACATTAGATAATTATTTTCACATTTCACACCTTTAAATTGGCAGATATTCTTATGCATTATATAAGGAATCAATTGTTTAAGCTTGATATGCTCAATTACAGATATATTGCATCCCACCTTATGATGAACTCAATTAACATTTCAGGCAATTTTTTGGCAATTGATGAATTTATAAGGCTGTTTTTTGTCCAGCCATTGCTAATATGATTTATTTTATCATGTCAATACATTCGTTTCTGTTGATAAACTGCCTGTCTGATAAACATAGGTTTATCAAGTAAATGAAATTTTATCAGGCACATGTAGTCATTATGTATAATAATACATTTGACCTGCATGGGATCTCTATAGGCTATAACAAAAGTTTGAAGCGAATTAGAAATATTGACATGATAAAGAGAATACCTTGTTAGTGTCTAATATATTCAACTTCATGAGGTCTGGCACAAAAAACAACAAAGACTAGTTTTAATGAAATGGGTTGAAAATAAGTACAATGTAGTTTGTGTAGTGTTTCACTGTCTTACTTAAGACAATCCGTCTTGATGTTTAAGAGTTTAGATTGGCTTCTTCTACCCAATGTATTTAGATTGATTTATATTGGTGACAGAAAATCTAGAAAATATATTTTTAAAACATGATGAAATGTCAATTTAGGATATAACATAATGTTTCTTTTCTACAGTTAAGAATACCAATATAAGAATATGTTGGGAAAAAAGGAGTAACACTAGTTACTAAATAATGTATTAAAGTGTTAAGTATAAAAAAATTAGACATTTAACAAAAGTGTTAAGCTAATTTAGCATTTAATACACTGACCTAATCTGAAACTATTATTTTTAAAAATGTTTTGTAGTCTTCCAGGGGATGGTCCTTTTCATAACAACGTGATTGTGTATCAAAGATATTGTTTATTGGGCACAAAATTATCCCGTAGTTGTTCATATTATTTCCATTACCATCCACTGAAAGCAGGGTTTCTGATATCCTCTGCCTTAACTAAATGTATGGTTCCCTGTTTTGTTACTGATATCCTCAGCCTTTTAACTAAATGTGTGGTTCCCTGTTTTGTTTCTGATATCCTCTGCCATTTAACTAAATGTGTGGTTCCCTGTTTTGTTTCTGATATCCTCTGCCATTTAACTAAATGTGTGGTTCCCTGTTTTGTTACTGATATCCTCTGCCTTTTAACTAAATGTGTGGTTCCCTGTTTTGTTTCTGATATTCTCTGCCATTTAACTAAATGTGTGGTTCCCTGTTTTGTTTCTGATATCCTCTGCCATTTAACTAAATGTGTGGTTCCCTGTTTTGTTACTGATATCCTCTGCCTTTTAACTAAATGTGTGGTTCCCTGTTTTGTTTCTGATATCCTCTGCCTTTTAACTAAATATGTAGTCCCCTGTTTTGTTTCTGATATCCTCTGCCATTTAACTAAATATGTAGTCCCCTGTTTTGTTTCTGATATCCTCTGCCATTTAACTAAATATGTAGTCCCCTGTTTTGTTTCTGATATCTTCTTCCTATTAACTAAATGTGTGGTTCCCTGTTTCTTTCAGTATTGCAAGTCTGTACAACTGGCGGTACAAGAAACTGGGCAGTCTGCCTCATGTCTTATCTAACGCTGAGTACCAGCTGGCCAATGCTGGGTTTGCCTTTGACTATCAACTCATCAACGTTGAAAACTTCAATGGTGTCGGGGAGTCTGAACCAAACCCGTATTTCTACCAGGTAAGTTATATTTTGGTGCTTGAATGATAAGACAGGTTTAAGTGAAAATGTAGAAAATCTGTGCTCAATCTTGTTTGTAGGAATATCATTATGCTGTAATCTATATACTGTATATAGAAATGTATCTCCAAATATCCTTTTCATCCTTATCATCATCAACACCACTATTGTAATCGTCCTCATTGTAAACATGATCTTTTGCAACACCAAAACCTAGGAAAAACACTTTCTTGATGACTCTTGATGATTGACCATCACAGTCATCATCAACATCATTGTCAACAGCAGCAGCAAAAACAGTTCTAACACAATCATCTCAATCAGCATCATCATAATCATCAACAACACCACCATAGTAGAAATAATATCAACCACAAACTTCGTGATCATAATCACCAACATCAAGTGACCATGACATTGATATCACCATATCTGCTATCACATACATCATCATTGTAATTAAAAAATCATCAACAATATAATGAGTTCAACTCATCACAGTTAATATATGGCAACCAGTGTTACTGTTGGAAGGAATACATACTGCAGATGTCCAAACATGAATCAACTCATCACAGTTAATATATGGCAACCAGTGTTACTGTTGGAAGGAATACATACTGCAGATGTCCAAACATGAATCAACTCATCACAGTTTATATATGGCAACCAGTGTTACTGTTGGAAGGAATACATACTGCAGATGTCCAAACATGAATCAACTCCTCACAGTTCATATATGGCAACCAGTGTTACTGTTGGAAGGAATACATACTACAGATGTCCAAACATGAACCAACTCATCACAGTTCATATATGGCAACCAGTGTTACTGTTGGAAGGAATACATACTGCAGATGTCCAAACATGAATCAACTCATCACAGTTCATATATGGCAACCAGTGTTACTGTTGGAAGGAATACATACTGCAGATGTCCAAACATTAATCAACTCATCACAGTTCATATATGGCAACCAGTGTTACTGTTGGAAGGAATACATACTGCAGATGTCCAAACATGAATCAACTCATCACAGTTCATATATGGCAACCAGTGTTACTGTTGGAATGAATACATACTGCAGATGTCCGAACATGAATCAACTCATCACAGTTCATATATGGCAACCAGTGTTACTGTTGGAAGGAATACATACTGCAGATGTCCAAACATGAATCAACTCATCACAGTTCATATATGGCAACCAGTGTTACTGTTGGAAGGAATACATACTGCAGATGTCCAAACATGAATCAACTCATCACAGTTCATATATGGCAACCAGTGTTACTGTTGGAAGGAATACATACTGCAGATGTCCAAACATGAATCAACTCATCACAGTTCATATATGGCAACCAGTGTTACAGTTGGAAGGAATACATACTGCAGATGTCCAAACATGAACCAACTCATCACAGTTCATATATGGCAACCAGTGTTACTGTTGGAAGGAATACATACTGCAGATGTCCAAACATGAATCAACTCATCACAGTTCATATATGGCAACCAGTTTTACTGTTGGAAGGAATACAAACTGCAGATGTCCAAACATGAATCAACTCATCACAGTTTATATATGGCAACCAGTGTTACTGTTGGAAGGAATACATACTGCAGATGTCCAAACATGAATCAACTCATCACAGTTTATATATGGCAACCAGTGTTACAGTTGGAAGGAATACATACTGCAGATGTCCAAACATGAATCATCTCATCACAGTTTATATATGGCAACCAATATTACTGTTGGAATGAATACATACTGCAGATGTCCAAACATGAACCAACTCATCACAGTTCATATATGGCAACCAGTGTTACTGTTGGAAGGAATACATACTGCAGATGTCCAAACATGAATCAACTCATCACAGTTTATATATGGCAACCAGTGTTACTGTTGGAATGAATACATACTGCAGATGTCCAAACATGAATCAACTCATCACAGTTTATATATGGCAACCAGTGTTACGGTTGGAAGGAATACATACTGCAGATGTCCAAACATGAATCAACTCATCACAGTTCATATATGGCAACCAGTGTTACAGTTGGAAGGAATACATACTGCAGATGTCCAAACATGAATCAACTCATCACAGTTTATATATGGCAACCAGTGTTACTGTGGGAAGGAATACATACTGCAGATGTCCAAACATGAATCTGGGCAGAAGAGACATCCGTCTGCAAGTAAATGGCAAACTGCCTCACATAAATTATGAATGGATTGAGTTGGGCTCAAATCTACATCCTCAGCCATTGGAGGTCATTGCCTTCGAGCAAAGACAACCCAAACATCAATTTTACTATATTCTATAATTACTACTTTATCATATTCTATGATTACTTCTTTATCATATTCTATAATTACTACTTTATCATATTCTATGATTACTACTTTATCGTATTCTTTAATTACTTATCATATTCTATGATAACTACTTTATCGATTTCTATAATTACTTCTTTATCATATTCTATGATTAGTACTTTATCATAGTCTATGATAACTACTTAATCATATTCTATCATTTCTACTTTATCATCATTTTCTATAATTACTACTTTCCATACCTATACAGAACCTGGGAGAAGCAGAATATGTTGTGTCAGTATTCATGTACATGCGGTTGATGGGCTATCCAGCAGAGAAGATTTCCATCCTGACCACGTACAATGGACAGAAACATCTCATCAGGGATGTAATCAATCAGAGATGTTCTAAAAATCCATTCATTGGAAGACCACATACTGTAAGTAAATACTTTTTGCTACATTGTGTTACATTGTTAGATATTTCTGTCCACCATAGCTTACAAGACTAATTAAGTAATTATTAATTAAAGATATTAAGACCTCTTACCTATTTAGATATTTGTACACTGTCAGAATACAATGTAGGTGTGCTAGCTGCTCTGAGTAAAATCGTGTGATTTTCACGACATTGAAGGGATGTAGCATGAATGGATTTAGTTGGTGTGCAGAATTACATGACAGATGTACTAGGGGGGATCAGAAAGTTCATATACTTTTGCCATAACTTATTTATATCAGTTATGCAATGCACAATATTGTTATTGTATTTGAAATAATGTATATGGGACATATTTTGAAAATTATAGCATGATACGTCAACTATTAAGAAAATAAGGCACTATTCAAAGCATAACAGTTAAGATATGTTGGGGCAAAATCATGATGTTGTATTTAACAAAAACGGTTGCTTTTGTATCAAATTTACTGAGTCACTCCTTCTCAAAATACTCTCCTCCATGGTCTATACGTTTTTGCCACCGTTGAAACCATTAAGTGAACATGTTAACAAAATCCGAAGATGATATACTGGACACAAAATTTTGAAAAACATGCTTTGATTCCAATATGTCTTCAAATGGACTTCCCATTTGCTCTTTTTTAATGACTGATTCCCGGCCATCACAAAAACATTAATTTTGTGACATTTAAACACTAGAGACTTTGAAACATAAGATTAACTGTATTTACTTTTGGTTCTCTCTTTGAGCAGGTGTATTACCTAACATGGAGCAGAACTTTACAGAACTGCGGTATTCTGCGTGCTAACGAAATGGCATACCCTAACATCATAATATTGACGTTATTTTGAGATGCTCATAATTGGTGCAATTTTTAAGGATGTAAACAAGCATACAATACAGCACACATTGATATTTTTTATTTAAAAATAAAACCCGTTTTGGCAACGCTACGCTTGTTTGAATAGTAAAGGTAGGAAAAAAGCAAAAACTGCCCGACTTCGAAAAAATCAGTGTTTCCATAGTTACTATAAAATAAAAAGTAATGATGAAAAAGTTATAATTTTTTTGCAAAATTACTGCGAATATATAGCGGCACAGACTCCCTGAGATTTATTAGAATACAATGATAAATAAAAAAGTTATGACCAAAGTTTACAAACTTTCTGATCCCCCCTCTTATAAATGTGTCTTTGTTTATTTTTTTAAACTCATTCATTTTACATTGATTTTGAAATAAGTTCTAACAACTTACACTCAATGTCTTCCTGGGTAGAATCAGTACTAAATGTGTGCCTATGAAGTATCTTAATGTATCTTACTCAAGGACACCATTCACAGCTGTGGTGGAGAATTGAACCCACGACCTTCCCAGTCTTGAAAAGAAAGAGAGGGTCATTGTACTGGTAATAGAAAAACTATATGCGTAACTGAACTGTCACATGTGTTAAAAGTGTTACATATGTTTTGCTTAATCTCATCCAAACTTGGGAGCCGAGCCGAGCACATCTGACTGTCAATCCAGGGGTCATGAGTTCGAATCCCCCACTTCGCCGCAATCTCCGTGATGTTTGATGTACGACATTGCATCTCATTATCATTCGTCTCTCACTGCTGATTCAAGTAGGAAAGTTATCAGTTACTTGCAGAGATGGGTTTTGCTGGAGTACTGGTTAACCTTCTAGGATCCCAGGAAACAGTGGTTAGGTTAACTGATCGTCTGTTAGCCCTCTAAGGCATAAAATGACACTAAATATTCATTCAATCAATCATCAATCAATCCAAACTTGGGCATATTCTTACGTACTGTAATATGTAACTGTGGCAATTGATTCAGTTTAGCTTGAATAATTCATAGATTTCAATTGAACCAATTTGTTTTATTTTTCAGTATGTTAATAATATGTTTAATTACATATGTTATCTTTGCATAATTAGGGTGGGTCTTGTTTTATAGTTTATATCAATTCAAGCTCAATCAAGAAATAAGCTCAGAGCTTTTGTGAATTACTTTCGGGTCCATTTTTTGGGTAGAATCAGTAGAGTGGTGCTGTTAAAGAGAAACTGTTAAATTGAGCCAGGGCTCGACCCACAGCCTCAGACAAAATCTACCAACACTGTCCACTGTCTCACTGCCCCTCTTTAAAATTTGTTCTTCAATTCAGTCTGTTATTAAGAGGTCTGTGCGTCTTTGATTGCATAATTAACTAGATGCAAATTTTATAATTTATAGAAACAAAGTCATTATTAATAACAAGTATGTTGTTTGCTATGATCAAATATAATTGTTGAATTTGTGAATGTCAACCACACAATTCCTGATGCTTACAGGTGACTACAGTGGACAGATATCAGGGTCAGCAGAATGACTACATCTTACTCTCATTGGTCAGAACACGTACTGTAGGCCATCTCAGGTAAAGTATTCTTCACTTTCATCAAAACATGCTGCATTGGCATCTCAAGTACATTCAGGATATACAGCTTCAACCCTCATGGGTAAATACCATTCCAAGATTTGCAGTGAATACCCAGGGTCAGCTAGGATATCTCAGGTAAACAATATCCAGGATAATACGTACAGACCATCTCAGATAAACCATACTAAAGATGTCTAAGTTAAAGGAAAGTGTTATTGAAATGGACTTGCTAAAAGTAGCCTACTATCAATCAAGGGGTTGTGAGTTCCAACCCCCATCCGGCCACAATCTCAGTGATGGTTGATAAACGACATTGCGTTTCATTATCATTCATCTCTCACTGCTGATTTAAGTGGGAAAGTTATAAGTTACTTGCAGATATGGGGTGTGCTTGAGTACTGGTTAACCTTCCAGGATCCCAGGAAACAGTCACATGAGTCTGAGTGGTTAGGTTAACTGATCGTCTGTTAGCCCTCGGTGGCATAAAACATGACGCTAAATTCAATCAATCAATCAATCAATAAAAGTAGCCTCCCATTGACTTACTTGTGATTTGATAATGTGCTTTAGACTGTCACATGAAAGTGTGCTTTCTTTAGTTTCACTTCACCTTTTAAATAGTAAATTGATATGTAGGATTTCTTAATATTGTATTAGTTTTAATCTGATTGTTTCTTTCAGAGATGTGAGAAGATTGGTTGTGGCGATGTCTCGAGCCAGACTGGGTCTCTATGTATTTGCTAGAGTGTCATTATTCAGTAATTGCTTTGAGCTTACACCAGCCTTTAATAGAGTAAGTTGATGGAAATGTTTTGTTGCTAAGTTAATATGTAAAGAGATAAAATATTGCTAAAATACTTTTGTTAAAATGAAAATATGTGTACGGGGACATTATTCAGGACTAAAGTCTTGAACTCAGACTTGGAATAAAAAATTCCAAAATTTGTAATTCACATATTATAAAGAAACAATGTAACTAGAACTTAACTACATTTTCATGCTTGCTGGGCTTGGCTGGTCTTGTCAGTATCAAGTCTGACATCAATCCAGGGGTTGTGACACCTTGTCACAGTTTCTGTGATGATTAGCCATGAACTTTGTTCTGTGGCCTTGAATCACTTACAGGTACCTCCGAATGTGTGGGAAGGTAGTCAATGACTTGCAGAGATATAGTATGTCTTGTACTGATAAAATGCTTTGCATATCCCAGGGACAGTGATTAGGTGCATTGACCACCATTATATTACTGAAATAAAAAAAACGACTATTCAGACTACATTTTCTTGCAAAAACATTCAATTATAATCATTTACTAGCATATAATATATTAAATTCACATATTTTTAATTTAATTATTGTTGTTGTGGTCTTCAAACTTGGTGGTTTTCAGTTTGAGATTCAGTTTGAGTAGTTTTATGAATTTCAGCCCAAGCTTCCAAGTTTTGTTAAAGTTTGGATATTTTAGTTATTTCATATCTAGTTAAGTTCATGTATAGATCGAACTTGTTTTACAATCATGTACATTTATTCAGACACATTCATAAGATGCTTGGATTTCTTCAGAAACTGCTTTAATATTTGAAATTGGTGTCTTTTAGTTTGTATTCAAAACACACATACTAATATGTGGTATACAAATGAATAAAACATATCATATTTCAATGTCTCATGTTTGTTCCAGCTGTGTTCCAGGCCCACAGAATTTCACATAGATCCTGCTGAAAACTTCCCAACCTCTAGAAAGGTAAATAATTGTCTTACAGTAAAATTAGAAAAGATAACTTTCATTATCAATATTTCACGTCATAACTTGTAATACACATGTACTACCGTGGATTTGGATGACATGAATTCTAGTTGATATTTAACCATGAATTGAGATCACAAGTCGTGATATAAGTCACTAACATGTCACCATGAGTGTACATTGCATGGCACTATGAATTTAGATGGTATACCACTTTAGCACTTTAGCAACACTGGGACAGATGGAGGCAGTTGCCTCCTCAATACTTTTAGAAGTTATAAATGATAAAACATTAAAGTGTAATTTTTGTATAGTCACATTGTAAGAAAATAGAAACTGAGTGAACAACTCAAATAAGTTGCAGTCAGTATTCATATGTTTCCACAGCCCTCTTATATGTATCATGACAATTTATTCTTGTTGGACTGCATTTTGCACAAAACCAAAAAAAAAGACAGATCAGTAAATACTGAAAATTTGGTCTCGCATCAAAATTGGCCTGAAATAACAGGAAATGCATTTTGGAGAGAACATGCCCCTGGACTTCATTAGTTAAGATTGGAAATAGCTTTCACAGTTTTGAATGTCTGGCTACAGCACTGACCGCTCCAGTTGAGATGAGAAATTAATGTCTCGATTTTGCAGGTCTGTCTTCTGCACTGAACATTAAATGTATATGACATGTTGCCATGAATGTAGATAAAACATTGCCATGAATGTAGATGACATACCATTATATATATGGATTACATGTCACATTGAATATAGATGATATACCATCATAAATATATGACATTATAAGTATCTTACATGGGTTTGAGGTTCGGATAGAAAATTCCATCCCAAGGGATAACTGTTCCAGCGAAAACAGTTATCCCCAGCAAAAACAGTTATCCCCAGCAAAAACAGTTATCCCAAGGGACGGAATTTTCTATCTGGACCAAAAGGCCATGAATGAATCTTTTTCTTGCAAACCCAACATATAAAACAATTATTTTAACTTATTTTAAGACATTAAATTATATGATTATGTCATATATTTTATCTGTTACGTCATAAATGAGTCATAATGTGAGAATTTTATCTCAGCCCTAGGGTGAGATAGAAATATCTAACCCCGATAAAAATGCAGATATCCTTATCAAGTGTGCAAGAATTCACTATGAATTTACACAGAAATACTTTAAAAATGCATCACTCAGATAAACAGCATTAAACATTGAGTTCTTTAACGATTTCTTTGAAATTTATTTTATTTGATAATATTACATCTGTCTACCTTTTCTGGAAAGTTTCATCAAAATATATTGCAATTATCATTTCTTTTTATTGATTTGAAATACACAAATTAATAAAAAGAAGTGATACTCGAGATAGATTTTGATGAAAATTTCCATGAATATAGATAATATTGTTTGAAAATTTAGCGTCATTTTTATGCCATCTAGGGATTACAGAAGACCAGTTAACCTAACCACTCTTTCTTGAGATTCTGGAAGGTTAACCAATACTCAAGCACACCTATTTATTTCTGTAAGTAACATTCCCACTTGTATCATTGGTGATAGATGAATGACAATGAGATGCAATACCATATATCAATCATAATGGAGACTTTGGCGGAGCAGGGATCCCTGGATTGATAGTCAGAATGCTACCAAATGGTATTATAGACGACATATCACTATGAACCATATCAGGAAATATGTATTGATCTGTTTTATTGTATAATTACAGGCAGACCAACCACCATCACATCCCCCCATGATCATCGATGACATGCCACATATGGCTCAGTTTGTGTTTGATCTTTACAATCAGAAAATTGATTCTCTGATGAGACAGAGAGATTTACCATCAGTAAGATAATCTTTGTTCTGGAATGGAATTGTTTGATTTTGTAATACAATACTTTACACTGTAATAAAATTGTTTGATTCTGTAATAGAATACTCTACACAGTAATGAAATTTGTTTGGTTTTATTATACAGTGGTTTTGTGTTCTAATGTTGTTTTTTTTTATAGATTGTTTTTTGGGGGTAATTCTGTAAGGCAGTAGTTTTAATTGATACAGAATATTTTGAAAGAGAAAGAAATAATCCATAATCCTTTCAAAAAATTGTACCATTTAGTTTTTGTGTTTGAAAATCATTGTTATTTACATTTTGTAAATTGCATTGGAAGTTGACTCACTATGGCTTTTTTCATCCATTACGAAGGCGCTGAATGAATGAAAAGTATTTTTATTTTAGTTATTCTGATCACTTTTGGTCTGTCAACAATTTCTTCAAATGATTACTTCCTGGAACTCCTGACAGATTTTCACTAAATTTGGTGTGACGTGTGAAGCATTGTTACATGAAGCTCTCTCACGTTTGGTTAAATCATGACCCTGGGGTGAAATTTGGTGCTGCCTGTTAGGGCTTTATCAATTTTTTTTTTAAATTTCAGAAATCTGCATCTGAGAAACAACAAGGCCTGGAGCTGTGATATTTTGCATGTTGTATCACCTTATGATTTTCTTTTAGGTTTGTTTAGGCCATAACCAAAGAGTCACAATTTGGCCCATCCCAGTGACTTATCAGTTTAACATAAAGAAATTTCAATTTCAATTTTTTTTTCTCAAGACGAAATTGTTTAAATTGTTAAAATTTGGTAAAAGTGATCCCTATGAGAAAGGGTTTCATGTTTGTTGAAATAAAGGAGTCATGGTCCATTGGGCCCTCGTAAGGAAACATTGATATGCACATAGAAATGCCATGGAACAACATGAATTTCTGTTGTTCTCATATTTTAGGTATTGTTTCAATCGTCTTGAAGCCTTTAGCATTGTTTAGTTGAAGTATTTAAGACTGTCCTTTAAAGAGAATTTAATATCCATAAGGGGCCTGAAAGAAGGGGATTAAATTGAGAATTTTCAAAATTCTTCTTTATAAATGGCCAGCCAAATTTGTTCATGTTCGGTTTAAATGATCTCTCTGTATAAGAGTTTTGAGTTAGTACAAATAATGGGGCTAGGGTTGATTGGGGTCCAGTAAGGGAACTGGTTTTTACATTCAGAGACTGTGGGGGTAACAGATAATTCTAAATTATCTCATTTATAAGCTCTTCATAGGTTTAAGAGTCCTTCATGGCGTTTGGTCTAAGGCACCATCTCAAGATCACTTACCTCTCATTGCTAAGGTTGTAGGTTCGAGTCCCGTCAGCTCCAACAACTTTATGTGAAAAGTTTCAAGTTACTTGCAGAAGGATGGTAATTCTACTCTGTCTGACTCAGTCTGAGGTCTTCCTCCACCACTAACACTGGATATGCCATATATAACCTGAAATGTGTTACGTATGGCATTAAACCACATTAAAAAAAAAGTTTTTCATAGACTTAGTTCATTAAAAAGTTGAAAAGAAGTGTCAAATGAAATCTGGTGAGTGACTTCGGTCCATAAGGAAGTGTTTATGTTTAGTATCGGTATGTTGTTTTCATGACTTACTTTTTTGTGATTTCAGGCTGATAAACTGGCAGAACCTCCCAGACACAAGAAGCATTGAGCTGTGTTTGATACACCTCCCAGGGTCCAGAACTGATGATGAAGCATTTGGATGATGTTGTTACACACAAACCAGACGACAGGCTCTTTCTTGTTTATTGCCATGTCTTGACTTGATGACATTGATGTGTGTGTGTGATAATCATGAACAATTTCAATCACTCTAGCTTCATGTAGCTGTTATAGCTAAAATTGGAAACATCAAGGTTAAATCAGTGTATGATTGAAAATTAATTGAATGCCTCTTAACACTTAACTTAAGGGGAGTGATTTATACCGGGTTATTTGAACATCTGTAACAGTAAGGAAAAGTAATGCAAATCTTACAGTCATTGAATGCCTGTAGCAGTTACAGAAAAGCAATGTGCACCTGATAAATTGTTCATTGACTGTTAAGAATAAAACAATGTCTGATTGTAAAAGCACTGCTGGTTACAGTAAAGGAATGATGATGTGCCTCTCATAAATTGTGAGATGACTGTTACAGTAAAATAAAAAATGTTGTGCATATGATAAAGTGTTTAAAGACTAACAGTAAGTAAAAGGTGAACTGTAACTGTCAGATAAATTGTTGAACAATTTTAACAGTAAAGAAAATAACTATGTGTAGCTGATGAAAAGTTGAACAACCTGTAAACGTAAAGAATTGTGGACTTCTGTAAAGGCAAAGTGCTGGTATGTTTCTGATAAATCACTGACTAATTGTTGAAATACTGTAAAAGAAAATTTAAAAATAAATGTGCCATTGATAAAAACATTGGATGACTGTACTTGTAAGAGAAAGGTCATGTACATTTGTACATCTGATAAAGCGTTAAACAGCTGTAAGTAATCATGTGTGCTTCATTAATAGTTTAATGGCTTTAAAAGGAGACTCTAGAAAGAAAGAAAAATTAAAAACTGTGTTTAGTTCATAATTAAGAAATAATGAAATGACTTTCACATTAGATCCTGAAAGAAAGAAAAGTAAATAAAAAAAATGTGCAATTTATTAATATTTGAATTAATGTATGAATGGTAAAAAAAGATTGTTTGGTCTAGGGGTTTGTCATTCTCAGTATTTTGTGTCAACCATTTAAACTTCATAATGTTGTATGCTCAAACTGGCTTCATTGAATCTCAAGTATTCACTGTAATACATGGGAATTAAATCAAGTGGCATAAAGTGCTAAAACAGCATCCTCTGTGATCAAGAGGTGTAAGTATTGTCTTTAGACCTCTTGCTGTGAGGCTGTGGATCTGTGCCCAGCTCGGTTACAAGGATTTTAAGAAAGGAAGTGAACTGAAAGACTGAAAATAAAGAGCTTAGTAAACCTCTTTTTAATGAGGTGATCATGGAATGTCTCATGATTGCATGTATGTGAAACAGAAATAAGTATCTCCCATAGTTCCTTTATAGTGTGAAGAAAATTATTTTTGAAAAACAACGTTAAAAGACGGTATGCCAGATTAAACATACCCATCCATCATTGTCATACTTCTCTTTGGTTATTCTATGTTGTCGAGCACTGCCTCAAGATCACTTAATTCTCATCACCGAGGTTAATGCCCATCTCCGTTAAAAAACATAATGTGAGAAAGTTACTTGTAAAAGAATGACGGTTCTATTCATATTCATTGTGAGGTCTTCCTCCCCTAGGTGACACTGAATGCCATATACATGTACTAGTATAACCTGTTAAGTGTTAAATAGGATGTTAAACTGATTTTTCAAATTTCTCTCTCTGAAATTTTCTAAAATTATTTATGAAAGTGATCAAAGTATGTTAAAAATGATACTATTAGTCTCCATTCATCATCCAGTTTTATTAGCAGAGGATGATCTTGGATGCATATACATGACTCTTCAATAATAACTGTCCTTCAGCATGTAACTTGGAAACTTTCTTTACATAAATTGTTTGGACAAAGCAGGGCTCAAAACAATAATCAGTGGGAGGTAGGTTATCTGGAGATGGCACCTAAGCCAACTTGACAAAGGACCACTCCAGCTGTATGGGGCTGACAATTGATGGTATGGCTGCTCGGCTACTGTATGTTGTTTTGTTATAGTGGATGAGCAAATGATGAAAAACATTTGTTTGTTTATATTTTTGTAAATAAACATTAAAATATACTTGATCATTTGTTGTTGTGATTCAGTCTCATTCAAATGTACAAAAATTCAACAATCAAACTTGCCTGATTGGTTAACAGTTATGGCCGATCTATTGCCAAAAGTTTGCATTATAAGAGATTGCCATTACTCTTGTACCTCCGCTTTTTCAAGCCTTTTGAGTATATTATACAGAATGTGTTGAACTTCATTACTTCTACAAGTATCTTGAGCCGATGTTTATTCTGCGTCCACTGAAACACTTCATTGTGGAGCGCTTAGTCCAGTGATAAAGCACGGAACCAATGATCGGAGGGTTGTGGGTTCGATCCTTCACCACGGCTATGTGTGGTGTCCTTGAGCAAGACACTTTTCAGCATACACTTAGTACTGGTTCAAACCAGGAAGACTTTAAGCGTAATTTGCCTAAGTTGTAATAACTTGTTTCACAATTGAAGTAAAATAAATAAGTTCAAACTAAACGTTTAATTTTATGCTAATCAAAAGTCTTCAAAAAAGAACACAGAAGGATCTGTTTAGGAGTCATAATTTCATTGATGGTACCATATTGTTAAATCTGCATTATCAGTAATAACCGAGAACAAAATAATGCGAATTTTGAAATTTACATCTACCAGTATTCAGTGCTACTGAAAACCATATTTCATGTGTAAGATCATAGAGTAACAATACTACTAAATGGATCATTGCAAAGCTGAGTAACTCAATTATAAAAAGCTGATTGCAGAATGCACACGTCTCCAAATCTTTTAAGTAGTTTTTTGAAAAATATCAGAAGACTTTACACCCTCAGCAAGCAGGAATTGTATTATGGTATGCTGTTCTTCTAACTTTGAGTCCAAGTTAGTCAAAACACCAGTCATGTATAAATGATAAACAAATCTTTAGGAAAGCTTATATTAAAAAATCTCTCCACCAAATTATCAACAAGTAATTGTTTTTCTGCACCTGTATTAAATCGTTAAGTAAAAAACGTAATAAATGATTTTGTTTTTGTTTAAAAAACAACAACACAAGGGCAGTTGATAAGGGGTTAAAATTAATCGAGATTTTACAGTATTAAAGGTATGTTTTAAACCGGATATATCAAATCTTTAGGCCAACATAAAATAGCATGTTTACTCTTTCCTGTTCCAAGTTTTCAAAATTATGTATGTAGGCGGTGGGGTTATTTCTCAAGTACATTTGTCCAAGAGATTAAAGACAAAGTTTTTTAATGTCTCAAACAAGAAACATTTCCATTGAAGTGATCTAGCAATATGAAGTCATAATTATTATCACATAAAATAAAAAAAAAATGTTGTACACATACATCTACATTTTATTGCCTTAATAAATAAAAAAAATAGTCTCTAAAATTTGATTTTTTTGTATAGGCAGCTGTTTTGAGGTTAAGCTAGAGAGTTCATGAACAAATAATACGTTGAATTAGGCCTAAGTACTTGATTGATACCAAAGTATTTGAAGAAGACTTGTCATTAAATATAACTTTATCCTGCCAATATGGTTTAACCCATTTGAGTTGTTTATGTATTTATTGATAGCAGAAAAAATACCAAACTTAATGATTGCTGTATGGGGAAGTGATTAGTTGAAGCCGTTATACTTAGGACGGACTCGTGTTGACTGGATAATATTTTAAATGCAAGACATATATCATTTGTGAGACACTGTTGAGAACTAAGGCATATTTAAAGATTTCAGCTGTAGACATTAGGGTAATCAAGATAACATGAAGTTTTTTTAATGATATACATTTATTTGCTGCCTTCATATGTACAATAACCATACAAAACTTTGAGCTCATCTAAGAAAGAAAATAGATAGTAAAACATAAAATGAGGCCACATTGTTCTTCAGTAGGACTTGTATCTGATAAAAAGAAAATGGGTTATCCCGGAAAAAAAATTAATTCCGAAAATACATAGGGCCGTTACTCGGTCACAAAAATTAAAGAACCAGAACGCAGTTTTATGGCAACTAGCACTGATCCTTCTCTGTAAGTTTCGACTAAAAGTCATCAGACCAGAACATATATACATAGGACATCCTCACACCGATCCTTTCCAACAAGTTTCAGCTATATCCAACTGCAGATGTTGGGAGAGTTAATCGGATACGATTTTGTGACAGACGGACGGACGGACGGAAAGCACAAAAACAATATGTCTCCCTGAGAGAGGAAGACATAACTTCATTCTGAATATTGGGTTAACGCTCAATTGTTTAATTATCTTCTGAAGGTCCAGATGTACCAGCAAGGTCAGGGCGTTTCAGTGATTAAATGACAATGGAATACACTGTTTGTTTTCCTCACGTGTCTTTCCTAAACAATCAAATAGACATTTGATTGAAGGTTACTGCCGTATTCCATAGGTATAAGTTTATCCCTTTACTCCATAGATACGCGTTTTTCCACACCAATCACAGAAGGCATTTGAAAACAGCTTAGGAAAAGTTCAGATAGTTCGTTACGAACAATCTGAACACTTACTGCATTGTTTTCCACTCTGTCAGTTAATATAAACATAATTCAACCAATAATTCAAAAGCCGTCTATATTAGAAGTGTCCAAAGCCGTCTATATTATAGGTGTCCAAAGGCGTCTATATGAAGTAAAGGGTGTCAGTTTTATAGGTCGATGATGATTGCAGCTGCAGTACTTACACTGTTAAACTATGTTAGAAGCAGATATACATTTGTAATAATTGGATATTCTACTAGCTGTCCATGCTCTGTCTCGGGGAAACGTAAAACAAATAAAGCAAACCGGTTCTTTAGAGACGTGCAAAATGTCGCACCAATGTACTTATAGATATTTATTTTTAAATATACCACCCAACCTCTCACAAAAAAAGAGAGAAGAAAAATAAACATTACTTAAGATTTTAACCTACATCACACTAACCTGTTAATTAATTCCTGATCATATATTAGTATAACATCGTGTGTATTTTTAAAATACGGCGACCAAAGGGAGGGGGTATAAATAAAGTTTGTACCGAGATCTACTGAAATAAATGACATCTAAATTCGCTGTGGGACCTTCTATCTTCTATATGGAGGATATACTCGGACTTTCTATATGGAGGATATACTCGGACCTTCTATATGGAGGATATACTCGGACCTTCTATATGGAGGATATACTCGGACTTTTTATATGGAGGATATACTCGGACCTTCTATATGGAGGATATACTCGGACCTTCTATATGGAGGATATACTCGGACTTTCTATATGGAGGATATACTCGGACCTTCTATATGGAGGATATACTCGGACCTTCTATATGGAGGATATACTCGTACATCCTTGTCCTATTTAAGTATATAACAGCGTATCATCTGGGTATATTAATATACGAGTAAACCTAATATATTCTCAGCATTAAAATCAATGTTATCTTTAACTTAGAAGAGAAAGAAAGAAAATCGTCTGACAGATTACATTGCAACAAAAGAATTGCTCCTTAAAGGCTGGCGGCCCACTCGAGATGTTCAGGCACAAACGCTGACATGGAAATTTGGAAGCTCGGACAAGAAGAAATAAAAACACGATACAAACAAATACAGGTCATTATATTTAGTGCAATATAATATACATATCATTTATAACACACACATTCCACATTTTACTATGCTTATTTTGCAGTATTAAAAGGACACTTGGCAATAAAACAAATTAAATCATTTTGATCCAATAAAAGTATATAAGCATGTGAGTTAGTGATCTTCATATTTCACTCTCCGAAACTTACTTATAAACAAGTGTTAAATATCTCGTGCTTTCACGTTAGTTTCGTGAATATGATTAAATGTCTTGAATTTTTTCTATGGCATCTGTATCGGTACAAATTTATGAAATTAAAAAAACATTTAACACTTTTGTTTATCATAGACGACCACAGGTGTGAAGAATAAGATGCCTTTAACAATTTTCCAGAGTTATGCCCCTTTGCAAAATAAAAAAAAAATACACGAAATTAACGGTCTGCATACATAGCGGGGTAATTAAAGTTCATATTTGCATCATGTAACTACATCATATTAGATATTAGTGTTATATGAAAATGTTTCAACATTGTAATGTGTCTCTTTAATCAATGCTTTTTTATGTTGAATTCGAGCAGGGAGTATTCCTGAATAATACACAAAATACACAAATCATACATTAAAGGAGTTCCATCATTCGGCAATTGTTTAGCATGTATAAGGGCCAGAAAATAAATAAATATTGTAGATATTTTGTAATTCTAATACAGAACTCAAACACTCACACCTACACACACCAATATTGAAATCGCAGTACTCTGTGAGAGTAATATGATTGACGATTGGTCCAAGCTAAGTTAGTATTCATGTACGATTGCTGTGACTTAAACAGTTATGTAGCGGGTTGTTTATTTAGCTTTCTGTCATTCTATTCATTAGTGGTTGGTATGTTAACTTCTCTTGTAAAAACTGCAGAACCTTTATCTTCATCCAATCCTGACCAAACTCGGTCAGGTTGTTTATAGCTTTTAATCCTCTGAATATTTTTTAATCAGCCAAATTAAATTGACTTGGAAATAACAGAGTGAATGCCCTTTATTCTTTTAAAATTACGGGTTATTGTCTGGTAAATACTGTAGCACCTTCACTTTGGTTTTGAGTTTAATCAAACTTAATCATAATATTATTGATTATGACATCTCAGACGGTTATTGGCATGAAAGTTTGGATAAAAATTGACAGAGTTTTGTCCCTTGGTTTATTTACAAGATGCTGACTATTTTGGGAGATGAAGTAATGTCTGCGTTGTTTACCCTATAGGGCCTTCAGTTTGGCTTCATGTCTAGCTTTTCAAGGATGTTTATAATCATCAAATATATTAAAACTATTTATGAACCCGGTCAATGTTCACTAGAATGTATAGTAGAGCGGTACACCCTGCTTGGGTCTCTTGTTTAATTTAAAGGAGATGATTACTAAGTTCAATTACATTCAGTATGCATACATTGAACTCATGTGATAGCGAACATCTTACCCTTCACCTACCAGACCCTACTGTCTCTAGTCAGTTAATGATATTCTGGCTTCGTCTAAAGAGCCAGAATATCATACAGTAATATAGTATACAAAAAAGGAATAGTCGGACCCGATTACAATTTTACTACAGAAAATGCTTTGATAAAGTTCTCTGACTTCTATGTAACTAAGGTACTTTCGTAGGTGTAGATTGCTGAAAATATCATTGTGATATCAAACTTTTATTGCTCCCACTAACTACTTACAAAACCCTTTACATTTACGTGTGTGTGTGTGTGTGTGTGTGTGTGTGTGTGTGTGTGTTTAGATTTTAGATTAAATCTTGGAACTCAACAATACAAGTTCCAAACTAGTTTACAAGATATTTTATTACATTGCTCAAAGTGGTTTTTATATAAAATTATGTATAAGCATAGTGTTTTATGCACCGTGCCTTTTAAATTAAAAGTTTTTGAATGCTTAAATTGCTTTAAACATATCTATGCGTTGCCTAATTAATATTTCTGGGATCACACGTGAAACATTCACACCCATTGACATTTACAAATGTACGCAGTAAAATCCAACACACACAATGGCAAGTCTTCCGCTTATATGTATTCTATTTAACATTCAGGTCTTACAACACAGTTGAATTTTGTTCTTTGTTCCATATAAAATAAGGTTTAGGATTTCCATGGTAAAAAAAAAATAAATTCAACATAATATTTTCCATAGCAGGAAAATGTATCCGCACATGAAAATGCACAGCTGTTTTTAAATACAGTGCAGTGACACTTCTATTTTTTTAAAAGATTTAAAATTCACCTTTTTAACATCGATGGTGTTTTATTGCAGTATATGCTATGCCAGCTTTTGCTCTATCCATCTGCAACAAGAAATCACATCCCTATGAACCATTTTGAAAATATTTCAAACCAAAAAGGGGCACAACTGTGTAGATCTACTTTTGAACTATAATCCAAAAATGCATCGTTTATTCAAAATTTTTTTCACGATTTTACAAACATAATAAATTCATTCAATTTCCAGTTCAACTATACAGTACATCGCCACGTGAATCTGGGTGAAGAGTTATATCGTCGGCACACCTATCAACCCATGCCTGACATTTTTCATCAACATCCTCCAGAGAAATCTCTAGCGATTGAAGGAAGTCAGCAAATGTTTTTGGACCGCGCACTGAAAATGGACCTTCGTGAAACCTAATCCGTGGACGTTGAGGTCGACCGCCTTTGCTTGAGCGCGTCTTTTCTTGCCTGGCCCTGTAACTGACGTTTTCTAATCTAGGACTCAACACAGGGCTTAATGGCGGACTTTTTAAAGTGCTCCTGTGACTGTGATGAACATTCATTGAGTTTTGCAAATCAGTTGCATCCCTGATGTCCTCAGTAATAGTCATCGTACTATCTGAAGATCCTGGAATTTCTTCTTCGCTAGATCCCAAGTTGGTCCTTGGCGATTTTTTGTTTGGATGTAAAATTTTGTCAATTCTTTCCAACATCATGAATGTTTTTTCGCGTTCAATATTTTCAACATCAAAAACTTCTGGTTTGTAACTTTTCTGATATTTTTCAATCTCAGGTAATGGATCTAAAGGTCTTATTATACGTATCGTTCCATTTCTTGACCGGAAGTTGGTAACAGTTCTTTGGTGACGGTCTCTTTCATTAACTGCGACACGACTCATTGGCATAGATTTGCGTGGCGTTGGTTTTGCCATAATCTTCGTACTATCTCGGTAATGGAACGGTAACTCGCGTGGTTTCATGTCGTCTGCAGTCAGTTTTGTTTTGTCATCCAAAGAAGAGTGACTTGTTCCCCACGTGTTAAAAATGTGATTTTGGTTATATTCATCTTCCTCTTCCGGTGAATGAAGAATTAGTGGGCGGTGGTGGGTAATCCGAGACAAACTTGGCGGTAAACTCATCTGACTGTTCGTCACAGGAGTATATCCGGTACATGTACTGTCAGTTGCTGATATCATCGACATGCTTTGCCTCGGTGTAGATGTCATATTAAATAATGTACTCCGTCGCAGATTAGGATCTGGTTCACTTAATACCGAAGTTGTAATTTTTGGCAGGGACGATAGTTTGCGCTGGACGGCTGGGAACTTTGGCACGTTGCTTTTCCATTGAGTTTCGGCAATGTGGTCAAGTTTTTTGTAATACTCTGCTCCGCGTTTTACATCGGCCAGGCGTTTGTTGCGCATGCCTTCTAGCTGAAACGGAGCCGGCTCGAGTCCAAGTGATGTTTCAGCTAACATTTTTGCAAACGTTTATGTACGCGTCATTCTGTTAATTAAATAGTGTCCATGACTTTGGTCTAAAGGTCCGTAACCACGGTTTCCACGAGTTTGTACTAACTTCATGAGTGAGTCACACATTAGCCGTTACCATGGTTGGGATCTTTCTGAAGAACATAAAAGCATAATTACACTGATTTATTGGAAACATCAGTATGTGAAAATTAAAGAAAGACAAAAGAAATCAATAAATAACATGTAATGTGCACAGCTAGAAAAAAATTAATGCAACTTGAGGGAACGTTTCTCTCCGGAGAACGAAATACTTTCAATCCATCCTAATTAAAAAAAACTTCTCACTCGTAAACCATCGTCGGATACCCGAGGGTGATAATTCCGCTTCTTTCCATCCAAATAAATGGAGAGCATCGTAATGGTTTACCCGTGGGTATACGACGATGCTCGTAAACATGTGTTAGCCTTAACACTATCGTGTATGTTTTATATCGATGGATAGTTTTCGATTTTATATTATCAGCACGCACGCACGCACGCACATATATATATATATATATATATATATATATATATATATATATATATATATATATATATATATATGTGGTGATATATATACACACGCCAACAGGAATATTCGATGCTCACGTTCAATGTACAAAGATATACAGTAGTCATATGTATGCCACCGCTCATTTGACACCCTTGAATCACTAAGAGATTGATAATTGAAGCACAATAATTATAAATTACAAAATGGACATGACACGTATTTGGAAGGTTCCTATCCCTCTACAGAGATCAACAGTGATACATGTCTTACCCAGAACCACGTTGGTTGGATGTGTTTATATATACTCTGAGCAAATATCTTCTCTCACATCTCATATCTCTCTGTATATTTTATTTCTCTATCATTTCTCTCTCTCTCTCTCTCTCTTTATCTCTCTCAGCTCTCTCAGTCTATCATATTTCTTTATCTCTTTCATCTCTCTATCATCTCTCTCTTTCATCTCTAGCTGTCTCTCTCTCACTCTTATTTCTCTCTCTACCTACCTACCTACCTACCTACCTACCTACCTACCTACCTTTCGCATTAGTCTCTTTCATCTTTATATCATCTATCTCTCTCTCTCCCTCTCTCCGCCTCCCCCCCCCCCCCTCTCTCTCTTTCTCTCTCTCTCTCTTTCTCTCTCTCAGCTCTCTCAGTCTATCATATTTCTCTATCTCTTTCATCTCTCTATCATCTCTCTCTTTCTCTAGCTGTCTCTCTCTCACTCTTATTTCTCTATCTATCTATCTATCTATCTATCTATCTATCTATCTATCTATCTATCTATCTATCTATCTATCTATCTATCTATCTATCTATCTATCTATCTATCTATCTATCTATCTATCTATCTATCTATCTATCTATCTATCTATCTATCTATCTATCTATCTATCTATCTATCTACCATCTCTCCCTGTCTCGCATTTCTCTCTCTCTCTCTCTCTCTCTCTCTCTCTCTCTCTCTCTCTCATTCTCTCTCTCTCATCTCTTCTCTCTACCATCTGTCTCTGTTTCGCATTAGTCTCTTTCATCTTTATATCATCTCTCTCTCTCTCTCTCTCTCTCTCTCTCTCTCTCTCTCTCTCTCTCTCAGCCTATTAGCATATCAGTATGTTTACCATATATCATTCAAAAGAACAATATCTGGTTTTCATTCTGTAAATTGACCAATTCAGACAAAACTGGGGTTGTTTTGATTGAAACAGAATTAATACGCAGTGTATGACTAATTGTGTAAATTTTAAATACCAAAGAAATTTATAAAATAATTAGGTACAAAACATATTCAAACATTATGGCATGTTAAAACAAGCCCTTGTGATTTAAATGAAAATCGTATCTACCATACATCAGCGACTAATCCGAACACATTTAACTTGATTGTTCATACCTAAGTTTTCGTGAACCTATACCAGCGTTGGGCTTTTCAAAATAAGTTTAACACCTCCGGATCTACAGTTGTGTCAAGTAATTAGCAATAGTATCCCTCTATTGTTCTAAAACCTGGCAGAGCCACAAAGCCTCCACGGACAATAAAATAAACAAGTTAACAATTGTATCATATAATGACATTTAGATATGCATATCGGAACGATCGTTTGTGTATATAACTTTAACTAACGCGTGATATGTCGCACCTACTGCGGCGTATGTAATTATGAAACGATGCGGATTGTGACACGAAAATCATATAAAGGTCACATAAAACATTATTGATTTTTTTCTCAATATTTTGCGAACGTATGAAATTAGGTTTTAATGAAAATTGCTATATTATGAAAGTATGTCCCATGGAGACGTACACGCAATGTTTGATATTATAATATCACAGATTGGTGGTATGCCGTCACTCTTTCCATATAACCCTTCCTTCACTAAATAATATACATTATGTTAAATGTGTCTTTATCTTTATTGTTACTATAACTGTTTAAAAAATAAAACAAACGGCACTAATCGAAATTAAATAGGTCCACCCTAACTCTGATCTAACAACTTTGCAAGTAGTAGCGTGATCCTGGGGAAATATGTGCGTGTGCGTTTCTCTGGTCTTATTGAAAAAATAAATCACCTTTGTAACGTTTCATTCTATTGTATGTTGTTGTTTTTAATTATAGATATAGATTTCTCATTAAAATATTTTTGTTAATTTTTGCTGTTTAAATGAATGAACTTATAAATGATAATTTCACTGGTTTTAATTATGTACTATTTATAAAGGTTTCGGTCAGTAGGGTCGTTCAATGACGTTATCGTCAGTAAAATATCAAATTACCGATTTCACTCGTGAACTCCGAAATCTGCAGACTCGCTCGTGGCTTCGCCTCTCACGACAAAACTACGTCGGTGCTCACTCGATGAAATAAAGATGATGTTTTCTCTGAGACTCTACACTGTTATTTTCACTAATTTATGAATGAGCTAGTTTGACGAGAAAGTAACATACTACTCTTGCGACAAACATATAGGTACAATCCCCGTGCTGAGCATCTTTTTTTTTTGTTTCGTGTCACATCGAGGTTACCGTCCATTTTTAAGCTTAAGACTTATTCTAATATGAAACAGCTTATGTGTTAACGAGATGTAAACTCCAATTAAACAATAAAATCGTCTAAATAGGAACGAATTTGTTTTGTAATTACGACATAAAATAAAATAAGAGGTACTATTCGTGTGTGTGTGTGTGGAGGGGGTGGAGTTGGAGGGGGTTGGGCGTAGTTAACCTAACCATTGATTCCTGAGATCCTGTAAGGTTTTAATCAGTACTCGAGCACATCCATCTCTGCAGGTAATAGCTAACTTTCCCGCTTGATCGGCGGTGAGAGACGAATGTCAACGAGACGCAATGTCGTGTATCAGTTATCTAGAAGACTTACCGGGCGACCAAAAGTGTGATATATATTTTAATTTCATCAGAACGATATGTTAGACAAATCCAAGGAAATATCAATTTTTATTTATACTCGTATTTTCAAAGCAAGCTAGAAACCACAAGTTTTGTGTAAAATTATCAATAATTTCTAAAACTATGAAGATTCAGATATCAATGCTCGGATATGTACAACTCCATATGGTTATATTGACTGATTTAGTAGACTATATTTCAGCGTTACCGAAATAAGTAACTTGACAAGGAATCGAGTTTTCAAATATAAATATAATTATAAGAATATATAAAACTTCTACCTAAAATTCAAATGTGTACATACCTTATGTTTAAGCCAAGCACATATTGTATAACTATTTCTATCTACAGTTAAAAAAGTATTAAAATCCACTTTATATAGTGTGCCAATACATATAGTACCGTAGTCATGAAACCACAGGTCACCACACCGTAGATAGCAATCGATTAACTTATTACATAAAATAAATATGCAAACAACTTACCACATTTTAAATGAAAACATCATTTTACAACCATTTGTTTTAAATCAAATCAATATCCCATAGCCCGCGTACGACACAGCGTGTTTCACCCAACCGTCCGAACGTATATTTGCTTGTTACTTAGCACAATACCAGTCGATAAATTCTTCAACGTAAAACTCGATAAAGTTATCAGTGGACAAATACTTATATCTGTAACCGGTATGTTTCCGTGCTATGTTCCGCTTGCAGTTCAATCCACCAAAGTGCTGTTGATTTGGTTTGAATGACAAAGGTTGATCTAACACATCAAGGGGTCATTGCATGAACTGGCATAATATTAATGTACTAATATATTACACAATGTTTTAAAAGTCAATATTTTAATTCTATAATGGCTTTCGGGATAATATTTTTAATAAACAATGATTGACAAGGATAAGGTTTCAAATTTGGTGATTTGATAAGAGAGAGAGAGAGAGAGAGAGAGAGAGAGAGAGAGAGAGTGTGTGTGTGTGTGGGGGGGATATTCGCTTACAATATATTAACCCACCCAACCCGCGCGGTTTTTATTTATTAGTTAAATAAATATAGAACTCACAATCACATTTTTTCTGTTTTAATGTACGTTTTTTTCGTTTCTTGTTTTTTTTCCTGCTGTTATTCATTCATTAAGTTCCCCCAATGTATTCCTAACAATAAGTACTATATATAACTGATAACTGAACTCGAAGGAAGAAAATTATAATTATTATCATCTTTATTTCCTTCAAGTTAATGAAGATTTTATGATATGAACATTAAACCCACATATTAAACAAAACTACAGGCATATTGACAAACATGAAAAGAATAGTTCTATTGCAGAAGCATGAACTTTAACGTGTTATAAAAGATAATGACATAGTATACAAATAATCAGTTACAAAGAACGGGGCATAAATATGTTTAATGTATGTTACCGCAGAATGATTCCTAGCGATAAATTCTGAATATCGTTCTATATTGATCACTAGTGTTAAGTTATCATATATCCTACCAATCATGAATTAAGTCAATTTCTCGTTATCTGTTGTATCTAGCATGTTGTACAGAGCTATACTAAACTTATATATCACATCTTCCCAGTATTCAGTTCTCAACAGTTTTATTGTATGGTCCAAGCAAACAGCAAAACGATGTTGTAGTTTGTCAGTGGTTATTTAATCACATTTCGAACATGGCAATTGTGTAGGTTGTTGACATTGTAGTTTCGCCATAAACGTCATTAACTCAAGTGTATTCATTTTTTTTTCAAGAGCAACACGCCAGAATGCTTGCTGAAGCTTAGGATGTGTTTAAACAACGGAAATATAAAAAGTCATCACTTAAACACATTCTGGAAAGCCATAAGGATTCTTCATGTTTTAAGATGGTGAATCGACACTTACATTTCCAACGGAACTTTGATAGAAAAGTACCCGATACTAAATACATCTAAGGAAGAAATCAGTTCATACTTAGTCAATAACATAACTAATCTGGGACGAAACCAAGCTTCGTTTCAGTACAGTTAGGTTTGTATTGGAATATCTGTCTTATAAGATTGATTGATTGAATGAATATTTAGCGTCATTTTTATGCCATCGAGGGCTAACAGACGATCAGTTAACCTAGCTAATGTTTCCTGGTATTAACCAGTACTCGAGCACACCCCATATCCGCAAGTAACTGATAACTTTCCCACTTGAATCAGTGGCGAGAGACGAATGATAATGAGACACAATGTCGTATATCAATCATCACGGAGACTGTTGCCGGGCGGGGGTGATGGTGATGAGGTTGATTTTGTTGAAATATAAATATTATATGTTAGTTTTGATAATAATGATTTCGATGAAAATAATGATGCTGATGATGATGATGATGGTGATGTTGCTGTTGATGATGATTTTGATGAAATATAAATATTATATGCTAGTATTGATAATAATGATTTTGATGAAAATGATGATGATGATGATGATTATGATGTCATAATGTTATTAATTATAATGACGATTATGATAATAATGATATTGATGACAGGTTTTTATGATTAAAGTTTTATTGATAAAAGATTGTGATAATGATAATGAGGATAATAATGATGATTAAGATGATGATGATGATGATAATCAGTTATATAGAGGATTATGATGATGATAATAATGATGATTTAGCTGATGATGATGATGATTAAGATGATGATGATGATGATGATGAAATATAAAGATGATAACTATTATTGATGATGATGAGTTTAATGATTGATGATGATGAGTTCAATGATGATATACTAGTTATTGATAATGATGATGGGTCACAACACTATATATCATCATAATTTGAGTGCAATATATGTATATGTATGTGTGTATATGTATGTGTATGTGTATGTATATGTATATGTATATATATATATATATGTGTGTGTGTGTGTGTGTGTGTGTGTGTGTGTGTGTGTGTGTGTCTTTTTACATTTTCCTTTTTGCAGTAACAAAATTAACAATAGTTTCTCATGTTTTGTATTAAAGTTATGTATGTCCGTTACTAAGGAGTCATGAGAACATAATAGAATATAAACCCCCTATAAGTCTTCTAAATGTGATAAATATGTTGTAATTTCACTACACATGTTACAGTTGACGCAAACGATAGCGTCAGTGTTTTTCCTATTTTTAACTCTTAATTTTCTCTATCTCATTTTTCTTCTATCCTTCTCTCTCAACTTTACTTCAGCAATAGACACTTTGCAGATGGTTGTATTAAGTGGTTCAGTATCAATGACAAGTCCAACGGTTGTAGTAGTATTATTCCCCAATGGGTAATGATCTAAATGCGTGGAGAAGTGCTATTGGTCTGTTCCGCAGCTCATACCGGTATTTATACAAATCCTTTAGAGTATTATATTGTCGACCCCTGTTTTTTCTCAAGCTTCTATGTAGTATAATGAAATACGTATTGTATCATTCTCATGATTATCTAAAGCAATCATTGTATAACTTACATTTCAGTCTGGTTTAAATTTTACTTTTACTAGATTCGGGTGATATTGAAAATAATCCAGGCCCAGTTAGTTCTGAACATTGTCTATCAGTTTTGCATTGTAATATTAGAAGTATTCGAAACAAAATGGAGTTTATTAAAGACTCATTTCTTGATTTTGATTTGTTATGTTTTACGGAAACTCATCTTGATGCTCTAGTTACAAATGATGAGATTCTTCTTACAGATAACTACGATGTCCCATATAGAAAAGATAGAACAAACCATGGTGGGGGTATTTTTATATCTGTCGAAATTATTGATTCATAAAAGAAAATAATCAATTAGAAGTATATTGAAGCGAATCTATTTGGGTTGAAATTAAATTAAAAAATGAACCTTATCTAATAGGAACATTTTATAGCCCCAAAACAGCTGATGCATTTTTTTGTGATAAGCTAAATAATAATATTGAAAGAGTTTTGAAATAACAAACAATGTATTGATCATTGGTGATTTAAACGAAAATTTAATGAATCCGAATGATCACAATCTAAGAGAAGTGCTAAACACAAACTCATTAATAAATACAGTAAATGAATCCACACGTATGGGAGCTATTTTAGATCCCATTTTAATTCCAGAGGACCTTCGTTATATCGAATCTGGTACGCTTCCAGTCCCACCTGACATCAGTGATCATAGTGCCACATATATAACTTTGCCTTTTTCTTACAATTTACAGCCAACTTATACTCGCACAGTATGGCTATATAAAAAAGCCAATTTTAACTTATTGAATGATCTCATATCAGACTATGACAGGAGCGATATTTTAAGTGGAACTGTAAATGATGCCTGTAATAGTTTTACAGATACCTTTTTAGTACATGTCAAAAGATGCATACCATCCAAAACGGTTACTGTACGCCCCAATGATAAACTTTGGTATGACTCCACTATCAGAACATATTCAAAAATAAGAGATCGACTGAAATCCAAAGCATTAAGATCAGGAAATTCATGTGACTGGTGTAAATATAAACAATCTAGAAATAAAGTTAATAATTTGAAAAAACACGCCAAAGAAAAAATTTTTAACACCCTGGATCTTACTCTAACTGATTTGCAATTCAATGATAAAAGAGGTTTCTGGAAAGTTATAAGACACTTTGTTAAAAATAATGACACCTCTAGTAATATACCACCATTATGTCGTGCCACAACGACAGGTGAAACTGAATTCTTTCTAACTGATCATGAAAAAGCTGACTGTTTGAATTCCTACTTTGCATCTATCTCGTGTATTAATGAAAATAATATTCATCTTCCCCCAATTTCATTGAAAACTCACAATGTTCTTGATAACGTCATGGTAACAGAAACAGAAGTAGAAGATGTAATTCTCTCATTGAATCCAAATAAGGCAAGTGGGCCGGATGTTATAAGTCATAAAATGTTAAAAGGAGTTGCCAAAATCAGTATCTAAACCATTAACATTATTATTTAATCGCCTTCTATCAGAAAGTATTTTTCCAGATAGGTGGAAAACAGCAAATGTAATTCCTATATTTAAAAAAGGAGATAAATCCATGGTTAGTAATTGTAGACCAGTGTCATTATTAAGCTGCACCGGAAAATTATTAGAAAGATTAGTGTTCAAACTGCACCGGAAAATTATTAGAAAGATTAGTGTTCAAATATTTGTATATTTTTTTAATTAGCAATAATTTATTATATAAATATCAATCGGGTTTTCTACCTAACCACTCGACAAATTTTCAACTCATTGATATATATCATCATATTTGCCAATCATTTGACAGTAAACAACATTCCTGTATGATATTTTGTGATATTTCTAAAGCATTTGATAGAGTCTGGCACAAAGGTTTATCATTTAAACTAAAAGAAAATGGGGTAAATGGCAATATGCTCAACTGGATTAATAACTATCTTAGTGAAAGAAAACAAAGAGTGGTGATTCAAACGTGTAACTCTGATCTGAAATCTATATCGGCAGGTGTTCCTCAAGGCTCTGTATTTGGCCCTTTACTGTTTCTTATTTTCGTCAATGACATAACAGAATCATTGTTAAGTTTAACAAGATTGTATGCGGATGACAGTTCACTTTTCTGTTCAGCCGCAACTCTTCAAGATATAGAAGGGATTATAAATCATGATTTGAAAATGATCTCTAATTGGGCCAGTCAGTGGCTAGTTAAGTTTAATCCAGATAAAACTGAAGCTATGCTATTTACTTTTAATCAATGTGAGGCTTTGCCTCAACTTATGTTTAATAACACCCCAGTCACTTTTGTTAATAATCACAAACATCTTGAATTAACTTTAAGTAACACTGGTAAATGGGATACTCATATAGAAAATATTAAAAAATCAGCATCTAAAGTGTTAGGATTAATGAGAAAATTGAAATTTACCCTTAGTAGAAATGCCCTAAATCAAATTTACTTATCATATGTTAGACCCCTTTTTGAATATTCATCAATTGTTTGGGATGGATGCCCAAATCATATTGCCGAATCACTTGAAAAATTACAAAATGAAGCAGCAAGAATTGTAACCGGATTAACAAGATCAGTTTCTTTACAAAATCTTTATACAGAGTGTGGATGGGTTTCTCTCAAAGAAAGGCGAAAGCAACAAAAACGTATGTTCATGTACAAAGCCACCAATAATATGGTCCCTTCCTATATAGGCGACTTGATTCCTCCATTGATTCGCAACACTACTGATTATCAATTAAGAAATTCGGATAATGTAGCAACTCCTTACTGCAGAACTGAAATAAGTAGGCAATCTTGTATACCTTCCTCGATAGCATTGTGGAACAAGTTAGACCCAGCAGTAAGAGCGATAGACTCAAGTATATCTGCCTTTAAAAACAATATAAGAACGTCACCTAAAAAACAGATACTTATCAACTCTGCATGCTAGAATCAGAAATAACTGCAGTAATTTGAATAGTGATATGTATTTAAACCATTTAAAAAAAATCCCGTCTGTACTTGTGGATATTTGACTGAAGATGCTGAGCACTACTTTTTTAAATGTGACTTATATGTAGCTTCAAGAATTGAATTTTTTAGCTCAATTAGAGCAGTCCACCCAATAGGTTTGAGGTTAATATTATATGGCAATTCTAATCTTGTATACGATGATAATACTAAAATATTTAAAGCTGTACAACACTTTATTAAATCTTCAAAAAGATTTGAATCCGAGTACTAATAAAGAAATCCGTCATAAAAAGCATTGTTATATCCAATAAGAAAAAAAAAAAAAAAAAAAGCTTTCTATAACGACTGACAAACATTCATAATCAATATTGATATATATCTAGAATATGTAAACAGTTACCTTAATGACAACAATGTAGAGCATACCGGGTTAATCTTTTTTTATTGTTGTGTTACAAGTCTGCATAGTGTCTAAATGCATCTATTGCATTCCTATTCCTTTTCCAGTCTTTTTTCTTTTTTTTAACCTTATAAGAACTAAATGGAATTGATATTACTGATTTTTTAAGAAATAATTTTTCTCTATTATTTCAATTGGTATTAACTGATGGAACTGTGTACACACTGTGGTACGTCTCTTTTCATTTTGTATTAACCCTTTATCATGTATTATGCCATGTCATGTTGTTGTTTTTTTCCTCAATTATTTGTAATATTTTAGGTGAAGGGCCGTAACTAATGTTGTGAGAACTTGTGGCCCAACCCCATTGCTGCAATTATAAATGCAATAAAATATGATTAAACTAAAACTAAACTTAATATCATCAATATTTGCAGCGTGTCTACCGTGGTCAGCTTGTAAAGTTTCAAAGTGTTTGTAGATAAGGTTTCAAATTTGGTGATTTAATCATGAGAGAGAGAGAGAGAGAGAGAGAGAGAGAGAGAGAGAGAGAGAGAGAGAGAGAGAGAGAGAGTATTTGCTCACAATATATAAACACATCCAACCCACGTGATTTTTATTTATTAGTTATATATAAGTAATCATAATGTGCGTTTTTTTAGTGTGTTTTTTTTCTGCTGTTATTTTTTCATTAAGTTCCCCAACTCCACCCGAACTTAGTAAATGCATTTCTAACAATAACTGATAACTGAACTCGAAGAAAGAAAATGAAAACACGCATTTAATGTTGTTAAAGCAACACCAAGACTATAAATTACAGTGTCGTAACTTAACTGGTAACGATGTGTAGGCACAGTTGTATGGGGATCTCCGGTGCCATACCAACCGATTTTTTTATCCAACTAAACTGTCGTAGGTGTGTTTTAACTTCCCGCCAAGGACAAGAAATTATATATATAAGTATACATATATAAGTCCTCGCCTAGGGTTCCGATTTGTATTGGATTTTTGGAATTTTATTTTTCAATTTCTCATAAAAAAAGTGTAGGCAGAATAAGTTAGCAATTCGAACAGGATAATTCTCTTGAATACGTGTCAGTGAGAAGGCACTGTAACATCGCTCGTCCATTTCCGTCTGTGTTCGAACGTAGGCGGAAATGCCCGAGAGATTTGTTCCCCTAGTTAAAATTATCTCCCCTTAACCGATAGATGACGCGTTGCGCTGGAAAGAAAACATGGATAACTGAAAGTATTATGAGACAAGAAAACATTAAAAAACCATGCATTTTTACGCAATATGTTTTTAAATTCATGCTTCCGATATTGAGAAAGCAAGGTAAATATATTATAACTGTTGAATAAAACTGGATGCTCTACTTTATAACTGAGATGTATGTAAAAAATAAATTGCCAAATCGTTAATGTAATGGGTTTTCGCGATATAAGACTCTTTGATACGTCATACCCAAACACTTTACAAGATATCTTCTACCTTATTGTCTTGTCTGATTGTGGGGTAATGTTTAATTTTCACTCAGTTTACAAGTTTATTCATAGTAATGTGATCTTTTTTTGTATAAATTTGCTCACTAATTGGAAGTGTCTCGTAACAAAAAACAATCTATCCTTTTCTGGCAAAAACATATATTTAGCCAAATTCAACCACCAACAGGCATCTGGTCCATAGATGGGACCTGTCCAAGGGTACCCCCATCCGCTCTCCGCCAATACTCAAAAATTACAGAGGTTTTGTACCACTACAATTTCATACCAAATTGAGAGGTTTTGTATCATACATAATCTTCATGGAGTTTCTCACCATGATTAGGTGTCATATTATGACAATCGGTTTATAGACCTGATTTGGGAAATATCATGTACTGGGATATACTTTGTTGTAATTGAAAAAATCTGAGGCCATCCTTTAAAAAATATTTATTTGCTGTGCTCCGACCCAGTATTTTTCATGTGGGTAGCTATTTTTTTTTTATTTGTTTGCCAAATTTTGATTTTGCATAGTCGTTTTAGGAAAAATGGACAGAAATAATGAAAAACAATTAAATGCTTTGAAAGTCAATGAAAATGTTTGGGTAGCTACAATTTTGAGTGAGTAGGTAGGAGCACAGCAAACAATATTATATTTTTTAAGGATGGCCCGAGGTTAGCCAAAAATAATGTCTCAACGAAACACTTAAGTTTTGCAAAAAAAGAATTAAAACTGTCAACAGACAGCTGAAGTTTACATTGACAGAGAATATAAGCACAAAAAAGACAATATTGTTGTATAAAACTTTCAGACAGGGTGGCTGGCAACAGCACCGCTCATCCTGATGAATGTTTTTTGTCTGCAGACAAGTGATTTTTTCCTGTAACTAGTCTGTTGGATGATTAAACATTTTGGCAGAGATTAATAAATTAATTGCCAGATTATCCCCGCCCGCCCCCTAACTTTCATAAAAAAAAAAAAAAAATAATAAATAAAATCTTCCCGCCCTCCCCGTTTTTAAGAAAAATTTGGATGATAATCTAGCAGTTAAGTTATAATGACCTTAAAAAGAAATGATTCAAAGTCATTACGGTATTTATTCTTTCTATATTTCATTGCTGTAAGTTTGACATTTAACATTCATCAACAATAACAGTTATTAACTTTATCATGCAATTTCTTGTTGAGTCTTCAAGGACACTTTTCATTACAAAGCATTCGGCATAATTTTTTTTATTGAGACGCGCATGTGCAGCTTATTAATGCAAGTTTAAAAGTCAGAATATTTTCTGTATTCGGAGTATTTCCTGGTCTTTTTGCACTTTACATGTTACAGAGGCTTGAATGCATGAACTTTTTATGTTTACCCCAAGCTGTTTGTATTAAGAACAATTGTTCAAAAGTGATATATAAACAACATCAATAAGATTAATGTTTATTGCATGATCATAATGTTTAAAGCTTGTGATGTACTTACTGTAAATGAAGTAATAAAGTTATTTAAGGTAATCACAATATGCTTCAAAATAGACAACATTTTAGTATTAAATTTTTCGGACAGGTGAAGTACTTTTTACCAGTTCACTTACGCGACGGACGAGTGCTTTGAAAAGGTTTTTCCTGACCCCTGAGACAACTGAATTTTCCATCAACATGAAATTGTAGTGGTCATACAATCAGTTTTTAAACGAAATAACATACTATATATAATTTAACCTTCTAGCATTATCATTTTCCCATAAATTTGGTCTTTACCAAGAACTAAAACATTATTCTCAGCATATGAAAGTCAATTTCAGGAAAAAAATTCTTTCCTACTGATAACTGACACTGTTGTCAAGTTCTGCTCATCGTCAATGTGAGTATGCAATGCAATTGAAATGCACATGGGAGTTCAGTGGGCAAGTCAAGAAATTAAGGCATATCTAGCTTGAAACTTACCAGTGGAAATGATAATCATACTCCTTCACACGGGATGAAATCGTGTTTATTATGTTTATTGTTTGTCAGCAGTTCTCGTCTGACATATATAGAAAAATTACCATGGCATTGTCAGATCAATGCTATAACACAAAAAGCATTTAGTGATACAGATTTTTCAACAAGTTTAAATTACGGCATAAAAGTCATGTATGTTATTATTTTGCTAGTCAGTATTCCCCGGGCAGTATCAAAATTATTGACTAATCATGTATGGGTAATTGAATGTTGAGATTTAAATTGAGGTAGGTACTGCTGTGGTGAACTGGGGGTAAAGCGTTTGCCTCACATCAGAGAAGTCATGGATTTTATCCATGGCCAAGTCATACCAAAGACTTGAATAATGGTACTAGAAGCTCCCTTGCTTGGCGCTCAGCATTTAGAGGGTTGTTCTAGCTCTGATCGGCCTTGTGTCAGTATAACATGACTGGGTGGGGTATTGTACCATGTGTCTGTGGTAATATACTCCAGTATGGCAGTGTTTGGAATACAGTCTCAAGTAGACAATGTCACAGTATAACTGAAAAAGTGTTGAAAGCGGTGGTAAACAGTATATAATAGTATTGTAATATATGAATCAGATATCATGAGTGCTTCTTAGAAAATAAGCATAACAAAGCGTTATTACTCGAGGAGTATTGCTGAGCTATAGCTGAGATGCATTATTTCCCAATGAGTATTGCTGAGCTATAGCTGAGATGCATTATTTCTCGAGGAGTATTGCTGAGCTATAGCTGAGATGCATTATTTCCCAATGAGTATTGCTGAGCTATAACTGAGATTTCTCTAGGAGTATTGCTGAGCTATAACTGAGATGCATTATTTCCCAATGAGTATTGCTGAGCTATAGCTGAGATGCATTATTTCTCGAGGAGTATTGCTGAGCTATAGCTGAGATGCATTATTTCCCAATGAGTATTGCTGAGCTATAACTGAGATGCATTATTTCTCGAGGAGTATTGCTGAGCTATAGCTGAGATGCATTATTTCCCAATGAGTATTGCTGAGCTATAACTGAGATGCATTATTTCTCGAGGAGTATTGCTGAGCTAAAGCTGAGATGCATTATTTCTCTAGGAGTATTGCTGAGCTATAGCTGAGATGCATTATTTCCCAATAAGTATTGCTGAGTTATAGCTGAGATGAGGCTTAGCCAAATAGTTGAATTCTGAAAATAAACTGTTAAACATATACAAATTACAATTTGACTGTTATCATTCAAAATAGTTAAGACTATGATAGTTTAGCTGGACCCATTTCAAATGGAAAAGTTCATTGCCCTGTTGTCATGTTCAGAAAAGAAGTTAATACTGCATACTGCAATGCACACAAAAGAAAATGTGAAATTATAATTAATGGAAAGTATAACTTGGAAATGTTTGAAATGATTATTTTGTTGACAGAGAAGCCTTAGAAGCGTGTGTAGAGGGAACACAACTGCAACATTCCTGTGTGTTAGGTTTGGCATGGCAGACACTGTGGCGATACAATCTGATGGCGGCAATCACTGTGGTGTCCCGTCTCAATTGACCAATGGACAGTTTGGAGAGATGCAGGAGGCGGGGCTAGTACATCAGGGGGAGGATGATGTCCCGATGATTGACATCAGTATTAATAATGTGGTTTGTAGCTTTAACACCAAGTGTCATCTCAACTTGAAAAAGATAGCCACTGAAGGAAGTAACGTAGAGTACCACAGACAACATGGGGTAATGATAGTGTGTTTTTATACAGTATGAATTGTGATACAACATTCCATTTAATCTGCTCTGAAAATATTTTGAAGAGTTTCTCCTTTAAGAACTATAATTTGATTGCAACACTGAAGTTAATGTCTATTATTATTATTAAATAATTAAAAAAAAATAGAATGTCAGTTTGTTTGTTTGAATGTTTAGCATCATTTTTATACCAGGGCTAACAGACGATTAGTTATCCTTCACCACTCTTTCCTGGGATACTAGTAGGTTAACCAGTTCATCAATCTCCGCAAGAAACTGATAACTTGTGGCTGTGTGGGGATTTGAACTCACAATCCCTGGATTGATAGATTCACTTCCAGCTGAACAAAACAGGCTTGTCATAATATCAAGAGAAACCATTAGAAGTAGCTGGTATTGGATCATTTTTCCAGTTGAAGATTTCATCTTACTAACTCCAAACTGAATGAATTTTGTCATAGTTATCTCAGTATGGGATGTTATCAATAATTAAGTTATAATTTAACGAGATAACCATTTGAGTTGTTCAATCAGTTATGAGGTCCTCCAATGAATTATGGGTAAAGAAACCAACAATCCCAAGTTAAGGAGGTATTTGCTTCTGTGTACACTAAAACTACAACTGGAATATAAGATCTGAAATCTTTCACACATCTATCATTTCAGATGCTCAACATGAGAATTAGACATCCTTTTTCCACAGCCAGTATTTGGTCATCCGGAAAGATCACTTGTACGGGTGCTGTAAGGTAAAGAAATGGATAAATCGTCATATGTTAATTCAAATTTTAATTTTTTTGTCATGTTTACAGAAAAAAATGCCCAAATTCAAAGTTGACATCTATTAAATTAATGATGGCTACAGTTTTACCATTTTGGTACATTTAGAATTTTTTGAAGATGCATCTGTTGTTGTTGTTAAACATGTAGTTGGTTTAATCGATCCCTGGTTCAAACCCACCATCTTTCACATTTCGTTATTTGGCACTGACTCGCAACAATGCTGGACATACGAAATGGCTAACTATATATTGCTTAAAAACTGAACAAGCTAAGTGTACATTTCAGAAACATCATATTCAACACATTTCAGGTTATATATGGCATATCCAGCTCTTTATTGGTGACGGAAGACCTCAGAATTAATCTGAGTAGAATCACCGTCTTTCTGCAAACTTTCTCACATAAGGTTTTTGGAGCGAGCGGGACTTGAACTTATGACCTCAGTGGTGAGAGTTAAGTGACCTTGAGATAATATTTTAAGACCACTCATCCATAGACGATTTTTAAAATTGAATGCTGTGATATTTGGTAAGGTGAATTATGCCCCCGCCCCTCTCACTCTTCGCCTAAACGCCAACAGTTTTGATTTATTTCAGTGAGGAATTTGCAAAGATATCAGCAAGAAAGGTTGCCAGGAAAATACAAAAGTTGGGCTATTCAAAATTAAGATTCTGCAATTTCCGCATTGTCAATGTCCTCGGTACATGTGCACTACCATTTGCCATCAATATTAACAAATTTGCACGAGAAAGAAAGGAAACAAGGTAAGATAAATTACTTTCTGATGAGCCTGTGATAATATTAAAGTGGCTTTGATTTATTGTTAATGATTTTTTTCAGAAGTTGTTTTGCTGTATTTAAATTACTGAAGTTAAGAGGCATATACTTAAATATAAACTATATTTTTCATGTGCTAAAGAGACTGAGATCATTGAATATTTTTATGCACATTATCTGTCTAAATGTGTATGCAATTTTCGTTAAGACTGACACCATCAAAAATGTCTTCAAAATGTTAAAAGCTTGGCTTGGATCATCACATTCATGGTATATGCTCGTGTTTGATTCAACTTTGTGTTGAATTTGAGCATACAAAGTTCAAGGTTACATTCATGACTTAGACATAATATGGAGGCTGTGGATAACTGCATCACTGATCCTATCTATACTGTAGCTTCAACATGTGATTGATTTTTGTTGTCGATTAACTGCTGTTCTGAAAGTAACTCACTGGCAAACTTATGTTTTTAGTGTTAATGGCCAAAGGCCAGAAGTGCTCATACGATGGAGCATTGTTTGTTGTCTGTCGTCTCCAAAGTGTGTTAATAGCACTTTCTCTGAAACCACTAGACCAATTAAACCGAAAGTTCACATGGGTGTTTCTATTGCATAGGAGACTATACAGAAATTTTTTTTATTTATTTGAAATTTGAGATGGCCGCCGTTACTTAAAAATAGTCCAAAACTTAAAAATCTTCTTCTCATACATGTCCCAACAGATTTTCAAAGTTTTTATGTAGTAATAATAACCAACTATAGTTTTGTTATATTTGTTGAAATGGTGTCCTTAGGGTTAAAAATGACCCCGACCCAAGGGTTCAATTAGGGGACATGTGTCATAATAAAAATTTTTTTTTTTTTTGAATGGAAATGATTTTGCCTTTATCTTCACAGAAGCATTGTTTGGTGAAGGAGGTTCAGATTTGTAAAAATGACTGGGTTCCACTGTCTTAAGGGGCCAGGAGGGGCCCCAAAAGGGTAAAATTTGGGAATTACCCAAATTGTTTTCTTAAGAGCCGATATGTCAGATTTGTTCATATTTGGCATAAATTATCCCTATGTGTAGGGGTTTGATCGCAGATAAAAATTTAGGGCTAAAATTGATAAGGTCCCTGTAAGGGGACTTACAGTTTTACATAGGGATACTATGGGAAAACAGAAAATTCTCTATTTATTATCTTTTCTGAAACCACAAGGCCAATTAAACTGAAACTTCACATGGATGTTTCTGTTGCATTGGAGAATATACAGAACTTTTTTTTTTTTGATCTGAAATTCACGATGGCTGCCATTATTAAAACTACTCCAAAACTTAAAAAATCTTCTCATAGACGGCCCAGCAGATTTTCAAAATTTAAATGTAATAATGATAACCAACTAAAGTTTTATTAGATTTGTTCAAATGGTGTCCCTAGGGCTTAAAATGACCCCGCCACGAGGGTTCAATTAGTGGACACGTGTTGTTATAATAAAAAAAAATTTTTTTTTAATGGAAATTTTTTTTTTTTTCATATTTGATATGGATTATCCCAATGAGTAGGGGTTTAAAGTTTGTACATATTAAGGGTCTTGTATTTATAGGGCCCTGTTAGGCGACTTTGAGCTTCATATAGAAATATTATTGGAAAACGGAAAATTCTCTTTTTTATCATTCATGACTTTTTTTTCTTTGGTTTGAGTTTTGAAGCAACTTCTAGTCATAACAAGTATGATTTTGTTCGATATGAAGGATTGACTTTATAAAAGGGGCCAGGTGGGGTCGTAAAATGATTAGAATTGAACATTGTAATAAATCTTATTTTCAACAACCGGTTAGTCAAATTTGTTCATATTTGATATAAATTATCCCAATGATTAAGAAATCTAAGTTTGTACAAATCAATGGTCTTTGAGTTTTACATAGGAATAATATGGGAAAATGGAAAATTCTCATTGTTTTGTCCATTTGGGTAAATATGTTGTTTAATTTGAGATCTCAAGCATTGTCTAGTAACAATAAATTTGATTTTGTTCAATAAAGAGGATTGAATTTCTATAAGAGGCCAGGGGGTGGATGGGGCAGTAAGGTTAAAATTGGGAATTTTCACAAATTTCCTCTCAGTGACCTTTCAGTCAAACTTGTTCATATTTGATATAAATTATCTTGACATCAGCAAGGATTGAAGAGTCTGCATATTAAGGGGCTGGGATATATATGGGCCCTGTAATGTGACTTTTACATAGGAATATTATAGGGAAAACTGATTTTTTTCATTTTGCATCCATGTGTACAAAAAAAAATCTTTTTAAAATTGGAATCATTTCTGCTGATAACAAATTGTTAAGAATGGGTGATTGAAGTTCTGACAAATGAAGGGGCTGGGTTGTATATGGGTTCTGTACAGTGGCTATATTTTATTTACAGATGAATGGTATTGGAATTTAAAGTATTTCCATTTCATAGCAATTAAGGTTTTTGTTCAGTATGGGTGTGGTGGGGGTATTTATCCATAAGTTGTTAAGACGTCCCCCCAAAGAGGGTAAATATTGTGGAATTTCAAAAAGTGCTATGGTCACTATGAGTCAGTAGAGCATCCTTGGGGCTGTCTTGGGTCTCTTGTTTTAATTAAGCTGGGCTTGAACCCAAAATTTCAGCAGAACAGTTGAGCTGTAGGCGAACTATTGTGATCACTCTTTGTCTGTCATCAGTCTGTTAACAATTGCTTCAAGTGACTTCTCTAAAACCACTCGACTGACATTCTTACACAAAGCTCTCTCAAGTTTGTTCAAATGATGACCCGGGGGTCAAAATTGGCCCCGCCCTCTGAACTGAAGCTTTGATATTTTGCATGTAATATCATTTGATGAATTTCTATCAAGTTTGTTCAAGCCATGACCCTAGGTCAAAATTGGCCCTGACCTGGTGGCATGTCAGTTTAAAATAAGGAAATTTATGGTTAAAAATCTTCTTAAGAACTGGTCAATCAAATTTGTTTATATTTTGTATAAATAATCCCTATGCTTAGGAGTTTCAATTTTGTTCAAATAATGAGTCTAAGATCAATTAGGGACCAGTAAGGGGACTGATTTTTGCAAAAAGAAATTTTGGGAAAACAAAAAAATCTGTTTTTCTTATCTATTTTAGGTATTATTTTTATCTTTTTGTCTGGAGCATTGCTTACAAACAGTTGAGACAGGGTCTGTTAAAGTGGATTTGATATAAATAAGGGACCAGCAGAGACCCAAGAGAAGATAAAATTGCGAAATTTCAAAATTCTTCTCAAATATTGATGAGCCAAATGTGTAAATGTCTGGTTAAAATGTCCCCTATTAATATGGATTTCAAAGTTGTTCAAATGAAGGGGTTAGGGTATACTGGGGTTCTGTAAGGGGACTTTAATTTTTACTGTAAAAATACAATGGGAAAAGAGATAATTCTGTTTTTCTCACCTATTTTACATATTATTTAAATTATCTTAAGATCTGGAACATTGTTTAGTCATAACAGTTGAGACTGGGTGCTTTAGAAGGAATTTAATATCCATAAGGGGTCAGCAAGGGCCTAAAAAAATATTCTACCAAGAATGGTCCAGCTTAATTTGTTCATATTTGGTATCAATGGTCCCTATGAGTAGGGGTTTCATATTTGTTCAAATGAAGGGGCTAGGATATATTGGGGGTCCAGTAAGGTGACCTAATTATCTCCTGCCACAGGTGGGCGATTAAGGGCAAACGGCCCTCTTATTACTAGTTTGAAAATGTTTAATAAAGAGGTTTGTCAACCTGTGTATGACTATATGTGCCAATCACATTTTCATCTACTTAATACAGAGGTCTGTCATCCTGTGTATGACTATATGTGTCAATCATATTTTCAGCTTCTTAATACAGAGGTCTGTCAACCCATGTATAACTGTATGTTCCAATCATATTTTCATCTACTGAATACAGAGGTCTGTCAATCAGTGTATGACTGTATGTGCCAATCACATTGTCCCATGTATAACTGTTTGTGCCAATCAAATTTTGTCGTGTATAACTGTATGTGCCAATCACATTGTCCTGTGTATAACTGTATGTGCCAATCACTTTGTCCTGTGTATAATCGTTTGTGCCAATCACGTTTTGCCATGTATAACTGTATGTGCCAATCACATTGTCCCGTGTATAACTGTATGTGCCAATCACATTGTCCCGTGTATAACTGTATGTGCCAATCACATTTTCCCGTGTATAACTGTATGTGCCAATCATGTTTTCATCTGTTTTGTTTCAGTTATGAGCCCGAGTTGCATCCAGGAGCCACATACAGAATAAAAGACCCTAAAGCCACATTGAAAATATTCTCCACAGGCAGTATTACGGTCACAGGTATAAATATTCTGAGCATATCATTATCATCTACCCATTGGAATCGCTATGTTCTTATACATTTGTATTGTTTGCTTGTTTGAATATTTAACATCTTTGTTATGCCATCAAGGGCTTACAGACAATCACTTAACCAAACCACTCTTTCCAGGGATCCTGGAAGGTTAAGAAGTACTCAAGTATACCCATCTCTGCAAGTAACTGATAACTTTCCTGCTTGAATCAGCAGTGGGGGACAAAGAAAATGAGATGCAGTTGTTTATCAGTCATCATGACTGTGGTTGAGTGTGGATTCAAACTCGCAACCACTGGATTGATAGTCAGATGTGCTACAGACTGAGTTACCTTGGCCTACCTATAAATATATAAGGCACATAACACCCTTTAATATTATGGAGGCTATTTAATACAGAATAGAAGCAAACCAGTCTCTCAAATTGAAATTGTCCTTTTGTTATTGCATCTGTCATTACACTGGGTGCACAGTCACTGTTTATCTTTTTTCTTTTTTTTTTTGAATGAGGTTTAAAACACATTTCAGGTTAAATAATTATGGCATATCCAGTTTTACTAGTGGGGGAAGACCTCAGACTGAGTAGAACCACTGTCCTTTGCAAGTAACTGGCAAACTTTCTCACACAAAGATTTTGGAGAGAGTGGGACTCAAACCTATGACCTTAGCGGTGAGAGGTAAGTGATCTTAAAACGGCGCCTTAGACATCTCGGCAACAGAGGACCCTGCCCTTTATATAAAGAGTTATTTGTGTGATGTGTCTAAATGTGTATCCAATATAATTCTTATGCGTTTATTACTAATATAAAAATTACTTGTACTCCCTTATATACTTTGGAACTCAAATTTTAATAAAAATAATTTATGAGACAGCTCAAGTAAACCTAAAAAGCAATATTTCTCTGACACTATTGATTTAATCTTTTATCAAGTATGTTTATCATTCCGCTGCAATGTCAGCATAATTTTATTAAGGCATTGCTTTCTCAGTCAGAGGTCATGGTCTCTATTACTATAAATAGAAAATATATTTCTTTAGCTGAACACAACCATATTCCACAGTATGGAAGTCTTAAATTTATGGAGTTTGGTCTTTGCACATCACTTAGAATAAAAATAAATGATGTTCTTAAGTTTCATTTAGGGTCAAGGTTACAACTATTTGTTTTAATATAAAGTGCATAATTAATTAATAACTAATAAATTTATTGAAACATGAGATATATTATGTATGTGTGTGTTCAAAGTAAACTATTGTCCTTTCAAAAAAAAAGTCAATCCTGTGTTAAGAAGGTCACTGAATAGAGAAGCACATTGTTTTAATACAATTTTATTTGCACTTAGGCGCTGATTGCTTTATATATTTAGCGACATTTACTTAATGCTCATTTATTGTTAGGATATTTTTCAATCAGCTGTTATTATCATTATATATTTCAGCGCCACGTGTTGCCAATGTCCAGTCAGCAATAGAATACATATATCCAATATTATCAGACTTTAATGCAGGTCCCAGAGTCATTAATGCGTCTAAGAGTAAAGTGAAACAGAATGCAAATTTAGCTCATAATAGAAGACATACTGTTAACCCAGTGGCACCCATGGTTTATGCTGATGATGATTACGAATCAGACCTGGATGGATCGGGTTTAGGTGACAGTGAAGACGAATTTGACAGTGAAGATAGTCAAGATTAAATTTTCACATAATTTGGCTGTCATTATGCAAAAATATGTAAGAATATTAATAAGTACCACCAATAATTGTCTAAAATTGGTGCCACCTGCGACTATTAATATTCCCAGCTGTCATCATCAGTGATTGGTGTCAGAAATGACAGTTGTAATTGGTGTAATTGGTTGCTGTCCATAATTGATGCCAGTTACCACAGTCTATAATTGTTGCCAGCTGTGACTGTTTATAATTGTTGCCAGCTGTGACTGTTTATAATTGTTGCCAGCTGTGACTGTCCATAATTAATGCCATCTGTGGCTGTTTATAATTGATGCCAGTTATCAGTCTATAATTGTTACCAGCTGTGACTGTTTATAATTGATGCCAGTTACCACAGTCTATAATTGTTGCCAGCTGTGGCTGTTTATAATTGTTGCCAGCTGTGACTGTCCATAATTGATGCCAGTTACTACAGTCTATAATTGTTGCCAGCTGTGACTGTTTATAATTGTTGCCAGCTGTGACTGTTTATAATTGTTGCCAGCTTTTACAGATTATAATTGTTGCAAGAATGACTGTCAATAGTTGACATTAAATGCAACTGCTATTTATTGGTGTTAAGATTGACAGCTATGGAAATAATTACTTGGTAACAGCTGAACATAACAGCTGAAGTTATATATGCAAAGAGTAAATGCAAAGATAGGATGCATGTTCAGGTACTTTAGTTATAAAAGCGAGAATGGTTTTATATACATTCTGTAAGTCTTAATTTGTGTCACAAATTGGGAAATAAGATTGTTGTGTCCCAACGAAAAATGATATTATTGTGTCGCAAATTAAGATCAACCTTTGTTTATGTGCAACGAACAACATGGTTTGTGTATAAGAGAGTTTTTGTTAGAGAGAGGTTATTACTGTTTGGATACTTGTTTGAGCCAAAGTTTATATGTTCCTGATTGCAGACAGCGGTTGAATTGTTTCTCAATCATTTCCATGTTTTTTTCAGGCTTCAAAAAATAATACTGAACTTGATCTTGACGTTCAGTTTTGTCATATTTCATATCAAACATCAATTATATTAAGAAAGTATAAAAATAACTAGTGGTAAATCAAGTATGTCTGTGTGTCGAAATCTTTAACTCTGCCACCAGTATCGTCTGTAACTGTTACATTAGTCATTCATGTTATTAATACACTTTGTTATTATGTATGTGTTGAAAAAACTAGTTGAATCTGATTTTATGTGTAAATGATTGACAGGTTGAATGTGATTTTTTTCTCTCCACATCTCCACATAATGTAGTGTTAACAAATATGACCATGCCATACTTTCATGCATCGTAACCATAAACAAGAGATTACTGGTATTGGTATGTTAAATGGAAATAGTTGGTATGAACATGTTTACTTAAATGCAGATTGCTAGTATTTTTTTCATTCTTTCGTCAACATAATAAAAAAAGAGAGATATTAGTCTCTGGAGAAAGGACAAAGATAGTATTCATCGCAACTTGTCCAATGGTGATGCAGTACATGGTAATCTGCATTAATTATTGGTAATATATGCATACAGTCAAACCTGTGTAAGCAATCGCCTCTATTGAACAGCCACTTGTCTAAAGCAGCCACATTTACTATTTTCCATTTCTATGTTTTCAGAGCAAACTAACTGGTATTTAGCAACAACCTGTCTTATAAAAACACTTTTGTTCCTTCCCATGACTGGCTGCTTATTACAGGTTTGACTGTATATTGTATGCCATTTTGATATGAATACGTTCCTCTAGCTGAGTATTTATTGTAAGACTCGGTTTCAAGATAACTAGCCTCTCAGAGCTGAGGTTTTTGGATTGAACCCAGCTCGGTCCAAATTCTTTATGTGATTAAGGCTTGTCATTTACTTGTGGACGGACAGTTTTTCTACCCACATTCATGTCTATGCATCTGAATATCTATCTTAAATCAAACTGAAGGCCACATATAACACAAATACATTAAATGGGGTTAACCATATGAAATTTACACTTGTGTTATATACATTATTAATTTAAAACTCAAGTTTGAATCTATTGGCAAAATTCTTGTTTAGTTATATTTTTGATATTGATGGAAACCTTGAACATACTTGTAAACGCCCTAGTCATTATAGCAGGTATGTTGATTCTAATTGCAGATTGTTTTGTATGCCTTGTCATTGTACAGTTACACCTGTCTTAAACAGCCAGTCAAGAGAAGAAAGTGGCCTTTTAAGACAGGTTGTTGCTTAATACAGGTTTATTTGTTTTGGGAAAATGGCCAATGTGACTGCTTAAGACAAGGTGGTGTTCAATAGAGTTGGCCTCTTGCAAAGGTTTGACTGTACTCCCAAATTGCTTCGTACCACTATGTGGGACATTTATTTCTGGCAGTCTTATTTCAGTTGCTTGATCTATGAACATGTATAAAAACATGAAATTTCGAGTATTTATGAACAAAAAAGTATTTTTTATGGCAATACTCATCACTTTAGTAAGAATGTACTTTCAACTATACTCTCTTAAATGTAAATATGTTTTGTACAAAAGATTGGAGGTCAAGATTGTTTAAAGGGCACATCTTGAGTGCTGGCAAAATTGATTAAAAATATATTTGTTTTGATAATTTTTAAAAATGGCATTTTTTAAGGGATTTTTTTTTCGACAGAACTATATAGATAGATTTGATTGTCAATTTGAAATTGACAAACATCTTGTATTTACTAATAAGGAATACAGTTTCTCCCTTGATGTATCGGTTACTATTTATATAGATGTATTTATACACAACTGCTTGTGATTTATACCAATTTCTTTAAAGTCTTATTGTGACACAAGCCCAGATTTATTTCAAATCACTCTTGTTTCCTGGTTCAAACTAATTCTTGGTGTTGTGTTTGGCAAGCTTTCAGGACAAGCCTTTTGATCAAACCAGTAACCTCTGGTGTGATCGGCCCTACTCATTACACCTTCACCCAGTTTGCGTACTCTTATCATAAACATTTGTAGTTTAAAACATAGTGAGATTTATTGTATATCCTGTATTCTATTATGTGTGAAATCCATCATAAATATGTATTGTTGATAAAAATCTGCTGTATTCTATTATGTTAAGTATGGTCTTATTAAAGGAGAGTAAATGGTTAAAGAGATGGGTTGGGGAGGGAAAGAAGAGAGTGTTTTTTTTATATTTATTTCATGTGAAAAAACAGCAACTGAGATTCAAGGACTTGGGTTACTATAGAATTAATAACATTACCGTCCAATGCAAGTTATATTGTCTAAAGACCCACTCAAATACATAAACATGTATAGGTAAACTTGGTTTTTAATAAGACTAACAGTTATTGACAGTTTGGTTCTAAATATATTTTTTTTTATAAATTTATATTTTGAAGACAAATATAGGATAAAGTGTTCTTCCTGAACATTTCTGCATGTTTCAAGTACGCTCAAGAGATATGAAAACGAAACACAGGAAAAGATATGAAAATGCAGCATAGAGTTTAAAGTTGAATTATATATATACTCGTGCCAAGTGCTAAATATGTTACATTTTCATATCCCTTCATGTGTTGTATTTACCTAGCTGCGTTCAGTAAAATTTGAACCAGATGTGTGTTATTCTCCAAAAGATGGCATTTGTGTTCATAATTATCACCAAATGTAGGACTGTTGGTAGATTATAGCAATAAACCGTCATTTGTTTTCATATTTCGTTCAAGACATAGATTCAGAAATGAAATCTGGTAACTGTCTACATTGATTGAAATAAATGGGATTGACAGTGTTATATTCATCGCAGGAAGTCATCTTCATGTCCATTATTGTTTTTATTTCAATTATTTTCAATTTCTACCTTTTATGAGCCCTGTTGCTTAAGCATGCAATCCATATCTGCTGCTCATTTATGTTCAATATTTAATAGCTTGTCCTGTTTGATTTTAACTTCTGAAAATTGAATACCATTCCAAATGGCTGTCTGATTTCTTTAGCTGTTAAAGCGTAAAAATATTATTAAAATAGATCTTCAAATTTTTGTTATAATGCCGAGCATGCTGGTCTGGGTGGGACAAATGTCATTAAATAATTGTCACATAATCGACCAATAAATGACAATTGTTCTTCATGTTTCATGTGAAAAAATTTTTTTGTTGCTTTTTGCAAACATATTTGTAAAAGAATAATTATAATATGTTAAATTCAAATGGGAATACATTCCTTGTTTAATGATTAATAAGGTACTTTATTGAAAAAGACAAAATATTTTTTTCAGAAAAAAAAAATCATAATATTTTTAGGAGAAAATAGTTCATCCATTTCAGTAGAAAAACAAACGTTGCATGGAAATTGTTGTATCAGAATCAGTTCTAAGATAAAATAAGACAAAAGGATGAAATTCATCAGACTCTTACCATAAATGCAACAGTTGTTTAGCTCCACCAATGAAAAAGGTTGTTCTCTCTTTCAATATTTTATTAATTGCAACACATATACCAGCTGTTGAATGCAAAGAAAATTTTCAGAGCCTTTTTCTTAATAGCTTCTTTTCCATTTCCAGGATAGAAAAAAGGATAAAATGCATAAAACTTTTGAGTTTCAAACTCAAATTGTCGATTTTTAAATACTACTTAAAAGCACACATTTAGCTATAAAACATTTTTTTTAGATATTTTCTGATAATGTTACATTTAAATTTACTGTTTTCGTAAGAAAATGTTGTTTAATTCATGCAAAATTGTTTTTAAGGCAAATTACAAAATTTAGATTTTGAGTTTTAGACTCATAAAAATTTTGTTCAGTTTAAGCCCAGTACCGAGTTGTTTTTTTTGATTCCATTAGTTCTTAGATTAAATCTGCAAACAGTGGCATGTGCTAAAGCACCTTATTCCACCACTATGATTATGTGAGAACAGTTTGTGCTATGTGTATTACGTAGGGATATTAAGTGGCCATGGTTACCAGATATACTAAAATCACCATTATTCCACATTTGTAGGTCTGCCAAATTGATTTTAATGATACATGTTCACGCTTTTTTATTTGAGGTGTGCACTGTTTGTTTTACACATGAGAATATTGTTTAACCTGTTCCCAGACATTGAAAAAATTTATGATACAAGTATTTTTAAGATTTTTTCTCTTTTTTTGTCTGTTGTGCATGTATGTATTCAAATCATCAATATTTTAAATGTGACCATCAGTAATTTACAAAATTAATATAAGACTCACTTTATTGAATTGACATTTCAAATCTGTTTATAAGGAATGTGATTCCTAGTGAATATATATGTATTAGTATAACCCAGGCCTTCTAAAATTCCAAAATGCAAATCGGTCCAGGTTTTTTTACTACTGTAAGAATTGCACTTATCTTAAAAAAATCATTAAAATTGCCTTACATTATGCCTTTACATGTATGCATACCCCACCCACCATGTCAGCTGCATCATGTATTTTCTCCGTTTATTTATTAATAAGGAACGATTTCAAGTTTATTTGTGTATTATTTATAACATACTTTACCACAATGTGTACATTTTAATGACTGACATTATATTTCCGCGTTACTGAATAATTTTCATTATATTAAAAATCGATCGAACGGAAATGTTGCAAGTTCCGGAAGCTGCGTGAAATAATCACCGTGGAAACCAATGTAACGGTTCAACCACCAAAATAAATCATTCAAAACCTGTCCCACATCAAAACAAAATCGGTCCGGGTTTTATCACTTTCAGTAATTAATGTCATCAATTTTATAATAAAATTATTTTTTTTTTTAAAAATGAAACAAACAAGTAACACTGCACGTTTTATCAAATATTTTAATGACGCAAACAATATTTGGTCCGACCGTCCCAGCTTTGGTTAGCGGTATATCAAAGAAATTACGGACGCAAACACAGTCTTTTGATGAACCGACAGAACGCTATAGGTCGCTGATCACACATCGGAGGCGTGCTACATAGCGATAGACTCTTCCGATAAACTCCACTAATACCGTCAATGGTTTAGTCAAAATTGACATCATTTCGCACAGCAGGTGACAAAACAAACGGATTATTGGGTCAAATGATATTGCCGCAAGGCGTATTTCACAGGTCAGTATGGCATGGTAAGAGCAATAGGATATTTATGAGATTTTATACGACCGATAGAAAATATCTGGACCGATTTTTTATTGAACTTTGAAAAGAAAACCGGTTTTGAACTTCAGAAATCGGTCCAAAAACAGACAATTTTAGAAGGCCTGGTATAACCTATTTGTTTATCTTTGGATATTGCATTTATTTAGGAATATTTCTTTTGTTCTGCATTGTTGGAATATTGGTGTAGACAGTAATAAACTTAAAACATTTTGAAGTAAAGAAATAAGTGTTTTATATGATTTTAAGAGATTAAGGTTACATTTAGTAAAATAGCCATTTATTTTCAGATCACCTTTATTAAAAATAAGAAAAAAATGTGCAAAGTGTCGGTCTCAAAATAAAGTAATTTTACCATTCCAAACTCAATTCATATATCCAGAGTGTTGCTCAGTGTTTTACCTACAAGAACTTAAACGGAGTATAGCTTTTGATGAGAAGGTAGTAATATTACACTGGGTTAATCTCAAAAGTATGTCGGGGCTTTATAACACTCCTGCACTATAAATTACGTGATAAATCAGTATTGTCATCGTCAGTAAAATTGTAATACGGAACGGGACCAGTATTTGCATGTATGACCAGTATTTGCCAGTATTTACATTGTTTCAATAACAGAAATAACAGACAAAACAACCTGGAATTAGTTCATTATTTGTGTGTAGTAATAACAGACAAAGCAACCTGTGTGTAGTAATACCAGACAAAACAACCTGGAATTAGTTCATTATTTGTGTGTAGTAATTACAGACAAAGCAACCTGTGTGTAGTAATAACAGACATAACAACCTGGAATTAGTTCATTATTTGTGTGTAGCAGACAAAACAACCTGGATTTAGTTCATTATTTGTGTGTAGTAATAACAGACAAAACAACCTGGAATTAATTCATTATTTGTGTGTAGTAATAACAGACAAAACAACCTGGATTTAGTTCATTATTTGTGTGTAGTAATAATTTTCTAGTCAGTGAGGTTGTGTGAAGAATTTTATTAAACATTTTTATACAGCTTGAAATAATCACTTTTCGTGGTTTAGGTTCAGTGAAACTTTATATAGTTCAATGAAAGTTGATTACACAGATACATTGACATTAGTTTTTTTGTAATATTTGCAACGTGAAGTGATCTTATATGTATAGCCTGCCTCTGCATGTGTGGAAAGTGCTTAGCTATGTTATTTTGACTGCTGCCTGTGAAAACCAAGTTCTTCAAATAAAGTCATGTTTATGTTTAAGTTCTACATGCTTATAGAGATTTTAAGCTCTACAAAATTGTCAATATTTCTTTAATAACCAAATTGATAAAAGAATTACAATGTTCTTTGATAGGAAATTGTTCACTTCAGTTGAAAATTGCAGTAACGTCACCCAAAGATAATTAGCATGAAAAATGTGCAAACTATATTATTTCTTGGTTAGACTTAAGATACATCATCAATATACTTAACATATTTTGTTTTTGTATAGCCCTTTACTGCATAGATCCGCGTTTTCCCGTACCAATCACAGAAGGCGTTTGAAAACAGTGCAGGAAGAGTTCAGATTGCTCATAACGAGCAATCTGAACACTTCCTGCACTGTTTTCCACTCTGTCAGTTAATATAAACATAATTCACCCAATAATTCAAAAGCCTTCTATATTTGGTGTCCAAAGGTGTCGATGTTAGAGGCGTCCAAAGGTGTCTATATGAAGTAAAGGGATTGTTAGTATCAGAGTTTTTGCTGAAGTTTAACACTTCCTAAAAATTGTGTGGTCTTTTTTAAAAAACTGCTTATTTTAAGTTATTGGTTTTCAAAGGGTGTAGCCGATTTGGTGCATCATTACTTACACCAGTGTGTTGTCTTTGCTTTCACTTATATACTATGTGAAAACTACCTAGTTAATAATTGTTTTTTTAAAAAAAATCACCCCCAGTATATGTGCTTTTGCATAATTTGTTGAACTTCGGAAATGAGTTGTGTGAATATTTCATATCTTGCTATTCATGTTTTTCGATGTCAATGTCTATTTTATGTACATTAGTGGTGTACTACCGTTGTGTAGGGCATTATATAGAAATAATTGTATATAGTAAATGTGTATGATACAGTGGGTTTTCCCCAGGGTTATAAATAGATTGATGAGATATTGACACATGACCTTTTGTACTAGAAGTAGTAAAACTATACCAGTAATTCAAGACTATCTGTATATGTATTGTTCATAAAATAATGCCTCTTTACATATTAAATATCTAAATTTATTCATTTGTTCAAAAAGAAAAAAAGTTATTTTAAAATGGCATTATGCAAATATTTTTTGAAAAATAAAAGTACTTGTGTGCAAATAGTCACAAAAGACAGACAACTGTCACAATGGCATTAAAATATATAGGTACTCCACCTTTATGTAATCAAGAAAAAAAAAGGAATTTGATGTGTTGCTGGAGGTAATGGGCATTTAAAAAACTTGTCTACAATCTCGATCACAAAAATACTCGACCTCCAACAACTATGGCACTGAATGTTAGATGTTTAATATATACAAATGAAAATACAAATTTTCAAATGAACTGGCGTATATATATATATCTAACCAATGTTATTGATACAAACGTAACTCTTTGGAGACATCTCAAATTGCCCTGCAAATTTAGAAAGAGAAAGACTTTGGCTTGAACATATGCCCCAAACAATTATATTCCTAATACCATATTGATATTGGAAGCGTGAATGAATATGTTCTTTACAAATAGGACATGAATATGACCATAAATGGTCTATACAAATGATTTATTGTTTCATTATTGCATCTTTTTATTTGATAATGTTTTGTATATTAAAAGCATAAAAGTATTTTTTTATTTTATTTTGATTTTTATCCCAAGACCACATGCAAACTGGGAATTTTATGCTCCTCCAAAGGGGGGAAGCATATAGTCGCTGTTTCGTCTGTGCCTGTGTCTGTGTATGCGTGTGTCCATCCCCAAGTTCTTGTCCGGACTATTTCTCTACAACCTCTGGTTGGAATTTTATGAAACTTGCTAGGATGCATCATTACTAAGTGCAGATGCACATATTGTCTTTGTGTTCTGGTTCGATGATTTGTCACTGAGTTATGGTCCTTTGATTCTGTTTGTGACCAAATTCTTGTCCGGGCTATTTCCCTACAACCCCATGTATGAATTTTGTGAAACTTGCTAGGATGCATCATTTCCAAGTGCAGATGTGCATATTGTCTATGTGTTCTGGTTTGATGATTTTTCACGGAGTTATAGCCCTTTCATTTTGTCTGTGACCAAATAATTGTCTGCGCTATTTCTCTACAACCCCATGTTGATTTTTTTTGTGAAACTTGCTAGGATGCATCATTACTAAGTGCAGATGCCCATATTGTCTATTTGTTCCAGTTTGGTGATTTTTCACGGAGTTATGGTCCTTTCATTGGGTCTGACCAAATTATTGTCCATACTATTTCTCCACAACCCCATGTTGGAATTTGGTGAAACATGCTAGGATGCATCATTACCAAGTGCAGATGTGCATATTGTCTTTGTGATCCGGTTTGATGATTTTTACAAAGTTATGGCCCTTTCATTCTGTCTGTGACCAAATTATTGTCTGTGCTATTTCTCTACAACCCCATGTTGGAATTTTGTGAAACTTGCTAGGATGCATCATTACCAAGTGCAGAGGTGCATATTGTCTATGTGTTCCGGTTAGATGATATTTCATGGAGTTATGGCCCTTTCATTGAGTCTGTCACCAAATTATTGTCCTAGCTTCTTGGGGGGCATCTATCGGTTCCACCCATATTTTCTTGTGTTAGAAATGTTACTATCTTTAAATGGTATGTTGTCAGATAGTGTGATGACCAAAGATTGTATGTTGCCAGATAATGTGATGACCAAAGATTGTATGTTGTCAGATAGTGTGATGACCAAAGATGGTATGTTGTCAGTGTGATGACCAAAGATGGTATGTTGTCAGATAATGGGATGACCAAAGATTGTATGTTGTCAGATAGTGTGATGACCAAAGATGGTATGTTGTCAGTGTGATGACCAAAGATTGTATGTTGTCAGATAGTGTGATGACCAAAGATGGTATGTTGTCAGTGTGATGACCAAAGACTGTATCATGTCAGATCGTGTGATGACCAAAGATTGTATCTTGTCAGATAGTATGATGACCAAAGATGGTGTTTTGTCAGTGTGATGACCAAAGATTGTATTTTGTCAGATAGTACGATGACCAAAGATGTTATCTTGTCAGATAGTGTGATGATCAAAGATGGTATCTTGTCAGATGGTGTGATGCAAAAGTGGCCTTTTAAGACAGGTTGCCTGAAAGCATGGAAATGGGAAATAGCAAATGTGGCTGCATAAGACAAGTGGCTGCTTAATAGAGGTGCCCGCTATCACAGATTTGACTGTATATGGAATGTAACTTCCTGCTTCTTGGGGCCCATATTCCCAAAACACCTCAAATTCAATTTTAGTAAATAGTTCAATTAGTATTTCTAAATAATTTCAATATATTTGTCAATATATTAAGTCAGTATACATAAGCTCTGTTTTTATAACATTTTAAATGCACAAAGTATTAATATGCAGTGAATGAAGCAGTTGTAAAATATTTCAACTTCAGTCAATATACTTTGTGAATACAGTCTCTAGCAGCTTCCTCATTTGTCACTCAGCATTTAATGATAGTTCAGTGTAGCAGCTATTATTACTGACGCTATCTCAAGAGAGGTATTGTTCAAACTGATGCTGAAAATCATTTAATAATACAAGTTGTTCGTTAAAAACAAATTGATTTGATACCCTTGACTTGTCATATTTTAGCTCGCTGGGACGAATGTCCAGGAGACTTATTGCCACGACCTCAGCGTCGTCTGCAGACACTCAGGATCAACTTTTGCGTTTAGTGGCATTTCAGGTTTTGGTGTTTGCCTCCAATCTCAATCTTTGCATGGGTGGTGAGTTTTATCCCATAGGCAAGATTGTTGTCTTCTGACAACTCTTGTTATTTCAAGTTACTATGAAAAATCTAATACAAACGAGTATCGCAAGCAATTCATAATATGTCAGGCGCCTCAGGCCATAAGAGAAGAGTGTCATGTGACATAAAAGCTAGCAACCACAATTTTTGCCCAACTGAAAAAGCAATAAAATGATGTGCATCAACTCTGTATTTCCCTCTATCCACACGCTAAGAATCACAAATGTAGCCTGAATACTTTTTGTATCCAGGATCCATGTTGTATCTGTAATTTTACTTATTTTGTTGCCAAATCAACCACATTTTTTGTACAACTGAAAAAATACAATGACCTGCATTATATCTTTATTGCTCTTTATTCACATGCTCAGTTTCACAAATGTAGCTTGGATTCTTTTTGAGGATGTAATTTGAACAATTCTGTTGCCATATCAACCACTATTTTTGTTTGCTTGAAAAAATAAAATGACATGCATTATCTATCAATTGCACTGGCTTGGATACTTTTTGAGTAATTACAGATGGCTGACCAGACACTGGATGAAAGTAAACCTGTAGTCTCCTTCCGTGAAACAGATAGGGAACTAAAAATATGGAACACATTTTCCATTGGTAGAGCATCTGACCCCTAATTGGAGAGTCATGATCATGCTTTAAACTGACTCAAACACTGGATGACATCAAGCAATATTTATAAGTTACAGTCAATGTAAAATAAATAAACATTTAGTAAAACTGTATCGAGAACAATAAAGCACAGAAACTGTATTCAATATTCACTTTATTACACACATAAGCATTTATATACTAATAATCATATTAGTAAACATAATTTGAAAAAAGATTTCAAAGAAAACTATAAAATAGTTCAGATGGTATCAAAATATGTTGTATTGTTGAACACAGTAAATTTATGCAATTGTATTATCCCCCAAAACTATTAATTTATATAAGAAATGATGTAATATTAAATATACACTCATATCAGAAGTATTTTTTGGAGTTGGGGATTTGTACTGCAACAAGTCTGTGCTCTTTCATATATAAAGGTACTACATGAACAAAGCTAGAGAGAAATTCTTTATGGACAAACAGGTAAACAATGTACATGAACCAGTTGCAACATGTTGTAAATTGAGAACTAAGTCATTATACATGTATATATACATGTATATATGGGTTGAACATACTGATGTTCAGTGAATAATAACAGCCATGAAGATGAAAATGAATTCCAGAGTCAGATTTCAACCTATAATCAATCTTATGATAAGTGATCAGAGCTAACCAAATACCCTTTGCCATCCACAAATAGTCTAATGTATATCATGGAACACAATCAGGTGTGTCACTTTTAATCTTCTGGTCTCTCTGGTGGAGGCCCACAAGGCTGGACCATTCTTTCCAGCAAGTTGAACTTTATTCTTGCTTTTGCTTCATTTTCTGCCACCGCAAAATAGTTAAGCATGTCAAAATGACCCAAATAAGAAGCTGAACTGTCCCTGTGTTGATTGGTTAGCCATTCCCACTTGTTTGTGTCAGCATGACCTGTAAACAAATGAGAGAGAACTGTTAATAACGATGGACAAAGTAAACATGATACAACTTTTTTATACAGTTTTTGTAGTCATTTTTTTTAAAAGAATTAGGTTTATTGAAAACATTTTATTAAATATATAGTGAAACAATATTAAATCAGAAACTAGAAATGTGCCTGTCTATGTGCATGTCCTCTTCTGTGCCTGTAGCCTTATTGTAGAAATGCTGTTCGACTAGTGACAGTACTACTACAAAGACAATGACATGCACATGTTGAAATATTTAGGAGTAGTACTGATAAGATTTCGCTTTAAAAACAAGGTAAGTGCCCGATGTTGATGGATCGGAACAAAATGACAATATGTACAACAAGAATACAAACAGTTTCTGATCCTCTTAACAAGTTTGGTTACAACTAGTTGAGACCTTTATAGAAGTAGAGCTATTAAGGAAATTTGATGTTTGGTGTATATGAATTTACTATGAATAATTATTTAAGGGCAATAACAGAGATGTATAAATGTAATTAAGTCACTGGACATAGCCCAAAAATCAATGATCTGCAATTAGAATTCATACTGATACTCCCAAATTTGTTCAGTCAAAATTAGTTGAAAAGTTGGGAGGAGCAGAGCTTATAATAATAATAATAATAATAATAATAATAATAATAATAATAATAATAATAAAGACTTTATTTCAAGAGGTTACACAGTCCTACATGCTGGATCTTACCTGTGTGCCTCCATATTATACATATCTACATTTTAAAACATAATTAGTGGCAGATTTAATACAACCATGTATTTACAAATACGTTTACATACTAGAAACTTAGGCATTTTGAAAAAACGAAAAGAATTAAAACAATTGTAATAGAGAACAAACAGAAAATCAGCATTACATAATGTACAAACATCAGATGAATTAAGAATAACATGGTACAAAATTCAAGCACATTAGATTACAAGTCATTATATACTTCATTAGGAGTTAGTAACACTGGTGGATTTTATCCACTTCAGATAATTTGATTTAAAATTAACTAAAGCTTACAAGAAAATAAACTGGTTTACTATAATGCCTTAATATAGATTTGTTACTTCTCAATGATTCGTCCTCTCGACAATCTCGTAGATTCTGTGCTTGTGTGAATATTCATAGCATTTCGATATTTTACATGTTGTTGACCGAATCTCGGTTCTTACGTAAAGCCAAGAAAACGTGAGGAAAAAAACAGTTAGTAACTTACATGAGTAATTTTTAAAATATAGTGTTTGGAACCCCCCACTCCCCTCCGAAAAAAAATCACAAACATAATTATTACTCTCTTTAAATGTAAAAAAACTCCCAAGTACAGAACCAATAGAAAAAAGATCTGTGGTGCATTCTGGAGATGCTTGATCATCTCCCTTGATTATACTATCCACTGAAAAGTTAAGCAACATTGCATGTTGGTCAATTCAATAAAAGCCAATTTAAAACACCAATAGCATATGTGTGTGTATCTGTGTCCCAAGACCTCTTAACAGCAGCTCTGTAAAGAGTGAAATAAAGTGCAATTTTTTACCAAAGCGTTTTTATGGCCTTGAGCTATTCTACAACCCTACAAAGATGACCCAAACCATAATTCTTAATGCAATAAACTTTTCCATGTCTACAACTAATTTTTTATACCATGAAAATATTTGAATTGTGTTATTTTTTTATATGATTTTAAATAGTGAAATTGTCCAAAAAAAATAAAACATGGATACGTTAAGCAACTATTCAGAGGGGATGAATCAATGAGAAAGTGTTTTGTTGATTTCGACAGTCAAGGCTGGCGAAATGTAATATTTTGCTGGAATATCAGTTTTTTTGTGTTTTTTATTGTTTGTACGCGTAACACTTTTGTATATTTAAAATTTGAAATCTGGTTGCAGAAGTATGTGGTAGAGAATGCGCATGCGGGAATCTCGCACATAAGGGGCATGAATCAATGGAACAACAGCATCTTTATCTTGTATACCTAATACCGCCAATATGTATTACCGCGAATGTCAGTATAATAACATTGACTCACACATGCGCACTTCGAATTCCTTACATAGGGACAGTGTGACAATTGGAATTGATTTGGTGCATTGAAAATACTGTACAACTGTAAGATTTCTTGGGAGGGGTCAACATCTGTGTGCCCTCCTTTTAGCAAAACTAGAATCAGTGCAAGAATTGTGTACAAACTTACTGTTTATGTTGATTTGAACCTTAAATTACATTATTCACACAGGACTTGCTAAACATTATTTGAAAGTTTAATCCATTACCAGTATTTTTCCACCATTTATAGCCGTCTTAATGGCCAATTTGTGGTAATATATATATATACTAGGACAAAATCAAAATGGATGAATAACCTCTGTTTTTTTCAGAAGTTTATCATTTTCAAAGATTTAATTTACAAGAAACAACTTTTAGAAGTCTTATACATGACAAAGAAGTAACTTCATTACTATTTATTATTGATGTCATCATTTGATGAAGTTTTATACTCCCGGTAATAGGTACAACATATATCATAGAATGCCCTTAAAATCGAGACAAACCTTGGTTCGAGGCCATTTTTTTTTTCACGCTATTCTCACGAGATTTCACAGTGCATGTGCCATAATTACATCATGGTTTACTACAAAGTTACTCAACCATGCAAACCTGTCAAGTTGTTTTAAATATATTCTAAGGAGGCAAGTTATCAAAATGTTTATGGATGGTTGAAAATTTACCTTAAAACACTATTCCCAAATTATATATAAAAAACCCTCATTTTTGTACCCAAAATTTAAAATTTAAAATTTGAAATGTCTTCGTCTGCTTTTATCGCCATTTTATCAATGGCGATTACATGGTGGAAGCTGAAATATTTATTAAGATCAAGTAAAAAAATGCGTTTTTTGTTCTGATAACCCTTCGCCCCAGTTTTCATTTTTTTACTTTTTTTATTATATTTAAAGTCTAGTCGCAGACAGTCAGAAGTATTCACATTCTAAATGGGATATTCTGGATAATTGGAACTCGTGTAAACATTTAGGCCCCATGTATTCGCAGCACTTTTGTATTTAGGTTAAAAAAAGGTGAAATATTTGTATGTCCTCTATTTAGCAAAATGGAAAACACTAAAACCCCTACCTGTTGTTTAAAAAGACTTCATTGCTTTGAAATGTTGTTTTTAATCGATAAAATTAAAAAAAGAAATCATAATTAATAGTATTGAATGGGTCCGACTTTTTAAGTCACATGATTAAAGTGGCTGTCTGCTCTGACGTCATATCCACGATTTGAGGTTGTGTACTTGGACTGCTATATTCATTTACATGGCTGTTTTTTTTACTGATTTTACATGGTCTCTTTAGTGAATATTATCAATTGGAACATTTTTTTAGAGGGAGATGGAATTATTCAAACAAGTAAGTAGACATTTTCTTGTGAAATAACTGAACTCATTTATTTTTTGAATTTATACGTTAGCATATCGAACCATGGTACTGCGAGGATACAATAAACCAAGTCGGATAGAAAAAAAACGTGTAAATATAGTATAAAAGCATGTACTTGCTAGTGTCAGTACATTGATTTACCAACCTGTGCCTATATATTTGGATTGTAGATGTTCCAGTTGACTGTGGATATTGTAACGATCCCCCATTGCCAAAATTAAGTGTCGTAATTAATGCGATTCGATTGTAAAGTGTGACCAAAGAATTTTAACATTTGCCGGAAGTATTAAACCGGAAATGCGGTATTTGAATAGGTATAATTACTTGACGAATATGAAGCCGAATCCTATCATGTACGTCATGGCCTAATCGGCATTGCACGTCTTTAAAACGACGCGCTTGGTATTACGTACCCACAACTAGCATATCACACCCCCTGATACTACTTGAATATATTGTACTTACATGGGAAAATGTCACGAATTTTCCACATTCCCATAGATAGGCTAGTTAGAATGTGACAAGAAAGGGCCATGTAATATCAGCGTTTAATCATTACAACAGAATTATGCTTACTAGAAGTTTTCTTCAAAAGATCGAATAACAACATTCAGAATCATTTTTGACACACTTTGTTCCAAAATGTGTTACCTTTACTTTGAAACTTATTATTCAGATATTGTATTGTCTAAGATACAGGAAAAAATGCAAATACACGTACCTCTCCACTATTAAATTTTGCATAGGGCTCCATCAAAGTGAATAATCAAAATATGCAGCATGTGTCTGATCTCAAATTCTTCACTGGTTCAAGATCTGCAAATGTACACAAAAACCAAACCTCAATATTTTTTTAATTCAATGGTTTTGTGAAATCTACCAATTCCAAGAGTGATTATAATATGTCAACAATGACAGACTTGACTAGTAATATGGTATCAGCATTCGCAAATTTGCTGTGGTGATTTCTAAAGTACTGACCATTTATCAGATGGTTGGAATAAATAAATCATTGCAATATAAATATCTGAAAAAGAAGAAAAGGGGAACTATTTATTATTTATAAATAAAGAAATATATATATTTCCTGAGTATTCAAGGGAAATACTAGCGCACTGGTCTGCGTTCAGTTCGGTTAAATTTGTTTACTCTGTTTATAAACGTAAACGGTGATCAAACAAACGTAAAATTAACGGAAATAGGACTACAACGGCATTGCCCCTCCATTTCTCATGAAGTAAAGTGATTAAACACATGCAAACAGCTCTCGGATGTGTTTACTCTGTAGGCAAACTTTTAAAGAACATGTCGTTCAGTTCACTTCTGTTATCAAACGTTTAAGCAAAATGAACGCAGCACATACCAAAACTGAACAAGAGTTGTCAGAAGACAACAAAGCTCGCCCCTGGGTGTCTAAGTAAAAAAAAGGGCAATAACTGTGCCAAAATGCAATCCAGAGTTATGGTTCTTGTCTCTGTGTGTTCCAATGGTGATGGTGAACACTCATGCCAAGTTTTATTCACATCCAATGAGTGGTTGCAAAGATACCTTAAACTTAAACGCAAAAGATTAACCTGGAAGTCTACAGATGACGACGTCGCCGACGACGACAACGCCAGGGTCATGGCAATAGCTCTGCTTGGACTTTGTCCCGGCGAGCTAAAAAGGGCTGCATTCAGTTCGGTTAAAAATTCATTAACGTTATCTAACATATTTTCCTAGACTCTGATTAGTACTCTTATTACTCTACAAATCACGACACTAATTTAACAGAGACATATGGGTGCGTCAGTCCTGGTTTCGACAATGGATAATTACATTCATTTCTTACGGCAATTTTTGCTGCTATTTTCCTGAAAATCTTGAGAAATATTGTGCAATATTGTAAACATAGTATAATCGACGTCATGGCAGATGAATCAAGCCAGTTTACCAAGACCAACATTTCAGTGGAGCGCATGGTCCAGTGATAGAGCACCGAACCCAGAATCGGAGGGTCGCATATGCTTACTACTGGTTCTAACCAGGAAGACTTCGAGCGTGATAGACGTGTTTCAAAATCAAAGTAAATAAATAAATTTAAACTATCAACATATACAGTATATTAACTACGGCGTTAGGTCAACATGCCCGTATTGAACAAGGGTTCAAAAGTCTACATTATGTGCCCGGAAAGGAGGGTCAAAGCTCAATATCGCATTATGTAAAAACATTAGGGTAAATATGTCCAAAAAGAGGGACCAAAAGGTGGCACATATGTACAAACCGAGATATATGGAGGGCCCATCCCTCCGGGTCATGACAGGTTAACAACATTATTTGGCGAGGTTAAGACAGTTCAACATAAGTATTTGGAGAGGTCAAAACAGGTCAAGAAACATTATTTGGCGAGGTCAGGTCAAGAAAGGTCTTGCGAGGTAAAGACAAGTCAGCAAACGGTATTCGGCGATGTTAAGGCACGTCAACATATATTAAGTTAGTGGCGAGGTCAAAACAGGACAACATACATTATATGGAGAGGTCAAGACAGGTCAACAAACAGTATTTGGCGACGTCAAGAAAGGTCAGCAAACAGTATTTGGCGAACAGCATTTGGCCAGACCAAGACACGTTAACACACAGTATTTAGTGAAGTTAAGACAGGGTCAACAAACATTATTTGGCGTGGTCAAGACACGTTAACAACAGTATTTAGCGAAGTCAAGACAGGTTAACAAACTGTATTTTGCGAGGTAAAGACACACCAAAAAACAGTATTTGGCGAGGTCATGACACATCAACAAACAGTATTTGGCGAGGTTAACATACGTCAAGAGAAGACTTTGGCGAGGCCAAGTAAGGTCGACAACGGATATTATTTGGCGAGTTCAAGACATGTCACAGGCAATATATGGTGAGGTCAAGACAGGTCAACTGACAGTATTTGACGAGACCCGGAGATGCCAACAGACAATATTTGGTGAGGTCAGGACAGGTCAACCAACACTATTTGGAGTTGCCAAGGCATGTTAACAAAACAAATCAACGCAGTTAAGACAAGTCAACAAACGTACAAACGACGTATCCAACAGAATGAATTCGAAACGAAACAAAAACATGTTGGGTCAAGACAAGTAAGTAAAGTGAAATCAGAAGTGTGTTATCTAAAGATAAATACCATGAACATTTGAAAATGACTCAATGTTTAAGTTTCCTTTCTCTGCTAGAAATGTAGATATGATAGATACTTATAAATAAGGAAACAAATATTAGAGTTTAAAAATAAAACTTTTGTTCGGAAGTAAATTTCATTCAATCGTATTGACGTCATAGTATTAAAAAGTTTTTGTTTTTTTTAAAATAGGCGAGTGTCCAAATAGAATTATATAATATTTTCTATGTTCGCTATTTTGTAATGGAGACGAGTTCAATAATTATAGCTGAATAAGAGACATGTGTATGGCAGGTGTATGTAATCGTGACGACAGGCAAAACAAAACAGCACTGTCTCGTTATTGACACGAAAGTAAGCCCAAGTGACACGGTAAGGTATTGGGTTTTTTAAAAAAATATTGTAAAACGGCAATATATAGCCTATCCCAGAACTAGGTCTATTAACTACCAATGAAAAAAGCAGGGAAGTGTTTGCCTGTCCCACAGTTCATAGCAATTGAAATAAAACTTTAGTTATCTTTTTCTTTTTTTTTCAGGGCTTTGTACTGCAATGTTTTGTTTTTTTGCTAGCATGAGTTAAATGGTCAGTATTTTAGAAATCACCACTGAAACTTTGATGCTGATACCAGCTTTCTGGACAATTCTGTGTCATTTCAGAATTGTTGGTTCGAACCGCATCTAGGGCGAATTACTCTGGAAATTGATAGGTCTCACAAAAGCATTGAATTAAAAAAAAAACAACGTGGTCAAGGTATCCTTTTTTTCCTTTATAATTGCACATCTTGAACCAGTGAAGAATTTGAGCCCAGACACATGCTGCAGAGTTTAATTTTTCACTCTGTTTTGGACATAAATGTTACAATGGAGCCCTATGGGAAATGTAATAGTGGTGTGAGACGTAAAGAGTATTGTGATTTGGTTGTTTTGGTAAATATCGTCGAAGCGGAACGATTCACATGGGGATCGCAAATATCTCGTAAATTGTTGGGTATATGCAGTCGTTACGTCGGCGAACGTAATCGCGCAGTTACAAATTGGCGTCCCTGCGTCACATGTGTGGATATTTGAAGTTCATGAAATATACTCTACGTCGATTGAAGTTACTTTATCATAATTTCATTTTTAAGTTATTCTATCATAATTTCCATTAAGTAACTCCATTATAATTTCCAATCTAAAGTTACTTTTTCATAATTTCATTCGTAACTTTCACAATTTCAATTCTAAAATTACTCTATCATAATTTTCATTCTAAAGTTACTACATCGTAATTTCCATTCTAAAGATACTCTAGTATAATTTCTATTCTGAAGTTACTCTATCATAATTTATATTCTAAAATTGTACATCATAATTTCAATTATGAAATTACTCTGTCAAAATGTCCATATCATGATTTCAGTTATAAAATTACTCTATTTTAATTTCCTTTCTAAAATTACTTTATATTTCCATGGTAACCATTTTGAATTTAAGAATGTTGTTTATTACATCTCCTTCAATGTAATGTTGTGTATTATTTATTGTCACACACATACCCACCGCCTTTGTCCCAGTAACCCAAATACAAATATTTAGCTTGAACAAAGTATACATTTTCCATTATGAATAATATGAACTGACCTTCATCAAGCACTTGTATAGATAATTCCTTGCCTTTGTCAAATTTTATACACAGTGACTGGTTTTTATCAGCCTTGATTAAACATGTTTAGATCGAAGCGGAACGTGTATTAAAAAGTTTTAATTTACGGATGGTTATTGTAAAGTGACGGATGATAACGAAATATATAACCAGAGAGACATGTTGAATATATTCAGTTTTATTTAACCCCGTACATAGCGATAAACTTCATAATATTTCCGAAAAGTGTTCGATTGTGTCAATGTTATATAACATATCCAGATTTGCTGATGGAGGAAGACCTCAGACTGAATCTGAGAAGAACAATCGACTTGTCTTAGCCGTGCCAAGTTAGTTCATCAGGTAGCGCGTCTGTCTATCAATACAGGGTTCATGAGTCCGAATTCCTGCTTGGTCACAGTCCCTGTGATAATTAATATACGACATTGTGTCTCATTTCCATTTTTCTCTCACCCCTGAGTTAAGTGGGAAACAAGTTATAAGTTACTTGTGGAGATGGATGTACTCAAGTACTGGTTAACTTGTTAGGATCCCATGATGGTCATGTTAACTGATCGTCTATTAGTCCTCGATGGCATACAACTGACGCTAAATGTTCAAACACATAGATCAAAATGATTTAAGTTTCCGTCAGATCAATAAAAGTGCCATACAATCACAGGCAAAAAATAGTTATTTATTTAATAGGCTGAATAACGTATACGTGGATACGCCACAAACACATTGTATATATATTCAATAGAAAATAATATTTTATAACGTCTATGAATCATCAGCGACAGTTTGTAGTAATGTTGATAAAGGAACATTATATGCTGGGAGAGTATTTACTTACAGGCGAATTTACAAATGAATGTATAAACAATTTATAACGGGTTTGGTAAATTTACAGTTAAGCACTTTGGACAAATCGATTTTGATAAGCTTACAACGCGTTACAACTGGTTTGGCATACGTTCACTAGGAGTGAGGGTTATTGATAATGGTTAACCAATAATAATCTATGTTTGATTTCAAACCGTTTTCATTGGTTGGCAATTTGTGACGATGGGTTTATTTTTTTATATTTAGGCTATGTTACCAAAATCGGGATTTCCCCCTGTTTTTTTGGAGGGGACGGCGAAACTTATATACACACAAGCAACCACCCATGGTTTAAACATTCTGTACTTTTGGTCAAATGAGGTAGTGCAATATAGGAAAATTTAAATCGTGTAGTTAAAATGACCAGGTATGTTTCCTTCTTTCAAGTTTAAAATAATATAAATATCCAACATTCAAATTTATTTAATTATTATATCAATATAAGTTTCCGACTCGCATTGTAGGAACCTCGAATTTGATCGATAAAACAGAATGCACGTGCCTTCACTGTATAACTATTGAGAATGCTGCTTCTTTTACATATAATATGTATTTCACTTCATATCCTGAATTTACTCAGGTCATAAAATACATAAAATCATAGAGAAACTCCATTACTGCTTATATACAACGTATATCACTGTATATCACTGTATATAGACGGCGTTTATTGTTACGTTTAAAGAAAATATACAATAAATGTGCTAACGTAGAATCTAAAGGTTTACAGATAACATGTCGTGCCGGCACGTCGTATTACTGCTGATAAACAGCGTGTACTACTGCTTGTAAAGAAAGTATGCTACTACATATAACTTGTGGAAGAGCGGTGGTTCTACTCAGATTCATTGTGAGGTCTTCATTTACCAATAAAACTTGATATGCCATATTTAACCAGAAATGTGTTGAAAATGGGGTTAACCCCCACCTTAGTCATCTTCTATGTTGGACGACTTCTACTATTTATCATTGTTCGTAGAGGTATTTTGCTATTTGGTATTCGGATTTTCTTATTTTTTTCCGCCTATCGATACCGCCAGTAAAAAGTATCCCTGTGCGTAGTGGACCATTTCTTGTCAAATTTCATTAATAAATTGCATTACCTTATTTTCATTGACGCTAGTCTTGTCACCACTGGCCTCAAAATATTATGCAACACTGTTTATCTCTCCTCCAAGTTTATCAATTTAATAGTCTTTGTCCATTACAACTAATCCATAACTTTTATCAGCCACAGTCTTATTACATCTATTTGGCATCACCTTTTCTCCTTCTTCTATATGTTTATCTTGAAATGTATATTTAAGCCAGACATATCATCATTACTGACGTTTGTAAACAAGATTAAACATGAAAATATATTATTTAAAATTCCCCGTGTATGGCCGTTGAGCCAAACCGACACATACTCGAGTCTAGTTTACATAAATTTTTTACGTTTTCTGCATTTTTCTATTCAGGTTGGTGTTACTATTCTTGTTTACGCAGACAGCACTTCGTTCGTCTGCTCAGACGTGTCCATACAGCGATGGCGTTATAGACTTTTCCGGAAGCAGCCGTTCCCACATCTCGTTATCCACCTTCGAGATTTGCGATGCATATTACGGCAACACAACAACACTGAAGTTGTCCAACTGTGGCATTGTCAGTTTGGATATCGACAGTTTCGGTCGATTTTATGAGTTAAGCGAACTCGACTTGTCCAATAATTCGATTGTACAGATAGACAAAACAACTTTCCAACCCCTCGTTGGGTTGCAGGTATTAAACTTAAGCTTTAACCGTTTGACTAAGTTGGAAGCTGGTCTCTTGGACTTGTATGAACTTAAACAGGTTTATTTTCAAAACAATCAGATCACAGTGGTGGAACCTGGAATTGTGAGTGACGTTAACGAGAATCTGATCTATTTTAACCTGAACTACAACAATTTGACACATTTTGACCCTTGGCCCTACTTGGTCAAACACACAAATGATAGATGGATAAACAGGATATTCGATATACAACACAATAGTATATCCGAGTTGACGAATTACCAAAACTGGACATTTGATCTAGTGTACCCGTTTCAAGTTGAAGTCAACATGCAGTATAATAAACTGAAGTCGCTCACTTTTGATAACATACGTCAATATTTTACGGAATACCAGACGGACGACTCTATTTTCCCCGCGTATTTGACGTTCTACCTCAACATTACAAATAACCCTTATATATGTGACTGTAACTTATATCAGTTTGCCGACGTTGTACGCAGCGGTGTGTTCCGGTGGTCTCGCGTAGACGAATACCGATTTCGTTGTAACGCTTCCGGTATAGACTGGTTGCACGACATAGAGCTGGATCAGTTGGTATGCCCTCTCGGAAGCACGGACAAGTGTCCGTCTGGATGTTTCTGCGAAGACAGACCACACAACGATACGTTGTTTATAGATTGCAGAAACGGTGGACTTGTTCAAATGCCTGATCAAATTCCCGAAACCGATCGCAACAATATAGAAATGTTTTTAGATAATAATCATATACGTACGCTTAAGAATGTCAGTTACATCTCGATGATTTCAATTCTATTACTCAGTAATAATCAAATAAATTCACTCGATTCGAATATCATAAAATCAATGGTAAATGTTCAGTATCTTGATTTAAGTCAAAACTCTATACAAGATATTCCAAAGGAAATTCAAAGGTTCCCGTACAGTTCTGTTAATCTTGCCAAAAATCCGTTGAAATGCGGATGTGCCTCACTGTGGCTTTCTGATTGGATAAAACTAGACCAAGAAAATAGTGACACCTCCTTAACATGCGACTCGGACGCTGGAACGCATGCGATCATAAGTTTAACATTGTCTGAAATGAATTGCACAAACAAAAACTTAATCATTATGTTGGTGGGAGTGGGAGTTGGCGTTTTGATTCTTGCGGTGGTGGGAATATTTGCAAAAAGATGCCCCTACCAAACTAAAGTTATTATATTCAAATTGCTACGGTTTCATCCCGCAGACAAATATAAAGTAGACAAAAATAAGTCTAAAGAGATAGATATTTATTTATCGTTTGACGATGAAGATGCTGACGTTCGTGGATGGGTGAGAATGTTTCATAAAAAGTTAAACAGTAAAAAGCCTATATACAGCGTCCTCAATCCGTGTAGATTCACAGAAGCCGATGCCCAATCTGAAAGCATTATGAAATGGGTCACAAAAGCAAGAAGGATTATAGTTGTATTATCTGAGAAATTTTTCGATAACGAATGGCGCGTTTTCGAAACGGACAATGCTGAAAGAAACCTCGTTGAGGCAGAAACGAGAAACGTTACGGACAATTTTGAAAACGAGTCAGTGGTAAATAATGCAAATGATGTTCCAGGAGCAGCGGGTAAAATAATTTATATAGTATATAACTCAAATGAAAATCTGTTAAAGAAACTTGAGGAAGAACCATGGAAAACGAGGCTAGCTGGCAAAGTTGTTTTAAAAGAAAGTGAAAAAATGTTTTGGTCCAAACTACGCTACGAACTTCCATTGCAAGGAAATGGTGTCGGAGATGGTAACCTTGTTGCAAAAATGCTTAGAGACCATGTAGATAACGCTCAAACCGGGCTCACCTATCCACGTCGTGATGCCATTGCAAAGCCGCCAACGAAATGTGGTAATAGAATCACCAGCGTGGCGGGAAGTTCAGCTGATAGAAGACTCTTAAAGAGTCGTGGTGCAGAATCTGTTATATTGGAAATACATGACGAAACAAAACCAAACAGCCAACTGAAAAGCGTGCGCAATCCTAAACCGACAAGCCGCAGTCAATACGACGGCCGACCGATGGTGCATCGCAATAAAAGCCAAATAAACTCACCAAACACTTCTCAGTTGGAGAGTTTTAGGACAACACCATTAAATGCTCCACAGTTATTAAAAGATCAGCGAGTAGTTCATGTCGGTGCCAACGGGTTTAGCCGATATCTCCAGCTAGGCGGTATTATACGTGAAACAATGAGAGGACAAGATACCTGATGTTCAATGATATTCACCGTCTAATGTTACAGTCAAAGTCATCCTACAGTGACGTCATAAAGTAGACCCAATACTTAGCTGCCGATTGCTAATAAGTTACATATCAGTTTGTCTAATCAATTCAAAATTCAGTCTTGTGTTGTCATGCCAACTGGTCATTGGAGCTGTGGGAAAACACGAAACCCGTTTCAATGAGCTCCAAATGAACAATACTGAGGCTCCTATATTACTTGAACAGTGTGAAGTAGATGACCATGAAGTGGTAAGACGAAAACCCTAGTCATTTAAATATCCATTAATTCCTTTCTGAGAAGGGGTTAACGTAACGATGTGGACGTTTTCAAACAGTGACCGATTTCACTAAACATCTCAGGTTAAGATTTTCCTCAACTCAAATATTTCAATTCTCTAAACCGTAAATCTAACTTATTACACGTTGAATGACCAGACATAATTAAAGTTTGAACACATCTTAACTTCTTAGTAATGATCAATGTAAATGAAGTAATAACATTTTAAGAAATTGAGTTGAGGAATACCTCAATTGAGATGTTTAGTGAAACTGGGACGAGATCTCACAAGAAATAATATACTACCTCAGTGGTTTTCGAGATCGGGCATAAGTGTGCATGGTGTGTCATAAAATACATGGACAAGGTATTAACATTGAAAAATGAAAATAATACGATCAAATGTATATGTGTTGTTGTTATCTCGACTGCTTTAAGAAAAATGAGACATTGGTGTTTACTTTTCCAGCAGCATTTGCATCAACAATTTTATAAATAGTTTTGCGCTGGGCTCTGTTTCTCAGAAACTGTTCGTCAAAGAGTTATCATATTTTGTGTATTGCTGTGTAACAGAAAGTACTTCACGAAACCATGCAGCATTTTCAGGTGACCTTGACATGTATAAGTAATTAACCTTGCACACACAGTAACATTTTTTCCCGATAAGCGCTATTTCTAAAATACTATTTGGCCTGTAGTCACCAAATGTGGAAAATGGTTGTGTGATTGGAAGTACTACACGAAATTGGATGACTGGACTTGTCAGTTATGGATAATTTACAAACCCTGCATAACATTATCTTTTGCACTTAGCTTTGTTTCTCAAAATGTTTTGATCTTCCGGCAACAAATTAGATTCAGTTGTGCAATAGGTAATCAATACTATTCAAACGTATGCAGCATTTTTTTCATTAGTCCTTTACTTCTACAAATAAGTCCATTGACCTACTAAAGTTAAACACTTTTAAATCAGTATCTTTAACACTGACTCAGAGTCACCAACATTGGCTCATGTTGTATTTTGAGTAGTACTAAATGTACTCGATGCCGTACTGTAATTTTCGGGATGATCTTGAACTCCACTGGTAATTAACTTGATAGCCAGTTAGTTAAGCGTATGTGTTAGACTCTGTTTGTCTCATACTGTTTGGCCGAGAGTCAAAAAGTTTTGTTTATAGTCATAATATTTTATATAAAGTTCTTTTCAAAACCATGCAGTATTTTTCCAGATGACACTAACCTCTGTGGATAATTAAATTTGCTTGTGTGTCGATATCTCTTTCATTAAATTTTCTTTATCTAGCTTTAATCTTGCTTTGGTAGCTAGATTCCTTCTTTACTGTATGATAAAGCGATATAGTTGAGACATTTGATTTTACAGAATTGTTTTTGATAAATTTAAGCACTGTCTATATGTAACTTGGTGACTGCAGGTGTGGTCTAGTGGTAGAGCGTCCGCCTCGCATGCGGAATGTCGTGGGTTTGATTCCCGACCGGGTCATACCAAAACTGGTACTAGAAACTTCCTCGCTTGGCGTTCAGCATTTAGAGGAGCTCTAGGTCTGGTCGGCCCGGTGTCGGTATAATGTGACTGGTAAGATATCATGCCATATGTCTGCGGCATGATACTCCAGTGTGACAGCGCTCAGAATACTGTCTCAGGTAGACACCGTCGCGATATGACTGTAAAATGGTTGAATGCGACGCTAAACACCATACAACAACAACAACAAGTAACTGGTCACGCATGTGTTTTTTGTGTCCCTGTACAGTACATGTATAACTTATAAGATCTGTTACATTATAACTATTAAATACTTTGACCAAATAAATGCGAGATGTTTTTTTCTCTTAGTCTTTGTTTTAAAAAATAGACAGCCTAGGCGCCGATGCTTTGATCGTTTTTAAATATGCCCAGAGCTTTCTACCGATTGTCCTTCATTCTTCATCTGGTATCCGTTTGTGGAACCAGCGACGCTTCCTCACATGGCACATTCAAGTCTGGGATAACGGCAACTCTCTGCGTATAGACTGTCGGTAGCGACGACTTCAACCTGTAAATACAGATCCTCCTTCACGTGTCATGCGTTTTAAATTTCAGCGGTGATGCCACTTATATGGTGGTGCACTTTGCCGGAAAAAGAAGAAGATTTAATGTCGCCTGTCTGAGATGCGTCAGTCCTTGACAGTATCGAAGTAGAAGTATATGTATTACTTTTACTATTATTGGGAAATTTGATAATTAAAAGCGAATATGTCGATGCTTCTGCATACAAGCGGTTACTTTTCTTTTTGGATGAAATATATAAATTTTTAAAAAGATCACCGTGTCCAAACTTTTCTGAAATAGGCGATGGAGGTAACGTTAGAGGCGGTGGTGTAACGTTGAATGATGTTGAGATTCGCGACCAAGACATTTTCTTGATCATTCGGTAAATACGAGGAATTTTCTGTTTAAACAACGGAACGAGTGTTTTTAAAAGTGCGAAAACTGTCTCGTTACCAAACATAATTTGATATATCATTTTCTTTTATAAACAATACCCTCCTCAACATTATATTTTCACCCTAATAGGTTTTCTACTGGTGTAAAACTGGTTTAGTGATGGTGTTAGGGTGAAAAATCAGCGTAACGATGGAGGCGGTGGAGCTGTTAATGCTGGAGGACTGTGCGCACAAAATAACAGGAAGTACCGGTTTATAGTGTGTAGTTATCACTGAAAATGCGGCGAAGTAGCCGTTTATAAATGTAATGAATACATTGGACGGGGTAATATTGGGCTATACTGTGTGGCACATTTTTAAACGCTTCATCTATCACTGTAGCAGATTTACTCAGAGATAACCGGTTCGAGGATGTACTCAAATATGGAGGTCCTTACGTGCCTCGAGATAATAACGGGCATACAAAAATATTCTCACTGATGTTGAGATAATTACAAAAAAAAATCTTTAAAGATAGTTGATATGAGGACAATGCCATACGACGACGTCCTCATTTGTCATGAGAGAAATTCCGTTTAAAATTTTGGTTCAAAATGAGAAAAAAAATCACTGTCGAAACGTCTTCATAACCGATGTCGCGAAGTTGCCCCCATTGCATGAAAGGTGTTTTTTTTATATTGCATATACATAGGAGTAGTTTTAGAAGTGAATGATTGTCCTCATAACATATGTCCTGTCATCATAATGTTGGTTCTAGGGCACACAATTATCCTACAAGAGAAGTTTTGTGATCTCCGTCCGTCCGTCCGTCCGTCCATCTGTCCGTTCGTTCTTTTGGAGAGGCAGTTGTGGGTTGCGTTGCCAGTACAGAGTAGCATTGTTTTTTTGTTTTTTTAGTATTTGCACCCGACAAGTGTCATATGCGTACAGAATGGCATTGTGGGGTTAATTCCATTTTTTACACATTTTTCCTTTACTTTTTTTCACATTTTTTTCATTCTTTTTTAGTGTCATTAGGGTTGGATCTCAAGGTTTGTGACATTAGGGTTAGAAAGAAAATAGGTTTTGTTTTGTTTTATGAAAAAAAGATGTTTCTATAACATATAAAAACCCCACCCCACAACATCACTTCCACCAAACTTCCGTCCGTCCGTCCGTCCGTCCGTCCGTCCGTCCGTCCGTCCGTCCGTCCGTCCGTCCGTCCGTCCGCCCGCCCGCCCGCCCGCCCGCCCGCCCGCCCGCCCGCCCGCCCGCCCGCCCGTCCGTCCGTCCGTCCGTCCATCCATCCATCCATCCATCCATCCATCCATCCATCCATCCATCCATCCATCCATCCATCCATCCATCCATCCATCCATCCATCCATCCATCCATCCACCCACACACCTACCCACCCACCCATCCATCCATCCATCCATCCATCCATCCATCCATCCATCCATCCATCCATCCATCCATCCATCCATCCATCCATCCATCCATCCATCCATCCATCCATCCATCCATCCATCCATCCATCCATCCATCCATCCACCCACCCATCCATCCATCCACCCACCCATCCATCCATCCATCCATCCATCCATCCACCCCCTACCCACCCACCCCCACCCACCCACCCACTCATCCATCCATCCGTCCGTCCGTCCGTCCGTCCGTCCGTCCGTCCGTCCGTCCAACCATCTATCCATCCATCCATCCATCCATCCATCCATCCATCCATCCATCCATCCATCCATCCATCCATCCACCCATGTAAAGCTAATGATTATTTATATAATAAATAAAAAAAATCTTCAGTAGTGACAACAACGATATAATACTGCTAATAATTTCGGGATTTATTACATCGAACCGGAACTGAAACTTGCTTGCGCTGGCGCCGTGTTTTCAAAAATTATTTTGTTCTTTAGTATAAACTGGTGACATTTTTGCGTGAATCGGACTTGAAATTATTGAATTTGTTCTACATATCAACTTTGACGTACGTGTTTTATTGTCTGAAATTATACAAGGTTAGAAACTTATTCGATCAGTCATTTCTGTTCCACACGTGATGTGCTAACATTTTTACACTTCTTGATTCGACAAGGGATCGACCAGGGACACCTTAAATTCAGTACGCAGAGCACTATGCATGTATTCGCAGGGGGTGGCGTGGGTTTCTGATTTAGAATCTCGTATCAGTAGAAATTTTCCCCCTTGAATTAATGATGGTATGCAAACTCGCATGTTGCAGCACCCTTAGATGTGTCGAGGACTAATATATCAGCGAAAGAAAAGCAACTGAATGAGATGTATGAATGCTCGTGTAGTCACACAATATCTTTTAATAGTGTAACTTAATTCAGAATGGTTTGTTTTTATTTGGAAATTTGCGCATTGCGATTGTGTAAATTATATGACAGGGCTATCAGCACGATGGCAGTGCAGATTATTTTCTTTAACAGCACAACAGTTGTGTCGATTATTTTCCTTATCGGCATGACGGAAACAATTTAGTTTACAAAGCACATGAGTGAGGAAATACTGAATTGAGTGAATAAATATTAGACAAGACATGAAAGAAGTAAACAAAAAAAAAATAAACAAGACTTTGTTTAATACTTGAATACATGTTTCCCATTCATTTTCTGTACATGGATAGAAATTAGATTGTTATATTGATATAAATGATGAAAATCAATGAAATATATAGTGTTTAAAACTTTACTTTGTTTATTACCTGATTTACATTGTAAAAATTCATTTCTTGTACAAGTACAGATATTAGGTTGTAATAGTGATATATATATTATGAAAATAAAAGATGTATCGAGTATCCCTTCTGATTAGATCAGAAAATAACTGATTTGCAGCATACACATATGAGTTGATAAAAACAGTGATTTTATAGGTCACTGATAAAAAGGTTACATTATACATATAAAACAAAAAAAAATGAATTATTTACAAAGGTAAGATGCATGTCTTTGTAATATATTAAAACATGTTTTGGCACAAACACGAATCAAAGATGAGTGGAAAAAATAAGAGTACTGTCTTATAAACACATAACAAATTATCATTAATTTCGGCTGCTTTTTCAAATAAAGCATTTCTAAGATCATTGTAAAGATTTGCAAAGCCTATAGCCAGTAAGAATCTTTGTCCCAATGTAATCTCCCCCTATGCAATTATGCTCCTTCGATGTTTGAAGTAAACTTTGACCCTGAAAATCTTAAGCAGACTTCTTGCAACTTGTGTCAAAAGAAACTATCAACATATTGTATCGCTTTAATACGAAGCAGTACACTTTTCTTGTCTGTTTTGATTTACCCTTGCACTTTGAACTAGTCATTTTGGCAGGCACTTGTCTGTACCGAATAATTCTGACGTTATATGTAATACAGGTAAACACCTACTTTCAGTTGGTATTTAACTTGTGATTATTTTTATCATTGACAGGTCTGGAAAATTCCACTCGATTTAAAATTGAAGAAACTAACCGTAATATTAAGCATTCAATTAAAAATGTTGGAAAGGGAGGTTGAGTAGCTTTTATCAGAAATTTCTAGCCCTGATTGATTTAATTTTATCATTCATATTTTTTTTGATAAGTTATTTTTTAAAACCTATACTTGTTATAATATCATATAATAATAACTGAAAAAAGATAAGAGTTTATTATCTCTCTTTATAATAATTGCTATATACAGACATTTATACTATAAAACAATGACCTTATTTTGACAGTCGCATTTTGTTAGTGTGTTCATCGTGCAGACAAAGGCAATAATGGGCACGAACGTTGTGTGGATAAGGACAATAATAAGCAAGACTCATGCAGATTAGAAAAATAATCAGCACGACCATCATGTTGATAGACACTTTGTTGCCATTGTGTAAACGGTGGTTCCATATTAGTTGCTTCCAGCAATGACTTAATAATTGTTTATATGTCTCTGCTACAAGTAAAAACCACGCAAATGCTAATAATATCTCATTCATGTTAGCGCTCCTGAAACAGGTAGCCTACGTTCATGTCACCCATGACTCAGACAGGTATTTTTTAAGAAGTCTATCTCACTACCTGACAGCTCTTGATTCCTTATGTAAAAGGGAATGGATCCTGAATGTGTATAAGCTTTTGTTTACCATTGCGCCGATATTCCCTGCCTGTCCCACATTTCATAACCATGCTGAAAGATGGATCTCTACATAGCATGCGAAGAATTAATAATTTGTAATCATTCAAATTTCACAGACAACTGATTTCTGTTATATAATTTGTATGTGTATATAAAAGTGTATGTAACCTTTTAAATGTGAAAAATGTTCTTGAAATTAAAATATTGAAGTACAATTTTAAATACTTTCCTTTATTTTTAGTTGCATTATATAACTTTTGTAATCATAAGTACTTCAAACCATTTTAAAAACATTGATTGGAATGGTCTAATTTTGTAGAGAATTAAATTGTGCAATAAAAATTTATGATAGATATTCTGTTTATTTTTAGTATTTTTAAGTAAATATGGAATTCAATATTTTGGAGTTATAATTTGTTTATTATGGTTATTCCTTTATGGAATTATAACACTTCCTCCATGGTATAAAAAATAAATGCAATCATTGCAGTTTGTCACATCAGAGCAGAGACGTAGAAACAATTTGATATGTTATACTTATATTTCTATACTGTATTTTGAAGACAAGTCTAAGTAACATTTCTGTTTTGTGGCATAACTTTCTGAATTTGGTCTGACATAATAACAATTATCTACCCTTTGTATAAGTGCTCAATATGATGAAGGTGATAGACTTTGACATGTCAGATTAAAAACATTTAATTACCAGCTTCCTGTTAATTACACTTCCATGCAGAGCATGTGACAGATTTATTACTGTTTGTAGAGTTAATTACACTTGATTGACATTGAGCACAATTGAATTGGTGATTGGTTCTCCAACCTCTCACACATTTGGATCCCTTCAAAATTTATCCATTATGTCAGAGGTCACACCAATTGCTGAAAATTATACAAAACCAGATGGTTTGAAAAGTTATCAAACAAAGAGGATTAAGTGTTTGGAGGGAAAGGTCATACCATAGGAGATAACTTGTGTAGAAAACTAGATTTGAATTTAAAATATTGAAAATGCCACCTTTTGAAGGAAATACTGTGTTAAATGGTGAAACAAAAGTTGGGGATATGTTTAAAACTGCTTCTAATTCTAAGGTAAGACTAGCAGGAGTACCTTTTTGAAGTCATTTGATTCAATACATTTTTATTCTGGTATGAAGATGATTTTTATAAAATACAATTAAATTGGAACATGAGGTTTTATCAATGGCAAATTAAGTAATTTAATTTGATGCATAGTGTGTGGCTGTTACTGGTAAATAACAAAATGTATGGTTACTCATTTTCGTGGGTTTGAGGTTCAAACCATGAGCATTTTTAGTTTGTTTTTAATCTTCTTTTATCTTGTCGCACTGTTTTAACACCTTTACACTATTTTTACCCTTATCCTTATTATGCTTTACTTTTTCTTGTTCTATTAATATAAGACACGACGTGCCTGATTGTGCCTGTGAAGGCGTGTGGCAAAATATAAAGATAGATAGATTAAAATTTTATTGAAAATTCTTTATGAAGGAATGAGGGTCTGTGGTTATCCAAAGGGATTGAATTTTCTATCCAAATCTAAAAGGCCAGGTGTGATTATTCTTTCTTTCATATACTATTTCAAACACAATAAATGATATTTATTTCATGTTTGTTAGAATTTCATATATATTTATATATTTTGGATTATCATCGTTTGAGTGGAATGTTTAATGCTGAATTAAATATTGAACTGAATAATTATTCCAATTTAATTCTTCTTTTTTTACCCAATCATTTTAGATGTCTAATTATTATATTTTTTTGCATTTGTTTATATGTCGCATCAGTTCTTAGTGAGATGAGGGTAGATTAGGCATGTGAAGTGTAAGATGGATTTTCCGTACATGTGAATGTAAAAAAGCTTGAAAATACATGGCTGCTATTAAAATTGAGAATACTTTTTGTTTATTTCCAGATGGTTGGTCGAGGAAAGAAACGCACCAGAGATTCTGAAAATGGATCCGACCAGAACGCAAAACGACAGAAGGGTATGTTTCTATTTAAAATATTTATTTGTTTGATTAATGCACATATAGTTTGTAATTTTAAAAACTGTAAAAACAAAAACAAACAATTTACAAACTCATATGATTATCACAGCAAAATGAATATTAAAACAGCAAAATTGATATTTAAACGTGGCAGCAGTTTCAAGCCATATTTTTACACATTGCAAACGAATGAATATAACAATAATAATTCATATCCATATTTTGGATTTTTTTACCTCAGTAGGGGAAAAGGCATGATTTTTTAATTGGGAAGCCACCAAATGTGCTTCTGTTTAATAACGTAAAAAAGGCCCGTGGGTATCAATATTTATAATTGTAAAACAGAATTTATTTATAACTAGTATAATATTAATATCTTACGTGTCACAGTCTATATTCACAGCTGACAATAATAACTAAACAGAACTCCTTTATTTCAGCAATAGTTCTATTGGCAATTTAATAGAATATTGTTGTTTGTATGTTACAGTTCACCACATCAGCTACGGCACTGTTCCAGGGAAGGTTCTCGCATGTGGTGAAGGAGATGTCGGGCAGCTGGGACTGGGGGAGGATGTGATGGAGAAGGCCCGCCCTGCTCTTGTCACAATTCCAGACCCAATTGTACAGATTTGTGGAGGCGGCATGCACACAGTTTGTCTGACAGAAAATGGAGAGGTACACATAGTCATAAATTGTACTGCACTTGTCTTTTGCGATAATTTATTGTGTTAATAAAGCTGTTTATTGCTGGAACCTATTGTTTTTGCTGATGAAAGTTGTTGTCATTGTTCATGCATGATTAATATGAATTGGGTAATAAAGCATCGCAAGTTATCATCGATATATGATTGTATGGTGTATCTCTGTATAGATAGTGGAGATTGTAGTGGCGCAGCTGAAGTAGGGAGGAAATGATTATTTTTATGAATGTTTTCATTCTTTATTCATATATGTACATTTTGTGTACATGTCAAGTGGCATTTTATTCAAGTTGTGTATCTTGGACTTGGTTTGTTTTACAGGTATACTCATTTGGATGTAATGATGAGGGTACACTGGGTCGTGATACATCAGAAGAGGGCAGTGAGACAACACCAGGAAAAGTTGACGGTCTTCCCAAGATTGTGCAGGTGTCTGCAGGGGACAGTCACACAGCTGCACTCTCTGATGATGGCAGGGTGTTCATCTGGGGAAACTTCAGGGTCAGTATATAACTGTGATGGTATTTTATATGTTGGAAACAATGTTAAATATCTTCCATTCTGTCAGTATTATTTGTGTATGCTGCATTGGTTCAGTGTCTAAGATCCTGCTTACACATGTTGTATTGAAGTAACTACTGCCATTTTTGTTAAAAGAAATTAACATTTCTAAAATTCCAGATCCAAAAGCAATATTTTTTTATTTTTAGGGTTTTATTATTGTAATTAATTGTTATTTTTAATGTTTATTTTGAGCATCATGAAAGACCAGTTATTTTGTGAACCTGAATTGTAAATTCTACATAGAGGTATATTTATTTTATGTATATTTTTATTTTATATATTTGCAGGACGCAAATGGGTCAATGGGATTGACAATGAACGGTATAGAGAACAAGCCCGTGTCTCTCCTTGAGGGAGAAATCATTACCAGGATTACATCTGGTGGGGACCATCTAGTGTGTCTATCAGACAAAGGAGAAGTGTTTACATGTGGTATGTATATGTGGCTGTTATAATACCTCATTATATATGGCATCCGGTCTTATTTGTGGAGGATTACCATACTGAATTACATAAAAATAAATCATGTTCTTCTACATGTTACTGGCAAAACATGTCTGTTCCCAAAATGTTTTAAGCACTTGTCCATGACAAAATACTTTAAAAAGGCCACTTAATCTGTATTAAATGGAATAATAAATATTTTGTATTCATAAATTCAAAAAGTGCATATTTAGAAATATAATCTTGACACTTTTGGAGTTGAACTGATGTTATGGGAAAATTAGAAGGTAAATTCAAAGAAAGTTTGGAACAAGTGTTTTTATAATTATAGTATTAAATGCATTAACACTTGCTTTTTATATATAGAATATTATACGTCAGCATTACTTTACAACTCCGACCGCGGTCTAGTAGTAGAGCGACCGCCTCGCATACGGAATGTCGTGGGTTTGATTCCCGACCAGGTCATACCAAACACTGGTACTAGAAGCTTCCTCGCTTGACGCTCAGCATTTAGAGGAGAGTTCTAGGTCTGGTTGGCCCAGTGTCAGTATAATGTGACTGAGTGGGGTATCATACCATGTGTCTGCGGCATGTTACTCCAGTGTGACAGTGCTTAGAATACTGTCTCAAGTAGACACCGTCGCGATATGACTGAAAAATTGTGAAAGCGACACTAAACACCATACAACAACAACAACATACTTTACAACTCTTATAGACATACCAAGTCATTTTTGGGATATTAGACAGTACATGTATGACATGATTGAAGACGTGATTTGGCAGTGATATGTGATAGATACTTACAAACAGTAGCAGTAATTGATTTTGTTATCATTACAGGATGTGCTGAACAAGGTCAGCTTGGTCGTGTGGCAGAGTGTTTCTCACATAGAGGAGGTAGGAAAGGACTTGGTAAGTTCAGTCATAACATAATATCATACTTGCAAAAACACCTTTGCAACAACACCTTGTTTTTTAATACATTTTTGTCTGCAACTAAAATAGTTGCGTGTGAGTTTTATATTCAAATCAAGAGAAAAAGTTTTTACAAGTGGTTTATTATCAAAATAGTATATTTAAATCTTTTACATGACTTGTCATTTGATATTAATTTAAATAATTTACATATGGATGTTATATATGTGTGGTACCAGCTTATCAAGATGTAACAATAAAATAAATACAGGAATGTATTGCAATATGACAAACCCATACTGCAATAATATATGTATTTTTATATGCAGTAAGTTTCATCTCAAGCTACAGGTTATTGCCTTGTTTTTAAATTTTGGAGTAAGATGTCAACTAATTTTTTCTTTTATTTTGAATTGGTGTAGTACCTTGAACGATACTTTTACTGTTTAAATCGTCCATGGCAGTAATGGAAGCCATTGGATGGCACTTTAATGTGACACTTTAATTTGATATTTCAAAGTAAGAATGTTCAAGGCATGTCCTGGTTATGGTAAATGATGGATGAATCCATATTGTTTATTGGTGAAATTTAATTGTATGTTGATTAAATATGCATAACCATCGGATTGATATATTTGTGATGGCTAGTTGATAAAAATGCCAGTGGTTCATTCAGAATTATGATATTCAAAGTACGAATGTTCAAGGCATGCCCTGCCTATGGTATATGATGGAAGGATCAATATTGTTTATTGGTACTTTATAACCGTATGTTGATGAAATGCTTTACCACCGGATTTTGATATATTTGTGAGGGCTAGTTGATAAAAATGCCAGTGATTCATTCAGAACTATTCCATATATTTCAGAATACATATTAAGGCCAGATAAAGTTCACTTCCGCAAGAGGAAAGTATCATTTTCTGACATATGGGCTGGTCAGTTCGTCACATTTGCCAAAGAAAAAACATCAGGAGACATCTATGGTTGGGGTCTGAACAATTATTTCCAGCTTGGTATGTATATATATATATTTTTTCTAAACACCTGATATAAAACAATACATATTTACTTTGAGTCCTGTAACATCTGATAATTTTGAATAAAAAAATGATATCACCATTAAAATAAAATTGTTGTTGAAGCTACAGCGATTATATGCAACAGCTATCGAAGCAGTAGCATAATTATATATCAGAAAAACATGATGTAATCTACTGTGTATTAAGGAATGACATATGCTTATATTTTTGTAGTTGTAGTTTTTAAGAATCAGAATAGAAATTTATATTAAATATACAGTTCAACATTTAGTTATTATAGCATGCAGCTGTGTATCATATTAGAATTTATTTATTGTAGTTGTACAGTTTAAAGAGAAATACAACAATTTTTTCAGGTTTTAGTGACATCAGCAATAGGTTTGTGCCAGAGAAGATCAAGTCATTTGCCAAGAAGACTTGGACATGTATGCAAGGTGGACAGCACCATACAGTAGCCCTGGACAATGAAGGTATGATCTTTTTATATTAAGTTGAGAACCATATTTAGTTCAAAATCAACTTATTTTAAATTTATAAAAGCCATTTAACTGTTCCCCAACCAAAAGCAATGGATTCCATTATTGTATTTTATATGTAATGTGTTGAGAATAACATTAAACCCATTTAAAAAATGGGACCTAAAAACAAATAATTTTTGTATACCATGAATTGTTTAGAAACATAACATATGATTCTTTAGGAATTGACCGGATGATGTTCTTCCTTAAGACACCAAATGGCCAACGACCTGTTTTGAGTTATTTTTTTTAGAAATTCCCTCCCAGTTTCATCTAAGAAACTTGCTTTTAGAAAATAGAGTATGAAAATGAAAAGAATCGAAATAATTAATAAAACAGACGACACACATGTAATATACAGATTTTCAATAATTATTGCACATTCATCACAATATCAAATATACCTCAGTCCTGCACATCTGTCAAAATATCAATATACCTCAGTACTGCACATCCGTCACAATATCAATATACCTCAGTACTGCACATCCGTCACAATATCAATATACCTCAGTCCTGCACATCGATCACAATATCAATATACCTCAGTCCTGCACATCGATCACAATATCAGTATACCTCAGTACTGCATATCCGTAACAAAATCATGCACGCATATATATATATATTTTCAAAGCATTTTCCTTCAGGTTTATTCTTTGAAAATCCTCTAATTTTATATATTTTTTTGCAAAGGGTCTAAATAATTGAAACAACACTCTCATGGTTATGGATGAACATGACTTGTGGCTTCCTATGCCTTTTGTTAGTTTCAAATCGATAAAGAAAATGTTCATTCTTCTATCACTAAATGGTATTACGCCATTTCATCTGAATTAAAAATGAATGATTCGCACCTGTTTCACTGTTTCAGGGACATTGCCATAAACATGAAATAGCTGTACATAATGCCGCTTCCAGTCATAATTTTTATTTCCTTTCAGGAAATGTTTACTCACTTGGTCGTGCTGAGTATGGACGTTTAGGACTGGGAGAAGGTTGCACGGAGAAAAAGGAACCAACCCTGGTCAAGTTGGATGGCAAATGTACAAGTATTTCTGCTGGACAGTCTGTTTCATTTGCTCTCATGGAAGATGGTAAGTGTTTTTAAAATGTGATCTATTTTTGATATACTTTAGGAAAGGATATTTTTTTATATACTGTATTGGGAAAGTTACTTTATGATACAACAACAAATTAGGATACAGTTTTATTGTCCTTCACTGTGAGAGGTTCCAATTATTTGTTGACAACCTAGTGAGGTTTGAATGCAGAATTTTAACCCTATTTCTATTTGATTGTAACCACTTAACATGTGAAAACTAAGTTACTATTATATGTTTACAGGAAGTGTTTCATGCTGGGGAATGGGTACCAGTAAACAGCTGGGTAACGGTTCAGAAGATGATTCCTGGGAACCAACGAAAATGGCTGGTAAACAGTTAACTGACAGGTATGGTGTGCCAAACATAAATAAGAATTCCAAACTTGCAATTTTTCAAATTCTTACTTTGGCCAACAGCAAGTGACAATAATTAGAATTTCAAGAAATAAATAATTATAAATGCATTTTAATAGCCAATATGGAAAGATATAAAACCACTTTTTAACAAACTAAACTGATATCAATCTACATGTATTCTATTAAAAGCAGGGCTTTAAAGATGATACAAATGGCACAAAACTATAAAATTGAATATTGTTTATTTATAATGGAAGGGAAATAACTCATTTTCAAAAAATGGCTTTGTATGGTTTGTTGCCCTTTTCCTATGATAAGCGTAACACTAATAATAAGGTTTCCTTTAATATTTTGATATTAATAAACCTAATGTTAAAAGAAAGCTTGGGTTGTTTTTTAGAAACCCAGTTTAATTTCAATGTAATAAATGTTAAAAAAATGGATTTCGGATGAAATAGGTTAATAAACAGTTAAAATATTAAATAATATGACTCATTAAAGTGGGCGCATTCTTGCTTCTCACCATGTTTTATGTAAAAAGGTACAACAGTTCAGTACCCGAGTTAGCCCTGGGTTAACCCGTGGGATTCATACAAGCTATTGTTATACATGTAGTATGTAACTTGCTTTAATAAATAATTTGACTGTACATTAATGGTTTAATGTCTATTTCAGGAAAGTTGTACAAGTTTCCTCCGGTGGACAACACACAGTATTGCTCGTGGTGGATAAATGATGAAAACCAGCACATAGAAACTGTTTTAAACTTAATATGCTTATCTCAATTATAAACTGTAGAACAGATCAAGACCGGGATGAGATATAACTGTCAAATGTGTGTTAACCGAATTTCACTTGTTATCGAAATGATTTAATAATTTTTAATTGAAGTTATCAACATAATCTATCATGAATGACGCTTTGAGATTTAATTTCAAGGATACGTATTATTGTATTCAATGATTATGACTTGTGAATATGAACAATGGTAAATCATCCTGTACACGAGTTGTTACTGACAGCCTGATAGTGTTAATGCAATTTTCTGTCATCAGATTCTAATTGAGGAAGTATGATCTCGTCATTTTACCAGCTCAACTTTTAACCTACCTGTATTTTATGTCATATACAGATGTTTTAATCATGTACATTATCATTCTTACTTAACATTTCCTGATTGTGAAAACAATGTAAAGTAGTCCTCATTATTTTAACCCTTAACCAAGGATCCTCCCCCTGTTGCTACCTGAGAATGAGATAAACTTGTACCACTATGACCAAAATCTGTATCTTAAAAGAAGGGAAAACTTGTTCTAAATAATTACTTAATCAAAGATATGTTTATAAAAATATTTTTGAATATCTGATCAGAAAACTTTTTTATAATAATGAAATGAACACATCACAGGATTATTTGTTTCACCAGCATTATCTTGGCTTAATAAATAGCATGCAAAAATATATCATAATATAAGTAAAATTGACTTGAGTGCCGATATAAACATTAACATTAAACAAGTATTTACTTCTTAGCTAAGTTAATGTTGGTAAAACTAAATTAAGATTAGTGTATAGTAACTTTTGGCTTGTGTTATTAGACTTAACCAAAGAATTGACAATTTGGAGGTGCAGGGGGAGGATTCTGCACCTTGTTTGTTTATATAAAGTGTCAAAAGTGTTTGTACTTGCAAATTTGTGTAATTTTTTTGTTCATTTATAAATTGTGAACAATTATATAAAGAGAAAGTGCCAGATTATCAATTAAAATTTGTTGTGTTATGTTTCAGTGGTGCTATTGTTGACTATACGATCTGTTAATTCATAATTTCATTTCTTCATTTTAGTTTTGGAATTTGATGCAATATGGCACTCCTGATATTTTTGTTTTAATATGCATTGCCCATTTTCATATTAGGCCAGATCTCAGTAACTATTCTAATGGTACCATGTGGATTTTAGTATTAGCTGTCAGATATATAACTCATCACAAACATTTTCTGATTCATTCTTATGTCTTTCTAGATATACCATGAATAACATATTATGTGAGCTGAAAATGGCGTTACATTATTTCACAACACAGTCCTAATACTTTAAAATTTTCTTAAGTATAAAAATATGTAAATCATGTTCCTTGTATTAAAGCTTATGCTATATTTATAATGAATATTTGCACACTAAGTGCGATTAATTTCAATGTAAATTAAAGGGAATCGGCGATTTTGGAAAATTTTCACAACATGATTAAATGTGAAATAAAAGTACACCAGTGTATATGAAGACTAAAAACTCATTGTAAAGGGTGATAACTCTGAAAAATGGTTGAAGGGCATCACATTGCAAACATTGAGTTCATATTGATGAAAAATAAAAAAAAATAATTGTGTGATAAAAAGAAAATATCATTTTTATCGTTTGTCTAGTGTGACTACTAGATCTTCAAAACTGTTAATATTTTTTTATTCAGATAATAATTTAATGGGAGAAAGTGAAACCTTCGTAAGGTAATTGTTTTATGTTAAAACTAATTTGATACATGGAGATAAGGAAAATTAATTTTCAACATTGCTGGGTGTCCCTTTAAGCACTTTTACATAATACTCGGATGATATCGATATAGTGACCTTTATAAAAATTAATTTTCAGAAAATTATTAAATTGTTTTTTTTGTATCAACATCAATGCAATAAAGTATGAAATAAATATAACTATTGTACCAGTGCCCTAAATGAACATTGGTCTAGTGTGTCTTTAAAAATGTACAACTGAAATATATGGCGATTGTATGAAAAAATATTAAAATGTCTAAACCTATTTTAGTTATTTATTTTGTCATACTGGAGCATGTCTTTGTAAAAGATGAAAAACTATTAAAAACAATAAAGACAAATGTTGTTGTTATGAAATATGTACATTTACCATAATCTTGTCAGAAATGGTCAAACATTGGACCATGGATTTGTTTATTGTTGGGTTGATTCTCCTTTCAAGGTCAAATGTTGTGGCCTTGAGTACTTTATCCACAGTTATATTTTATTGCCAATTCTAATACAAGAAAGTTGTTTATGTAAATTTAATGTTTTGTATTTGTTGTCTACATTCAGTTGGAAGTTGTGTAATGTACAAGTCCACCTAACCTGAATGTATGGGTAGACCTTGCGAGATGTTCTTTAGTTATTTCCACTGTTAATTAATTGTGCTGAATGTGAGTCTTATACCGTCAGAACTGCCTTAACATACGTTAGTTAGAAGCACATTCCTTCACCCTGTCTTGGTAATGTGAGATAGACTAGTTGTCATTCAGTCTGAAAACGAAAACCAAGAAGATTCCCATGATATATTTTTCTCTTAAATATAACTGCTTCGATGAGTGACAACTTCGCGATTGGCATGTGTGAGGTTCTTTGTTGGGCCATTCCAAACTCTTGATAAAATGATGTACTTGCCAGAGATTCGAAGATTATTCAATGCCATGATTGCACAACCTTTCAAGTCATTGTTATGGCACCAAGGGCTACCAATATGGCTGTCATTTCTAAAACAACACAATGGTCAGATGACGTCTCTGAAATTCTTTTTCCTTTTCTAATTTGCGCCCAACTCCAATTCATTCATTCATACAATGCCAATTTAATTCCATGTGCATTATTCTTAGTTCACCTCTTCTTAGAATATTTAAGATGGCTGAATCGGGATCACAGTGTTTGCATTATTTTATTTGGGTTAATGCCTAAAAATGACACCTAGTTCTAGACCTAAACCAATTTTTACGAAACCTTTATCTCACCGTCCCTTGGGTTGTGTTAGTTTATATTTATTTGTTTTGTCACCACCACAACTACACTTTAGGCTACTTTACTTTCTCTGGAATAAAATTTAAATAAGATGACCGTCTCAATCAACCCATCTGTCAATCCGTAACATTTGGTTTGTGAAGATTCTAAAACAACTGGTTGGGATTTCATATAACTTTTCAGGAATGTTGCACTTAAGTGTGATTCGTCCTGGAGAAAATTTAGGTTGGTTGAAATACATGTCGACTGCTATGGACAGACCTGTTTTACGTGCAGCGTTTATAATCGAAGGGAAATAACTTATTCTGTCGCTTTTTAAGGAATGTGTGCAATGATTTGTTTCCCTTTGAGATAATGACGATGATGCTTTTGAGGTCAAGATCATTGTAATTAAAAAATCAAAATTTTTGCTTAAAAATTTGAGTTTCTCTTAAGATAGCCTAATGGGCGTTTACACACGAATTGCTTACAGTACGACAAAAATAATTTGCATTGCTAAAACTGTTTTTGAGGTCAAAATTTGGATATATTGCTAGTCAATAACGTGCTCTCGTAATATAACCAAAATGCACGATTTAAGTTAATGTTGCGGTTTGGTTTGGTCACGCAAGAATCGACACTTTAGCACATCTATTCTGGCATCCCTGTATCTGTCGCACGTCCGTATATTTATAAGTTGTGTGTGCTCTTGCACCAGCGTTTTCATTGGATATTCACAAAACGTATATAGAAATTATATAACAAATTTCAATTTCAAGATTTTATTAGCATAAACATATACATGTTCAACGCCATATGTATGGCTATCATGATAGTACAATACTATCTCGGACATATTCTTGAACTGGACACACAGAGTGTTTATTGCATATTTATTGAAAAAATGCTCTAATATCTTGCGTGGTCTATAGCACCCACAACCTCTGTGGATCTGCACCAATTTTCACATTCATTCCACACTATCGTGAACAAATTATTGAACTGGCCATCTCAGATAATTCTTGCAGGGAAAAACTTTTTGGAATTGTCAAAAAAACTGGCACTAATTGACTTTATGTGCATGTAGCATATATTATTCATTGGATTTTAACCTCACGTACATACAATTTACACACCCATAGGATTCCAGGCAAGTTATTAAACTGACCATATCGGAAGATAAATGCCCGTGTTATTTTGTGTGCACTCTAACATCAACATTCTTTATTTAATCTTCACGTAACTCACAGAGAAGTAACGTACAATGATGTTGCGGATAACTTTGTAAAACGCCTAACTTAATACTTTATGTTAGGGATGTGGCCTTTTAAAAGTTATGTTATCTGGTCCCATTCAATTCGATCTCATTCTCAATAGTTAAGTGATTAAAGACCAACATGACCCTCTTGTTTTAACTGATTTTAATCAAACTTGTACAGTAGTGCAACATAACGCCACATATAATCATAAGATGTATGTTACAGTCTTGTCCCTTATTAATTCTCTGAATTATAGCCCCTGTATTTAATGTAGTTATGGAATTAAGAAAAGTGATTGAAACGATAAAAGTATGTGGGAATGGAGAATGGTGGAAAATAGTGAACTTCAAAATATAAGCTAAAATGACATCGTATACGCATTATTCGTCTGTTACCAACAATTAGTTTCAAACAACTACATTACTGAATATGTTAAACAAACAACAACAATAGACCGTTATGCTACTCTGCCCACCAACCGATATCCTGGAAGAAACATCTGAATTCAATGTGATTTCTTAATTGTATGTAATGCTGGACACATTTGCCTTTCGTAGTATCGAACTCGTACCGTAGTAGTAAGTCCCACCACACTGTTACTACACCACGTCTGTTGCCTAGTAGTCTAAGACGCCGTTACAATAGTATTAAAAATGGCGTTCATACATTTGCCATCCAATCGGTACTTTCGATGAACACCCAACATCAGCTATATGACTTTCGCATAAATATTGTTGAATGTTATATGAAAGGAACCTGGTTATTGTATGTTGATGTCTTATTTTTAAAATCCCTTGTTTTAAATTTAGCAAAAAAAAATCAACAAATATTTGGAAAGGAAGATATGATTTTTTTAAAATGGTGGCGCTTACACTCAGTAATTTGATATTTACTTCCAATAACACATATATATATATATATATCATAATTTATACTATTGACATTCGATAATCTGTCTAACTAAGTCCTATTACAAACACCCAAAGGAATCAATTCCATTATCGCTCATCGCAAAACCTAGTCGTCATAGCAACGCATATTGTTGACAACAGCACGCTTGGTCCCATATAAGAATGCCGTTAGCCATATCGACATGCTTTTCTAACTTTTGTTGCAGACGACAAAATAATGTTGTTTTAGCTTGCGACTCAAATAGGAAAAAATGAATAAATTATTAGAAGGTCATTGTTAACTTTATTTCTCTCAGCAGTAACCTATAATTATTACACTGATCCAGATTCAATCTGGGTCGGTTATTTTCAGATAAAAGCAGACGATTACTTATAATCGATTTATGATTGTTGCGAGGTTTCACTGTGGCAGGAGCTTACACGTGATATAGTGTTTCGTTGGCGAATAAAGACCAGTAAAGACTTCTATCGAATCTTTTTTAGCCCACGTTTGTTATTACCCAATCTGTCAAAGTGTCAACCGTCAAATAAAGAAACATCACCCAAAATAATGAATAAAACATAGGATATAGCTATGAAAACGATTTTACGGTTTCAATAATACATTGGGCTGGTTTAATTTACGAATCAATTAAATATACAAAGCGATTGTAAAAGTTGATAAACATAGCTCGTGCGCGAGGCAGAGGAAGAACCGATATAAATAATCAATTAATATTCCATTTCCAATTTGTGGTCCGCTGGAACGACATCATTTTACATGAAAACTGGAATAAACCGAACGACAACGCTTTATACAATTAGGATTCCTGGAATAAATCAGTCATCATCGTTGAAATAAATATTGTATCATATTAACGAGCAAACATTTTTTATCCAGGAGCGAGACAATGCTGATTATTTACAACAGGAACTCCGAACTGACACGTCGTTATACCTGAATATACATGTAAAGGAAAGTAATATGAAGTCGCTTTGCCTCGCGAATTTTATTGCTAATTAACACTTATTGGTTTATTTTGTGATAAGTGTTGTCATAGATACAGAGAGAGTGCTATATAACGTGTTAAAAAAACTGAAAGCAAGGGAAGAAGAAATCGGACAGGAGTTACTATAGTTACAAGATGGAGGAACTACTGAAGAATGACACGGTGCGGATGAAGATCAAGAGTCTGTCTCCTCATGTTCGAGTAGGTAGCTTGCTTGGTATACTTTTGTAACTAGAACACGTTTCTATGGTAATCGAAATTTAGTGGAAAACACATTATACGTATCGTGGAATATCTTTCTTTCTTTAACTTCAACCAATACTCTGTTTTGAAATATTCTGAATAAACCATCATTTCTTTTATCAATTTCTGCACATTTGGCCAAATTGAAATTATTTCGGAAAAAATATGATAAGAACTGTTAAATAACTAATACGGAAGCAGATTTACACAAGCGTCTAAAGCTTTTTTCTGTATCCTTTCCACATAATTCGTAAAACGTATGACTTTATGCTTTATTGTTAAATGTATGCTAAATATATGTCATTATGTGAACAGAATATTGTTTAAACTAATTTGGCTATGAAATTTACCCGGCGTTTCATTATCCTTTCAGAATATTTTCAAAAGGAATTTAAATCAGTTGATTGAATTAATATTTTACAGTTACTAATGTACCTTAGTTAATATTTTACAGTAACTAATGTACCTTAGTTAATATTTTACAGTTACTAATGTACCTTAGTTAATATTTTACAGTAACTAATGTATCTTAGTTAATAATTTACAGTTATTAATGTACCTTAGTTAATAGTTTACAGTAACTAATGTACCTTAGTTAATATTTTACAGTTACTAATGTACCTTAGTTAATATTTTACAGTAACTAATGTACCTGTACTAATGTGCTTTTTATTCTGATGATTATTGATAAAATATCAAAATCGTTGGCGTAGGAGCGTTTCAATCATTGAGGGGGTTGGGCTGGGGGTAGTTTGTGGTGGTGGAGGGGGGGGGGTGTGCAGCCTGAGGAGAGAATGTATAAGAATGTACTTCCAGACCCCAAAATATATGCTGAACCTGAATAATGGTAATGAAATATGATGTTACCAATGATGTATTAATTAACGATATAATTTACGCGCTATTATGTGTTGTAAATATATTATTATGACGATGCATTTATGTAAAAGTCTGAAATACAATCTCTGTTCTGTTCTGTCCATTCTAAATATTTATTTCAAATACACAAAAAAATACTGCTATGTGGCAACCGTTAGTGTAACAAAAACCGTTATTGTAGCAATAACGGTTGACACCGCAACCCTTAGTGTAATAAAAATATTTAGTTACATTAAGGGGCAATATGTATCATATTACTGCAATATGTAACACACTTTAGGAAATCATCTTCTCTATAACATCCCTACACATCAGTATGGCAAATTACACAATTAATACAATTGATCTGATTAATACTGATACATTTTTATACTTATACAACCGCCTTGAAATTTGGGGTGGGGTGGTGAGGGGGTAAAGTGCTACCGATGTTTGTCCGTCGTATCGTTCGCCCATCCGTTCTTCCGTACGTCACGATTTTCTGATTGAGGCCAATGACAACTGTTCACTAAAAATAGAAAATCGCTGTCAACGCTTACCGGCATTATTTTCTACATAGACTTTCAGAACAGTGATACTTCGGATGCATTTGCGTCATGGTCAATGGCATGAATGGTTGCGGTTTTAGATAACCCTTAGTGTAACAAAAATATACTTCAAATCACATCCATATAAACTTATTAGGTTACACTAAGGGTTGCGGTTATCAGCTTATTACTTGTGTAATAAAAGTAAAAAGCCATTTAAAAGTTGTTTTTAAGCGTCTAGAAACACCCACATATTTTTTTCAACTGTTTTTCAACCGTCCAAAAAACTGCTAACCCTAAACCCTACGGACACTTAACTACCCATTCGTGTGTGCAGACGGATGAACATGGGTAACACTATATGCCCCCATTTCATAGCAGGGATAAATACATTTTTAATTGAAAAAAAAATTAACACTTATAATCAAATGACAATACATGTAGATCTACCAAATTAACGCTTAGTGTAACATAATAATAATAATAATAATAATAATAATAATAATAATAATAATGATAATGATAATGATAATGATAATGATAATGATAATGATAATAATAATAATAATAATAATAATAATAATAATAATAATAATAATATATATAATAATAATAATAATAATAATAATAATAATAATAATAATAATATTGACTTTCGGAATTCAACTTGTAACTATGATAACTAAACTTAAACTTAATTTCATCCAATTTTGAAGAGTTACGTTACTTGTTGAATACCGAAATACGAAAAATGACTTACAAACTAAGTTCTATATTGTGGATGCAGAACAATAAATGCTATCAATACACGGCCATCCTTGTTCTATTTTTTATGTGTATTTGTTACCAATATGCACAATAACACACGGCTCATCTTTCATTAAAAATGAAAATTTCATGATTCGTTATATACAAAATCGATGTCAATTGTATGCACGTCAGTACTTTGTAAATAATCCGTGACAGAATAAATCATTCTCACCGCTATATAAAATTTAACGGTTGCTCTATTTCTTTTGTTCTTGAATATTTACCAATGTCACTCAGCGTTTTTTTAATTACACCATAATTATAAATATTCCCGCATAAATCAGACACTGTTTTCGAAATACAATAAACTACCTAAACATTTATGACGTAAGTAAACAAACGTAAAACCTGCCAAATCGACAACAAAACTCTCAATGATCAGGGGCGGTATTCACCAATCATGCCTAAGACTTGACTTGAGCTCAAGAAAGAGTTTTGAAAAACACGTTTAGAGACCATTTTTTTAGACCAAAATTTGCAAGCATGTAGGGACACCTAATATATATTCGAATACACTCTCACAATTATTCTATCGGCCATGGTAAACTAGATATCTAAGGTTAACATTTGGATTTTGACGCTTAAGTCTAAGAATGTTTGGCGAATACGACTCCTGTTAATCAGAACGCTCCAACTGACCACCCCCAACTACGGCGACTTTGTCGATTCAAGCACCCGACATCTACTTAATTTAAAACTAACACAACATACATATTTGCACCTGGCACTTCCATAATCTGACATGTTCTACAAGTACTCTAACGTAAAATCGTGGAATTCCCTGTCTATATCCCCTAACGCACCGTCTACAGTACGTACATTACCCTGCCCGAATATTTACACCGTATAAGACAAAACATAGTATTTAAAGTACCCTTTACTCAGTGGTGACAGACAGCTACCAAATATTAACAATCTACAATATACACCTTAAAACAGCTTGACCATGTGCTCAGCTAAAACCTGACAACTGTTCCAAACATTGACACGGTTCAATACATACTATTTAAACAATCTTACCCTATGGTCAATGATGAAACCTGACAATTGTCCCAAATATTGATATGGTTCAATATATACTATTTAAACAATGTGACCCTATGGTCAATGATGAAACCTGACAATAGTCCCAAACATTGATACGGTTCAATATATACTATTTGAACAATGTGACCCTATGGTCAATGATGAAACCTGACAATTGTCCTAAACATTGATACGGTTCAATATATACTATTTGAACAATGCAACCCTACGGTCATTGATGAAACCTGACAATTGTCCTAAACATTGATACGGTTCAATATATACTATTTGAACAATGTGACCCTACGGTCAATGATGAAAACTGACAATTGTCCCAAACATTGATATGGTTCAATTCATACTATTTAAACAATGTGACCCTATGGTCAATGATGAAACCTGATAATTGTCACAAACATTGACACGGTTCAATTCATACTATTAAAACAATGTGACCCTTTGGCCAATGATGAAACCTGACAATTGTCACAAATATTGACACGGTTCAATTCATGCTATTAAAACAATGCGACCCTATGGTCAATGGTGAAACCTGACAATAGTCCTAAACATTGATACCGTTCAATATATACTATTTAAACAATGCGACTCTATGGTCAAGTATAAAACCTGACAAATGTCCCAGACATTGATACCGCACAGTATGACTTTTATTTTTATTGTTATTTATGATTTATGGGTCGGTATTCATTATGTATCGGATGCACCATTTGTTAATACTTTCTGTAGAAAGTATATCAAGATCTAATTTGGTTAGAAGTTACATGGAACATTTCTACATAACTGATAACCGGCTTATAAGTTACATGGAACATTTCTATTGATAACCGGTTTAGAAGTTACATGGAACATTTCTATATAACTGATAACCGGCTTAGACGTTACATGGAACACTTCTATAAAACTGATAACCGGCTTAGAAGTTACATGGAATATTTCTACATAACTGATAACCGGCTTAGAAGTTACATGGAACATTTCTACATAACTGATAACCGGCTTAGAAGTTACATGGAACACTTCTACACGACTGATAACCGGCTTAGAAGTTACATGGAACACTTCTACACGACTGATAACCGGCTTAGAGGCTACATGGAACATTTCTACACGACTGATAACCGGCTTAGAGGCTACATGGAACATTTCTACACGACTGATAACCGGCTTAGAGGCTACATGGAACATTTCTACACGACTGATAACCGGCTTAGAAGCTACATGGAACATTTCTACACGAATGGTAACCGGCTTAGAAGCTACATGGAACATTTCTACACGAATGGTAACCGGCTTAGAAGCTACATGGAACATTTCTACATGACTGGTAACCGGCTTAGAAGCTACATGGAACATTTCTACATGACTGATAACCGGCTTAGAAGCTACATGGAACATTTCTACATGACTGATAACCGGCTTAGAAGCTACATGGAACATTTCTACATGACTGATAACCGGCTTAGAAGCTACATGGAACATTTCTACATGACTGATAACCGGCTTAGAAGCTACATGGAACATTTCTACATGACTGATAACCGGCTTAGAAGCTACATGGAACATTTCTACATGACTGATAACCGGCTTAGAAGCTACATGGAACATTTCTACATGACTGATAACCGGCTTAGAAGCTACATGGAACATTTCTACATGACTGATAACCGGCTTAGAAGCTACATGGAACATTTCTACATGACTGATAACCGGCTTAGAAGCTACATGGAACATTTCTACATGACTGATAACCGGCTTAGAAGTTACATGGAACATTTCTACATAACTGATAACCGGCTTAGAAGCTACATGGAACATTTCTACATAACTGATAACCGGCTTAGAAGCTACATGGAACATTTCTACATAACTGATAACCGGCTTAGAAGCTACATGGAACATTTCTACATAACTGATAACCGGCTTAGAAGCTACATGGAACATTTCTACATAACTGATAACCGGCTTAGAAGCTACATGGAACATTTCTACATAACTGATAACCGGCTTAGAAGCTACATGGAACATTTCTACATAACTGATAACCGACTTAGAAGCTACATGGAACATTTCTACATAACTGATAACCGGCTTAGAAGCTACATGGAACATTTATACATAACTGATAACCGGCTTAGAAGCTACATGGAACATTTATACATAACTGATAACCGGCTTAGAAGCTACATGGAACATTTCTATATAACTGATAACCGGCTTAGAAGCTACATGGAACATTTCTACATAACTGATAACCGGCTTAGAAGCTACATGGAACATTTCTACATAACTGATAACCGGCTTAGAAGCTACATGGAACATTTCTACATAACTGATAACCGGCTTAGAAGCTACATGGAACATTTCTACATAACTGATAACCGGCTTAGAAGCTACATGGAACATTTCTACATAACTGATAACCGGCTTAGAAGTTACATAGAACATTTCTATATAACTGATAACCGGCTTAGAAGTTACATGGAACATTTCTACATAACTGATAACCGGCTAGATGTTGATCTACATTCTCGCCAACCGGAGAGATTTCATTGGCTGAGGAAGTAGGTTAACTGCCACTGACGGCTATTACATTCTTTATAAAATGAAAATATCTGGGTGATTTTATTGGCTGAGAAAGTATGACCTCATATAGTAAAAAAAAAGACAAAGGGCATATCTGGTCTTTTAGTTTTAACATAGTTTATAACCATATAGTTAGTAAATATTTTATTATAGTGACATGTGTACATGTAACATGATATACATATATATATAGAATTTTAAACAACACGACCGGCCCAGTGGACCTATCACTCACCTATACAGATACGTAGTTATGTTATTGATACATATAAACACATATTACATTATATATTGTGCGTATAAATCATATACAGTTATAGACACAATGATCTGCTTTACTTGCACACCATATAATATAATAAAAATAATATCTAAACTAACTACATGTACGAGTACTGTAATTGTTAAACGAGGACCTGGTCACTCTTTTATCACTTCGTATTGTTCCGTTGGTCGCGTTCTCTTGTCTAGACAGGAGTGGTATATTATTTTGATAGAATGTTCAAATTTAATACCGTCCTATTATTTGATTTACTTTTGGAAAACCCATTTTTGATAAATGTGTGGTACTCTAAAATACATATGGTTTACAGTGCCGATGAATCCTCAATTTGACAAATATTGCGACCCAACCGCGCTTCTGCTAAGTTCGATGAGAAGTCTATGTAAACTCGAGACCAAAAGCAGATTTTGCTGTGGCGATCATTCATGGCGTGAGTACACACATGTAAAACCTTCAAAATCGACAACGAGGCACTCTACGTTCTCTTCTTCAGAACTCCCAAACTGACCACCACTAACTACGGTGACGTTGCCGATATCTAAAAAAATCACGATATACAGTACATTTAAATATTACGTTGTACTTAGTGCTGAAAACTAACACCTGCCCGAATATTGACACACATTTAAATTTGAACTTGTACTCAATCGTGACAACTGATAACTACACAAAAATAAACAGCGTACAATACACACATTTAAACAATCTGATCATATGGTCAAGATGAAATCTGAAATTGTCCAAAACTTTGACACGGTACAATACATACTATTAAAAGAATCTGATTTTATGGTCAATGGTGAATCCTGGTAACTGTCCCAACATTGACACGGTACAATACATACCATTTAAACAATCTGACCCTTTGGTCAATGGTGAATCCTGGCAACTGTCCCAACATTGACACGGTACAATATATACCATTGAAACAAACTGACCCTTTGGTCAATGGTGGATCCTGGCAACTGTCCCAACATTGACACGATACAATACATACCATTTGAACAATATGATCCTATGGTCAATGGTGAATTCTGGCAACTGTCCCAAACATTGGCAACGTACAATACACACATTAAAACAATCTGACCCTATGGTCAATGGTCAATCCTGGCAACTGTCCTAACATTGACAATGTACAATACATACCATTGAAGCAATCTGACCCTTTGGTCAATTGTGAATTCTGGCAACTGTCCCAACACTGACACGGTACAATACATACCATTTAAACAAACTGACGCTTTGGTCAATGGTGGATCCTGTCAACTGTCCCAACATTGACAACGTACAATATATACCACTGAAACAATCTGACCCTATGGTCAATGGCGAATCCAGACAACTGTCCCAACATTGACAATGTACAATACATACCATTTAAACAATCTGACCCTATGGTCAATGGTGGATCCTGGCAACTTTCCCAACATTGACAATGTACAATACATACCATTTAAACAATCCGACCCTATGGTCAATGGCGAATCCTGACAACTTTCCCAACATTGACAATGTACAATACATACCATTTAAACAATCTGACCCTATGGTCAATGGTGGATCCTGGCAACGTTCCCAACATTGACAATGTACAATACATACCATTTAAACAATCTGATCATATGGTCAATGGCGAATCCTGACAACTGTCCCAACATTGACACGGTACAATACACATATTTTTAAAAATCTGATCTTATGGTCAATGGTGAATCCTGACAACTGTCCCAACATTGACACGGTACAATACACATATTTTAAACAATCTGATCTTATGGTCAATGGCGAATCCTGACAACTGTCCCAACATTGACACGGTACAATACACATATTTTAAACAATCTGATCTTATGGTCAATGGCGAATCCTGACAACTGTCCCAACATTGACACGGTACAATACACATATTTTAAACAATCTGATCCTATGGTCAATGATGAATCCTGACAACTGTCCCAACATTGACAATGTACAATACACATATTTTAAACAATCTGATCTTATGGTCAATGGCGAATCCTGACAACTGTCCCAACATTGACACGGTACAATACACATATTTTAAACAATCTGATCCTATGGTCAATGATGAATCCTGGCAACTGTCCCAACATTGACACGGTACAATACATACCATTTGAACAATATGATCCTATGGTCAATGGTGAATTCTGGCAACTGTCCCAACATTGGCAATGTACAATACATACCATTTAAACAATCTGATCCTATTGTCAATGGTGAATCCTGGCAACTGTCCCAACATTGACACGGTACAATATACTCACATTTAAAACAATCTGATCCTATGGTCAATGGTGAATCCTGGCAACTTTCCCAACATTGACAATGTACAATACATACCATTTGAATAATTTGATCCTATGGTCAATGGCGAATCCTGACAACTGTCCCAACATTGACAATGTACAATACACATATTTTAAAAAAATCTGATCTTATGGTCAATGGTGAATCCTGACAACTGTCCCAACATTGACAATGTACAATACATACCACTGAAACAATCTGACTCTTTGGAAAATGGTGACTCCTGGAAACTGTCCCAACATTGACACGGTACAATACATACCATTTGAACAATATGATCCTTTGGTCAATGGTGAATTCTGGCAACTGTCCCAACATTGACAATGTACAATACATACCACTGAAACAATCTGATCCTATGGTCAATGGTGAACCATGGCAACTGTCCCAACATTGGCAATGTACAATACATACCATTTAAACAATCTGATCCTATGGTCAATGGTGAATCCTGGCAACTGTCCCAACATTGGCAATGTACAATACATACCATTTAAACAATCTGATCCTATGGTCAATGGTGAATCCTGACAACTGTCCCAATATTGACTAGGTACAATACACATATTTTTAAAAAATCTAATCTTATTGTCAATGGTGAATCCTGACAACTGTCCCAACATTGACAATGTACAATACATTCCATTGAAACAATCTGACCCTTTGGTCAATGGTGAATCCTGGAAACAGTCCCATCGTTGACAATGTACAATACATACCATCTAAACAATCTGATCCTATGGTCAATGATGAATCCTGGCAACTGTCCCAACATTGACATGGTACAATACATACCATTTGAACAATATGATCCTATGGTCAATAGTGAATTCTGGCAACTGTCCCAACATTGACAATGTACAATACATATCATTTAAACAATCTGATCCTATGGTCAATGGTGAATCCTGGCAACTGTCCCAACATTGGCAATGTACAATACATACCATTTAAACAATCTGATCCTATGGTCAATGGTGAATCCTGGCAACTGTCCAAACATTGACACGGTACAATATACTCACATTTAAAACAATCTGATCCTATGGTCAATGGTGAATCCTGGCAGCTTTCCCAACATTGACAATGTACAATACATACCACTGAAACAATCTGATACTATGGTCAATGGTGAATCCTGGCAACTGTCCCAACATTGGCAATGTACAATACATACCATTTAAACAATCTGATCCTATGGTCAATGATGAATCCTGGCAACTGTCCCAAAATTGACAATGTACAATACATACCATTTAAACAATCTGACCCTATGGCCAATGATGAATCCTGGCAACTGTCCCAACATTGACTAGGTACAATACATACCATTTAAACAATCTGACCCTATAATCAATGATGAATCCTGGCAACTGTCCCAACATTGACAATGTACAATACATACCATTTAAACAATTTGATCCTATGGTCAATGATGACTCCTGGCAACTGTCTCATTTTTGACACGGTACAATAAATAACATTTAAACAATCTGATCCTATGGTCAAATATGAAACTTGACAACTGTCCTAAGCGTTGACACGGTACAAAACGTACTATTAAAATAATCTGACCCTATGGTAAATGGTGAATCCTGACAACTGTCCAAAACATTGGCAACGTACAATACATACATTAAAACATTCTGACCCTATGGTCAATGGTGAAACCTGGCAACTGTCCCAAACATTGGCAACGTACAATACATACATTAAAACAATCTGGCCCTTTGGTCAATGATGAAATCTGACAACTGTCCCAAACATTGGCAACGTACAATACAAACATTAAAATATTCTGACCCTAGCTAAATATGAAACCTAACAACTGTTCCCAAACATCGATATCGTACAGTATAATTTTAAAGCAATTTGAACGAATGTTAAATGATGAAACCTAACACTGTCCTAACACATTAGTGCCGTTCAGTACATACTTTAAAACAATTTGAACCAACATGTATGCTCAATGGAGAAACATTACAACTGCCCAAACATTGATACAATACAGTATGTACTTTTAAGACAATCTGACACTATGCTCAATGTGAAACATGACAACTGTCCAAACATTGATACAATACAGTATATACTTTTAAGACAATCTGACACTATGATCAATGGTGAAACATGACAACTGCCCAAACATTGATACAATACAGTATTCACTTTTAAGACCATCTGACACTATGCTCAAAGGTGAAACATAACAACTGCCCAAACATTGATACAATGCAGTATATACTTTTAAGACAATCTGACACTATGCTGAATGGTGAAACATGACAACTGCCCAAACATTGATACAATACAGTATATACTTTTATGACCATCTGACACTATGTTCAATGGTGAAACATGACAACTGCCCAAACATTGATACAATACAGTATATACTTTTAAGACCATCTGACACTATGTTCAATGGTGAAACATGACAACTGCCCAAACATTGATACAATACAGTATATACTTTTAAGACAATCTGACACTATGTTCAATGGTGAAACATGACAACTGCCCAAACATTGATACAATACAGTATATACTTTTAAGACCATCTGACACTATGTTCAATGGTGAAACATGACAACTGCCCAAACATTGATACAATACAGTATTCACTTTTAAGACCATCTGACACTATGTTCAAAGGTGAAACATGACAACTGCCCAAACATTGATACAATACAGTATATACTTTTAAGACAATCTGACACTATGCTCAATGGTGAAACATGACAACTGCCCAAACATTGATACAATACAGTATATACTTTTAAGACCATCTGACACTATGTTCAATGGTGAAACATGACAACTGCCCAAACATTGATACAATACAGTATATACTTTTAAGACAATCTGACACTATGCTCAGTGGTGAAACATGACAACTGCCCAAACATTGATACAATACAGTATATACTTTTAAGACCATCTGACACTATGTTCAAAGGTGAAACATGACAACTGCCCAAACATTGATACAATACAGTATATACTTTTAAGACAATCTGACACTATATTCAATGGTGAAACATGACAACTGCCCAAACATTGATACAATACAGTATATACTTTTAAGACAATCTGACACTATGCTCAATGGTGAAACATGACAACTGCCCAAACATTGATACAATACAGTATATACTTTTAAGACAATCTGACACTATGATCAATGGTGAAACATGATAACTGCCCAAACATTGATACAATACAGTATATACTTTTAAGACAATCTGACACTATGCTCAATGGTGAAATCTAACAGTTGTCCAAACAAACCACTTGCTAACCAACTTCACCCTGTACTCAATGATAAAGTAAAGCAACTCTCTAACACCAGTTATTGAATGATTAAATCGATATAAACTAATAAGTATTATTTCCCTATATAAAGTATTAAGCTAACCGTTAGATGAAAAGAAATGAAGAAATCAATTCTTCTGAAAAGAACCATTGCCCGGAATAATCTTTTGTTATTTCCATACAGTGGTTTCAGGGAAGAAATGTTGGCAGAAAATTGACATTGTGGCTAGTGTCGATTCTCGCTTCAAAGCATTGTCAACACGTTAAGCTGTAGAGATAACGGAGTGGCTATTAGTGGAGGTCGAGGTCAGCACAAGGAATCAATTATCAATTTAAACAACGTTAAATAAATAGCTTCTAACATGACGTGCAATCCATAGTATACAATTTAAAATCGAATGAAAGTCTTTGAGTCTTTGATCAATGTGTTGTATTTATGTTCAATATTAAGGCCATATAACCTATTCCATATTGGTACAGTTAATAGATATGGACATAAAGTAAACACAATCATATAGCGGTTAAGTGACTCGTGCTTCACACATACATGTTCCCACATACATGTATACCATCACACAATGGGATGAATCAACATCCATGTTGTTATAAGGTTGCGTACATTTTCGTATAAACTTTTGAGATATATTTCATTGGCAATAAAATATGAACATGACACGTTTAAACACGCAAGTGTATGCATTGTATCAAATCTAGATAGGACAAGAACGTTAAATCATGACAAAGCGTTCGTACTGTATTTTTCAATTTTATTCCAAAAAGCGCATCACTTTAAAACGCACATATGAACATATAGATATGATATCAGATCTGGGACAAAACATATATTTAATATTCAAAAACATTTTAACTGGCACTAAGTATAATTTAGCTTTAACGAAACACATACGCAAGAGAGTTAAATATTAGGGGGGATGGGGGTAAAGCATATGCTGCAATGCTGCACCCCCCCCCCCCCACCAACCAGAAGATTGGGGGCCCTGCATGTAATTTCAGGCACAATTGGCGGTCTACAAATCTTGGACGTTTCAATTATTAGGGGGTGCTGGGGTGTGTGTGTGGGGGGGGGGGAGGGGGGGCTGAGGAGAGAGTTAAATATTAGGGGGGATGGGGGGCAAAGTATATGCTGCACCCCACCCCCCAACCTGAAGACTGGGGTCCCTGCTTGTAATTTCAGGCACAATTGGCGGTCTACAAATCTTGGAAACACAACTCCTCCTGGACCAACCAACATATTTTTGTGATTTTATTATCAAAAGAAAGTGTTTGATCGTAATATTGGGTGGTTAACTTTTCGTTTTAAAATTTAAAGAAATGAAGAATTTTATGCTTGCAATTACTTTTTGTTTCATTTTCTCATGTTTAGCCCGTTTTTAAAGTCAGAAGCAAGTACAATTTCTTTAAATATCTATACAGATATGACATTTTAGCCACATGTGTAGAATTTACTACTTCATCTTTCTACATATTGTTTTTATTTCTATTGTGTGTGTTAAACTGTATTTGTTAAATCAAGTACACTACCGGTTTTTTGTTAAAAAAAAACAAAAAATATAACATGTTTCGTTTCCAACCCGAAAACATTAAAATCCAGAAGAAAAATACTTATCATTGATAATTCGAAGTAGTCATCCATTTTAACTCTAGTACCTAAATTATCAAATTTAGTCAAAGTTTCAAATACTTATAGAAGAAATATTAAAGGTGTCACCCAAGAGATTAGCCGTGTATGTTGAATTGATATTAGCCTACCAGTCTCTGTAATTAAATCACTGCCATAACTCTAAGCAAAGTTATAAAAACTATTCCGTAGGCAGTAAAATATGAAGTAATTTGAACAAACACAGCCACAAGCTTGCACATAACACAGTAAACAAACATATAACAAATGATTCCAACGCAAATAAAATAAAACTACTAATGTCCTATAAAGTTAAAATGAGTTTTACACTCGAATGTACGAGTATATCTGATATTCCCTTGAAACTGATGGCGTAACATATGTTTATGATTTAAGAAATACCGACGGCTTTACAACAATCAACACAAAAACTCAGATATTCAAAAATCATATACTAGTATTCCATCAAATATTATCTTTTACATCGTTTAAATATACATGCTCGGACATATTACAGATGTGTGAGTTATGTGGGTACGATAAAAGGAAGATGTCGATCATTGGTTTATACAACGTCCATATTTTCGAAATGAACAAGTTCTATATTTCCGTAACCCGTGTTCATTTCATTCTCTTAGTGTCAATGCACCCAACAAACTAACATAACAATTACTAGTATACCAAAAAAAACACACAACATAACAATTACTAGTATACAACAAACCAGCATAACAATTACTAGTATAACAACAAACCAACATATCAATTACTAGTATACAACAAACCAGCATAATAATTACTAGTATAACAACAAACCAACATAACAATTACTAGTATACAACAAACCAGCATAACAATTACTAGTATACAACAAACTAACTAAACAATTACTAGTATACAACAAACCAACATAACAATTACTAGTACACAACAAACCGGCATAAATATTACTAGTAATGACAGTTACTTGTATAAAACAAACTATCATAACAATTATGCAACAAATTAACATAACAATTATTAGTATACAACAAACTAACATAACAATTATACAACAAACTAACATAACCATTATTAGTATACAGCAAACTAGCATAACAATTATCAGTATACAACAAACTAACTTAACAATTATAAGTATACAACAAACTAACATAACAATTATTAGTATACAACAAACTAGCATAACAATTATCAGTATACAACAAACTAGCTAAACAATTATCAGTATACAACAAACTTACATAACAATTATCAGTATACAACAAACTTACATAACAATTATCAGTATACAACAAACTAACATAACAATTATTAGTATACAACAAAAAAAACATAACAATTATACAACAAACTAACATAACAAGTATAAGTATACAACAAACTAACATAACAATTATACAACAAATTAACATAACACTTATTAGTATACAACAAACTAACATAACAATTATACAACAAACTAACATAACAATTATTAGTATACAACAAACTAACATAACAATTATACAACAAACTAACATAACCATTATTAGTATACAACAAACTAGCATAACAATTATCAGTATACAACAAACTAACTTAACAATTATTAGTATACAACAAACTAATATAACAATTATTAGTATACAACAAACTAGCATAACAATTATCAGTATACAACAAACTTACATAACAATTATCAGTATACAACAAACTAACATAACAATTATTAGTATACAACAAAAAAACATAACAATTATACAACAAACTAACATAACAAGTATAAGTATACAACAAACTAACATAACAATTATACAACACATTAACATAACACTTATTAGTATACAACAAACTAACATAACAATTATACAACAAACTAACATAACAATTATTAGTATACAACAAACTAACATAACAATTATACAACAAACTTACATAACCATTATTAGTATACAACAAACTAGCATAACAATTATCAGTATACAACAAACTAACTTAACAATTATTAGTATACAACAAACTAACATAACAATTATTAGTATACAACAAACTAGCATAACAATTATCAGTATACAACAAACTTACATAACAATTATCAGTATACAACAAACTAACATAACAATTATTAGTATACAACAAAAAAACATAACAAGTATACAACAAACTAACATAACAAGTATACAACACACTAACATAACAATTATAAGTATACAACAAACTAACATAACAATTATCAGTATACAAAAAACTAACATAACAATTATCAGTATACAACAAACTAATATAACAATTATCAGTATACAACAAACTAACATAAGAATTACTAGTATACAACAAAATAGCATAACAATTATACAACAAACTAACATTACAATTATCAGTTTACAACAAACTAACATAACAATTATTAGTATACAACAAACTAACATAACAATTATACAACAAACTAACATAACAATTATTAGTATACAACAAACTAACATAACAATTATACAACAAACCAGTCGGCACAACAGTTACGACTTATCAATAAACACCAACTTATTTATTAAAACTTATTTATTTATTTTACTTCGATTGTGAACTAAGACAAATGACTCGCGATGTCCTCTTGGGTAGCAGCAGTACTAAGCAATCAACCAATCAATGTACCAGCAATAGTGTCCGAATCGGAACAGTTACGCTATGGTGAGATAGAATAACGGCTTTATAAGTGAGAAATATAAGACTTGAACCCTTGAAAAACATTCCCGATAGTCTGCTAATGTGAACACGTTGACAATTATAGACTGATACAAACTGGTACATCAGAAACATGCGTATGTATGTAGTAATAAAACAAACAAGAATTGTAGAAGTGTTTAAATGTTTTAACTGTTTGTGGTTTATGTTCCGGTATTCATAATGCACCGGATGTACCGTTTCCTGGTTATTGGTACATTGTGAAAAAGACAAAGGGCATATCTGGTCATATTTCTTCTGTGTAGCAGTTTATACATAGTTTATTGTCATATATTACATTATAAATCATATACCATTGTAGACAAAAGGGCCTAATTTTAATGCAAACAGTAATATGTGTAATATGTGTTTATATGGCAATATTGTATGTTTAAACAAAACTTTTTAATGTATTCTTTAAACAAGGTCATTGACCCTTTTCAGGTTATTTTGTTTAGATAGTAGTGGCATATTTTTTTTTTAAAAAATACACAGTTCAAAATAAACATCGCCCTATTATTTTATCTACATTTGGAAAACCTATTTTTGATAGGTGTATGGTCTTGCAATATACATATGCTTTACAGTCCCGATGAATCCCGTTTTTAATAAATTTTGCAACCCAAACCGTCGTGCTTTTAACAAGCTAACACGTTCGGTGAAACGTCTTTTGAGACCTCAACTGGATTTTTCTGTGGCGGCCATTTAACATGCAAATTACAGCTTATTCTATAATATTATACAAGTAGCCATGGAGATATAATGGCAATAGTTGCTATATCTTCTGTCGTCGGCCTCCCATACGACGATACAAATAACAAGCTGACAATAATATACACTGACAAATGTGGTGATACGGTGACTGATACTGCTAACAGCCTGATCAATGGAGTTAAGTTGGGCTTTTTGAGCTGTCAGGATCGTATCGATCGTGCAATTATTCAAGGTGTTACTTGGTGCAAATGAATGGTACTATAGGTCATATATAAAATAAAGGCTAGGATTTCCATGATAAAAAAGGAATTCAACATAGAATTTTTTTTCCATAGCATCTCTCAATTTATCAAACTTTCACAGGCTGGCTTGTATCAAATCCCATTTACCAAATGATTCCTAATTTTCATAGTGTTACAGTCCCTTTCACTATCTTCCACAATGTTCCTTGTACGATCTTCATATATCAATTTTCATAGAATTCCTTGTGCTATGTTCCATTGATGAATATTTCTCGGGGTTTCTTATGCTTCGCTCCATAACCAAGTTTTGATATGGTTCTAGTACTACGCTCCATTTAAAAATATTTCGCAGGATTGCTTGAGCTACGACTCATTTTCCAACATTTCACAGGTTCCTTGCGCTACGCTCCATTTAGCAATCTTTCAAAAATTCCTTGTGCTTCATTTATCATTCTTTCCGAAGTTTTTTTTTATACCAATGTTCATTCATCTATCATTCATGTACCACTCTTTCGAAGGTTTCCTTATGCTACGTTCCATTTACCAATATTTCACAGGTTTTCTTATGCTAGAGTCCATTTACCACACTTGCACAGGTTTCCTTGTGCAACGTTCCATTTACAATAATTTCACAGGTTTCCTTGTGCTAGAGTCAATTAACCTATCTTCCATCGGGCCTCTTGTGCGAGTGCCCATTTACCAATTTCTTGTGCAACTATTCATTTAACAATCGTTCCCAAGTTTCCTTGTGCTACGTTTCATTTACAAATCTTTCCCAATATTTCTTGTCCATTTATCGACCTCCCACATGGTTCCTTGTGCTAGAATTCATAAATCCGTCTTCCACACGGTTCCTTGTGCGACTTTCCATTTACCAATCTTTCACAGGTTTCTTTGTACTATGCTTCATTTACCAATCCTCTCCAGGATAATTTCTGTTAAGAGTCCACATACTACACGGTTTCTCATTTTACCAACACATTTAGAGACTTTTAGGCAAAAATGCTGCAAGCATGTAGGGACATCTAATGTATAATCAATAAAATATCATATTTTTTCTATATAGCATGGTAAACTGAATATGTGAGGTTGAAATTTAGGTATTTAAGCTCAAGTCAAAGAATATCCTCAAGAATGGCTGGTTAACGTGCAGAGTCAACTGGATGCACCAAAACGTGCAATGTTTGATATCTATGGTGAGCTACCGGAGCTGAATGGACATGTCACTAATAAAATCGTCCAATACTCCTGATGATGAGCTACCAAAACTAAATGAACAATTCCCAAATGGAACTATTTAATACTCATAATGGTAAATAGCCCGAACTGCATGGATACAACCCACATGGAATGTTCAGTACTACTGGCGAATACCAAATATGTGTTCTATAAACCTGATGGTGAACACGTAGAGCTGAATATAAACCTGACAAGTAGAAGTGTTCAATGAACCTGGTAGTGGAAGCTGGACAAACAACAATTTACAAATAGAATTATTCAAAAAGTTTAATGGTAAATGATTCACACATAGAATTGTGCAATATGCCAGACAGCGAAGAGTAGGAGATGGACAGACACTTCACAAATGGATTTGTGCAATACACCTGATGGTAAATAGCAGGAAGTGGACGGACACTTCACAAATGGACTTGTACAATACGCCTGATGGTAAACAGCAGGAAGTGGACGGACACTTCACAAATGGACTTGTGCAATACGCCTGATGGTAGATAGCAGGATATAGACATACACTTCACAAATGGAATTGTGCAATACGCCTGATGGTAAATAGCAGGAGCTGGACGGACACTTCACAAATGGACATGTGCAATACGCCTGATAGTAAATAGCAGGAGCTGGACGGACACTTCACAAATGGACATGTGCAATACGCCTGATAGTAAATAGCAGGAGTTGGACGGACACTTCACAAATGGACATGTGCAATAAGCCTTATGGTAAATAGCAGGAGCTGGACGGACATTTCACAAATGGACATGTGCAATACGCCTGATAGTAAATAGCAGGAGCTGGACGGACACTTCACAAATGGACATGTGCAATACGCCTGATAGTAAATAGCAGGAGCTGGACGGACACTTCACAAATGGACTTGTTCAGAAATGGACTTTTGCAATACGCCTGATGGTAAATAGCAGGAGCTGGACGGACACTTCACAAATGGACTTGTGCAGAAATGGACTTTTTGCAATACGCCTGATGGTGAATAGCAGGAGCTGGACGGACACTTCACAAATGGAATTGTGCAATACGCCTGATGGTTAATAGCAGGAGGGTGACGTACCCTTCACAAATTGACTTGTGCAGAAATGGACCTTTGCAATACGCCTGATGGTAAATAGCAGGAGCTTGACGGACACTTCACAAATGGAATTGTGCAATACGCCTGATGGTAAATAGCAGGAGCTGGACGGACACTTCACAAATGGACTTGTGCAATACGCCTGATGGTAAATAGCAGGTACTGGACGGACACTTCACAAATGGAATTGTGCAATACGTCTGATGGTAAATAGCAGGAGCTCGACGGACACTTCACAAATGGACATGTGCAATACGCCTGATAGTAAATAGCAGGAGCTGGACAGACACTTCACTAATGGACTTGTGCAATACGCCTGATTGTAAATAGCAGGAGCTAGACGGACACTTCACAAATGGAATTGTGCAATACGCCTGATGGTAAATAGCAGGAGCTGGACGGACACTTTACAAATGGAATTGTGCAATACGCCTGATGGTAAATAGCAGGAGCTGGACGGACACTTCACAAATGGACTTGTGCAGAAATGAACCTTCGCAATACGCCTGATGGTAAATAGCAGGAGCGGGACGGACCCTTTACAAATTGACTTGTGCAGAAATGGACCTTTGCAATACGCCTGATGGTAAATAGCAGGAGCTTGACAGCCACTTCACAAATGAAATTGTGCAATACACCTGATGGTAAATAGCAGAAGCTGGACGGACACTTCACAAATGGACTTGTACAATACGCCTTATGGTAAAAAGCAGGAGCTGGACAGACACTTCACAAATGGACTTGTGCAATACGCCTGATGGTAAATAGCAGGAGCTGGACGGACACTTCACAAATGGACTTGTGCAATACGCCTGATGGTAAATAGCAGGAACTGGACGGACACTTCACAAATGGAATTGTGCAATACGTCTGATGGTAAATAGCAGGAGCTGGACGGACTCTTCACAAATGGACATGTGCAATTCGCCTGATAGTAAATAGCAGGAGCTGGACAGTCACTTCACAAATTGACTTGTGCAATACGCCTGATTGTAAATAGTAGGAGCTGGACGGACACTTCACAAATGGAATTGTGCAATACGCCTGACGGTAAATAGCAGGAGCTGGACAGACACTTCACAAATGGACTTGTGCAATACACCTGATTATAAATAACAGGAGCTGGACGGACACTTCACAAATGAAATTGTGCAATACGTCTGATGGTAAATAGCAGGAGCTGGACGGACACAACTCAATTGGACATGTGCAATACGCCTGATAGTAAATAGCAGGAGCTGGACAGTCACTTCACAAATGGACTTGTGCAATACGCCTGATTGTAAATAGCAGGAGCTGGACGGACACTTCACAAATGGAATTGTGCAATACGCCTGACGGTAAATAGCAGGAGCTGGACAGACACTTCACAAATGGACATGTGCAATACGCCTGACGGTAAATAGCAGGAGCTGGACGGACACTTCACAAATGGACATGTGCAATACGCCTGACGGTAAATAGCAGGAGCTGGACAGACACTTCACAAATGGACTTGTGCAATACGCCTGATTATAAATAACAGGAGCTGGACGGACACTTCACAAATGGAATTGTGCAATACGCCTGATGGTAAATAGCAGGAGCTGGACGGATACTTCACAAATGGACATGTGCAATACGCCTGACGGTAAATAGCAGGAGCTGGACGGACACTTCACAAATGGACATGTGCAATACGCCTGATAGTAAATAGCAGGAGCTGGACAGACACTTCACAAATGGACTTGTGCAATACGCCTGATTGTAAATAACAGGGGCTGGACGGACACTTCACAAATGGACCTGTGCAATACGCCTGATAGTAAATAACAGGAGCTAGACGGACACTTCACAAATGGACTTGTGCAATACGCCATATGGTAAATAGCAGGAGCTGTACGGACATTTTACAAATGGACATGTGCAATACGCCTGATATTTAATAGCAGGAGCTGGACGGACACTTCACAAATGGACTTGTGCAATACGCCTTATGGTAAATAGCAGGAGCTGGACGGACACTTCACAAATGGACTTGTTCAGAAATGGACTTTTGCAATACGCCTGATGGTAAATAGCAGGAGCTGGACGGACACTTCACAAATGGACATGTGCAATACGCCTGATAGTAAATAGCAGGAGCTGGACGGATACTTCACAAATGGACATGTGCGATACGCCTGATAGTAAGTAGCAGGAGCTGGACGGACACTTCACAAATGGACCTGTGCAATACGCCTTATGGTAAATAGCAGGAGTTGGACGGACATTTTACAAATGGACTTGTGCAATATGCCTGATAGTAAATAGCAGGAGCTGGACGGATACTTCACAAATGGACATGTGCGATACGCCTGATAGTAAGTAGCAGGAGCTGGACGGACACTTCACAAATGGACTTGTGCAATACGCCTTATGGTAAATAGCAGGAGCTGGACGGACATTTCACAAATGGACTTGTGCAATACGCCTGATAGTAAGTAGCAGGAGCTGGACGGATACTTCGCGAATGAACTTGTGCAGTACGCCTGATGGTAAATAGCAGGAGCTGGACGGACACTCCATAAATAGCACTATAACATAAAGCTTTTTATTATCAGGAGCTAAGTGAATACTTCATGAATGGATTGTTAGATACTCTGACGGTAGCAATTGCTGAAAGGACAATTGTTCGATACGCCTTGTAAATAGAAAGAGCTGACTGATTACTTCACAAACAGCCTTGATCGATACACCTTATAAGCAACCAAAGCTGAATGGATATTATCTAACAGAAATGGGTACTCGAGCGACTTGCAATGAAACTTTAAAATCAATTATTATAATTGTTATTTTTCAGTCGCTTTAAGGATAGTCCGTCATATTTTTATCGTTTGTCATTGTTTTCAATAGCGATTGAATCAGTCAATGAACGACGTTAATTAAATATTGATGTTTCTGTTTATTAAATCTTTAAGTTATCGTCCAACATATCCTAATAAACAAGATCTGGAACTGGCCTTGACATCTTTTTACATTTGTGTTTATATATGATGGGTCGCAACACTTTATGAAAATCATTCCCGTGTCAAAAGCCATTTGTACCTAAATGTATTTTTTTTAACTCATATGTCATGATTTGTTGTAATTTTCATACATTGAAAATGCCTTGCCCCTACTAGAAGTCTTAAGAGGAAACCATACTTCTTTTTCTTCTGTTCTTCTTTTTTTCTATTCTTCTTCGAAAGTTATGGGGAAAGCCTAGAACTACAGTCATTCTCTTACCAATTCCTTTACTTCGATAGTTTAAACTTATTTATTTTACTTCGATTGTGAAACAAGTTTTAACAACTTAGGCAAATCTCGCTCAAAGTTTTCCTGGAAAGAACCAGTACTAAGCATATATGGAAAAGTGTATTGCTCAAGGACACCACATATAGCCGTGACAGGGGATCGAACCCACGACCCTCCGATCATTCCTTTGCTCGCCTGAGGAGGTATGGTTGCCAAAACTTTAATTGAATAATAATTAGATTACTACCACTACCACTACAACTACTACTACTACTACTACTACTACTACTACTACTACTACTACTACTACTACTACTACTACTACTACTACTACAACCACTACCACTACCACTACTACTACCACTACTACCACTACCACTTCCACTACTACAACAACTACAACTACTACTACCACCACCACCATCACCACCACCACCACCACCATCACCACCACTACCACTACCACTTCTACAACTACTTTTACAACTACTACTGCAACTACTACTGCAACTACTACTACTACTACTACTACTACTACTACTACTACTACTACTACTACTACTACTACTACTACTACTACTACTACTACTACTACTACTACTACTACTACTACTACCATCACCACCACCAACACCACTACAACTACTTCTACTTCTACTACTACTACTACTACTACTACTACTACTACTACTACTACTACTACTACTACTACTACTACTACTTCTACTACTACTATAACTACTACTACTACTACTACTTCTACTACTACTACTATAACTACTACTACTACTACTACTACTATTACTACTACTATTACTTCTACTACTACTGATGATACATGTAATTAAAAATATATATCAATAATAATGTATGTAAGACAAATGTTTATATAATACGGTCAATTTATTTGAATTTGATATAACCATAACTGTTTATATCATGTTTTAAATTTAATATTTTGTATCGTCGACAATAACCATACGGCCATATGGTTCATTTTCAGTTATTTTATGATTGCTATTATATTAATATATTTATATTGTTTTGTCGGTGCACTTGCCATTCTAATCAAATATATCGGACCAGCATTGATCCCTTCGGTTGATGCCTCTTCCAAACAAAGACAAACATTAAAATGTATCATACATATTTAGCGTAACACCAGTTGTTCCCTTTGGTAGACTATTTGTGGATTCACGTGCTTGCATGTAATGTTACAACGATAGGTCCCAATGGAAACGTTACCAAACGTTATCATTGTCGAATTATAAGATTAAAGTTCAGAACGTAGTACAACAATTGTTCCCTTTTGTATAACATTTATATAATTTTTTTAATTGAAGCCAGCTCATAAATGAACGTAATTTCGTATGAAAATTGATGATTTTACAAAAGTCAACCGCGCACGTATAGTTGTTGCATATCATCAGATTTGTTTGAAGTAACACAGCGTAGGCAACTGTGAATTAGAAGGTGCGTGTTTTACAATACTTTTTAATAAATTGGCATTTTTTACCTTGATGGAAGACTGTTCTAATATTTTTATCCCGAATATTCATATATATAGGATCTTTTAAATATTGAATGATTTGGCCCGGGAGTATACACATTTACGTAAGATGCGGAACTTAATTTTCTTTAATGGATATCGGTATTTAGAATAGATGCATCCTTTAGATACGACGGAGCAAGGATGTGTTACGTTTCATACATCCCTTAGATACGACGGAGCAAGGATGTGTTACGTTTCATACATCCCTTAGATACGACGGAGCAAGGATGTGTTACGTTTCATACATATAAACTGATTTTTGATATGTTACCCTGCCAGGGAAAGTAATTCAATCCAGTTCTGCAAACAGTCCAACAGAAGGTGTGTCCTTTTTTTTATCAAGAATGATTTTTGCAGGCCTCTTTGAAATCTAACAAATTAAGTTTCTGAATAAATAATGAATTACAATTTCCACATATAACACTAAACATAAACATGGTGGGGTAAAGTATAGGTATTGGAAGCAATTTTCGCCTTGGAACTGAAAGAAAGATTTAACACGTGCTAAACTATATTATGATGAACCCCATTTTTGATGACATTATCAACATGTTCATCCTAAGTGTTATCATTGTTACACTAAGTAACTTTTCATTTTTACTACAACGCATTTCTTCACATAAAAAAGATAGATAAAGGGGAATCTTCTCATACGGATGATTGCTTTTGGTTTTTGGATTAAATATATTTTTTCGGTACTTTGATAATAATACCAAGTATTAGCATTGATAAGGGCATTTGAAAAAGTTTCTGTCATCCGCAAAAATATCATATTTAATACATGTATTTTCCATGAATAAAAGGCAAAACATTGTTATAGATAAATTAGATAAAAGGAGTGCTAGTACAGCTCACTATGGAACTTCCGATACAACAAGCAAACCATAAGACGTAATTCTAGATACTTGAACATGTCGTGTTCTTGCACTGAGATAAGATGAAAACCAGGCTGTTGATGAACCGTCCAAAATATTTAGTTTTAGCTTTTGAAGCAAAATAGATTGAATAACCAAATCAATGGCTTTTGAAAAGTCAAGAAGAAACTGTACCAACGCTATTTCTGTTGTCAATAGCTGATATCCAGTCATCTCTTTTTGTCAGAGATATCTAACAAGAATAATTTGTTCTAAATCCACACTGAATAGAATAAAACAGCACAAAATATGTTTTCAAACTTGTCAAATATAAGGGAAATGCTTGACAGTGTCGATATAGGTTTGCAATATTTTACCCTTTTGTGTATAAATACCACTTTGGTTAGAAATAAACTAGAATTGGCATTAAAAGTAATACCTGTATTGTATATTTTTGTAAGAACAGAGGCTATGATAAAATAGAGCACTGATGTCATCGGAGTAGTAACGTTGGTGATATGTAAAGACTTAACTTGTTGTTCAACAAAGGAAAACGAAAGCAATATAATTCTGATTTTAGGAGAATTGTATATTCTTTCATTAAAACTTTCTTTTATTTGTATGAATAGGTACAGACAAGTTAATGGCATCATAGTTTTAACTGAATTGAATGGTCATTAAATTCATTTGCTGCAGCATGGACGAGTTGGTCATTGCGTTACATTCAATGTCATTGATAAATTGCGTATGTCGACGGTTTATTGTTTAAAGCCACATAGGTTATGTTTTTGAGACATTCATAACAATTTTTCCACCTGATATACTGCCTTTAAAAGGTACAGTAAGCATATTCGTTGTCTTAGAATTATGTTTACGAACGAAAATATTATATAGCTTTGCTTGAAAGAACCGGCGGGGAATCATACCAAGTTGGCCTAATCTATCCCAGAACCTAGTCTGTAGAACGAACCCAGCTCTCCCCATTAGTTATGTGCACGCTGATTGGTCAGTTACTTCTAGGAACGTTTGAATGACGTCATAATTTAGTAAGCGTTCAATTGCTATGAATTGTGGGACAGGTATAGAATTCCCTGATTTTTCCATTGGTGGTTAATAGACCTAATTCGGGAGGTATCATGTTCTGGGACAGACCACCCAGAACCAGACATGCCATCTCCTGGTTCAGGTCTGTTATACTGTAATGTAACAGAACATAATTCTCTGCCTGTCCCACAATTCATAGCACTCTTATGACTTTTCCAAAATTGCCACGTGGTTTGCCTTCTGCTGCAGCTACTGGCAAGTTAGCGTTATTGTGTCACCGTTATGTAATGGTCCCTGAAAATCGTTTCTATATTAAACGTGGCCCCAAATGTTCAGACTACTAATATTCCTACGTTATGCAGATTTGGTTTAAAAATGAAAACTTATATTTGTTTATTTCAGAAATCCTTTATCGAGAGTCTTCTTGATTTGTACGAACAAGAAGCCGAAGAGATGATCGACGTAATAGAGGAAAGCCGCATGGAGCTGCGCGGAGATTTTATGTCCTTCGAGGACGAATCTAAAACGCTTAGAGCCGAATCTAGAATGTTTGGTAAGATTAATCTTAAACTTATCTTTTATAACTTTTATAACTTTTTGATTCGCTAGTAAATCCAGTAATTCTATAGACCATTATATTTACAAGTTGTTTAAAATCCAACCGTTTTACAAATAGTTTAGTGTAACTGCATAGGCTATCTTTTGTAGTCCCATTGAAATAAAATAGGCAATCCAGGGTTAATCTTCAAGAATTATTTGTAATTACCGGATTATTTTTTATTAAGCGTATTTGAATAATTTCTTGGGAATTTTAACTCAGTTTAACTTTTTTATTCATACTAGTTTATTTTAGCTCAATTACGAAGAAAGCTTAAAGCTTATAAGAACCGCTCTCTAGTCCGCTTCCTGGGTAAAACCAGTACTTAGTGCTATTACTTGAAAGGCACCGGGTCGATCAAGAGATCGGACTCGCAACCTCTGACGTGAGCGGCCAACAAACTATCCAATAAACTTCACCTCTGTTTGTGTTTTGTTAAAAATGCACTGTCTTCAATTGTTCAACAAATAAAACAATGCATTGCTTCAGTATTTATGAAGTTTTATGTATCCTGTTCTTTTACGCATATATTAAATACATGTACATTAAAGTATAAATATGATTGTTTTTATTCATTATTAAGTGTATTTTTTTCAATATCTCAACTGATGTTGAAATGGACAACAAGCTACTGACGACACTTTATGACTAACGTCTCTGTTACACAACGTATATTAGCATATATTAACAAAAGCTTTAGAGACAAAGTCTCCATGGCACACCGCTACTTGACTTCAAATCTTTATTTTATCAATATTTCTGCACAAGTCCAGCATGGGCCAAAAAGCTTTATATGAAATCGTTTGTCTCTTTTGTTTGTCTCTTTTTAACTTACGTCAGTAATGCTCCCGGTAGATATCGACTAACACCGTGATCACTCGTAACCTTCCGTAACGAATTTCCGCCAGCCGGAAAATTGACGATTGATCACGGTATAAGTCGATTTCTACTTAAATAATGATATAGCTACTCTGAGAAAATACTAGTAGTTTGTTTGTAATTATGAGCTTAAATGTCATAAATTATATGATGATAAGCTCCGGTATGTACTAAGTAAATTTAGACTATCTTCACTCACATTAAACACAGAAAATGGAAGATACAATAACACATCTAGAGACGGATGACAGGATATATACTAAATACAACCAGAACGTAATAGAAAACGAATTTCAATTTTACTTGTGTTTCAAAACATAGACATATTTGAATGTTTTATGCTTATGGCCAACATAAAACAAGTTTGGCCATTTAATAACAAGTACTTCAACTGTAACTTTAACAACTGTTTCTAAATACTAATTTGATGTTTTTAAACTAAGAATTAATAATAAATAAGACCATAGAATACCTTTACCAGAAATAAATGTTAAATAATATTTATATATTATTTCGCTAAAATGCATAATATTTCTGTCTGTTTGTTCCAACATTATTAAATACCTGACGTTCAAAAGTACTTTCAGCACGGCAATATTAAGTTGTCTGCGTATCATACACGATTACGTAATAACTGTAGTAACTTAAATAGGGACCTGTACATACGAGGGGTTATCCAGAAGTTCTAGGACAAATTTAATAAAATCCATATTCATGCAAGTACATCGCTATATTTTAAACTTAAATATTGGTGTATTTGTCATTGATGTACAGTACTTATATGAATGATATTGTTATATGGCTGTGAACTAAGTATATGTTAATGTACAGTCCACATGATAAATAAGAATGCATAACATGCAAGTCCTTAGAGAAATCACATGGTTCTTCGATTGCTAAAGAGTATAAGTGGAGCAATGAGCAAGAGTATGGAAATACTTGTGAAATAAATTGACGTCGCGACGACGTAACGTAACGTTAATCTGACCTGCGGCAGATAGTGCCCGGCAACAGTCTCCGCGATGATTGATATACGGCATTGTGTGTCTTATTATTATTCGTCTCTCACCACTGAGTCAAGTGGAAAAATTATCAGTTACTTGCGGAGATGGGATGTGCTAGAGTACTGATTAACCTTTCAGGATTCCAGGAAACAGTGGTTAGGTTAACTGATCGTCTATCAGACCTCTCTAGCATAAAACTGACGCTCAATATTAAATCAATAAATCAATCTTCCAATGTTCCCGTTTTACCTAACAAAGGCTTTAACTATTTACTAAAACAGCTATATCATACTTTGTATACTCATAAGATGATTTTACTGCTTTAACTAATATTGAAAACAGTGATCTATTTGATAGCCTTCACATATATATTATGTCTTAAAGAAACAAAATGTGATGACTAGCAAATTTTAACTACAGATTTCAATATATTAATTTTTATTGTTACAAAACTCTGCACGAGTCACGCGTACTGTTTCAACAGGGTTTTTGGGCTTATCTTCTTAACGTATTTTTGTTATCTTTATATATATTTTTATAAGTATAATTCAAAAATTGCAAATGTCTTTTTTTTCCGAATTTATTCATGTATTTTGATATGAATAATAAAAATGTTGGTCTGTGACATTTTACTACATTTTCTTTTAATATGTTCACCAAATGCTACTAAATTCAATTCATCGTTTGACGGGAGTGACCGTAACTAATACAGTGAGCATGTGTGGCAAAACCCTTTTGCCTTTATTTATTGCAATTTTCCTTGAATGCTTGTAATATGCATATGTGTATATATTAAGCAAAATAAACCAATATGTTTGCACCTCATGGTTGATATAGTTCACACTGAGACACGCTCTGGTTGTGTGGAGAGCCAACAGCGCGCACCTTTTCAATATTGACTTCAGCGTTTGACAAGAGTCTTCTTATTTTTGCTTAATCATAACATAATACTGCAAAAGCTGCGAATATAGAAATGTAATAAATATATTAATTTCTTCCATGGCACATCCGGCTACGTTGTAGCCAATTCATTGTAACCGCTACATTGCTAGGTCGTTTGGCAGCCGCTTCGTCGCTGGATCGTTTCGCACCGCCAGGTACAAATAGAAACTAATTTTCTGTATGTTATTACATGTAATGGCGTCAGCGGAAAACGAAACGGAAACAAAATGCACGATTTCTGCACCCTGTTAAATGCTTTTATTTGGATAGATCCTAATCCAATTACGTTACGTGCGTACATAGCAGTCGTGCCGGTTTGTTGCTTAGCTAATTTTACAGCGTTGTGGTATTTCAATAATTTATTATATAATATCTCTGGTGGCTGCGAGAGCGGCAATATATCAGAACTACAAAGTGACGGAGTGATCGTAAATATTATATATCATGAGCCTGCTCGTGCGCAGCGCCAATCCTCCAATCTGCTGTTATATTACCTAAACTGAATACGGAAATTGTTCACTATTCATTGCTTAAGCTTCATCTTGCTTATGAAACTCCATTTTATTTGTTCTATATTAATTCGCCCTATTGGTGCAATAAGGTACCAAGTGTATATATAATAAGGAGGCTCTTGGTACATTTTTGCACCAATGGTGCGGACATTATATAAAAACAAATTCCATCAATCACTGTAAAGCCTTGTCCAACGGCTATTTTATACATTTCATTTTATGATGTGTTGACGGTGGTCGGGGCGAGATTAGGACAAATATATGCACCGACAAATGTACCGTTGTATGCTAATGAATTAAACTAATTAGTCAAATATTTTTTTCCGTTTAGAAAGGCATATGTGTGTTTTAAAAAAATGATATAAGGACATATTCATGTTTAGTTTTATATAACGATTGTTACATAAAATGAGGCGTATATGAAATATTTTGACTATGCTATTTGTTAATATGTACATGTTGTTTTAAAAGTCATATACATGTAGCTATTCATAGAATAGGTGCGTGTAGTTTTAAAAGTCAGAATAGGTACATGTAGTTTTAAAAGTCATATAGCTATTCATAAAATAGGTGCATGTAGTTTTAAATGTCATGTAGTTATTTATAAAATAGGTGCATGTAGTTTTAAATGTCATAAAGCTATTCATAAAATAGGTACATGTAGTTTTAAATGTCATATAGCTATTTATTAAATAGGTGCATGTAGTTTTAAATGTTATATAGCTATTTATCAAATAGTTGCATGTAGTTTTAAAAGACATATAGCTATTTATAAACTAAGTGCATGTAGTTTAAACGTCATATAGCTATTTATAAAATAGGTGCATGAAGATGTAGTTTTAAAAGACATATAGCTATTTATTAAATAGGGACATGTAGTTTAAAAGACATATAGCTATTTATTAAAAAGGTGCATGTAGTTTTAAATGTCATGTAGCTATTTATAAAATAGGTGCATGTGGTTTTAAAAGACATATAGCTATTTACAAAATAGTTGCATGTGGTTTTAAAAGACATATAGCTATTTTTAAAATAGGTGCATGTTGTTTTAAAAGACATATAGCTATTGATAAACTAGGTGCATGTAGTTTTAAAAGACATATAGCTATTTATAAACTAGGTACATGTAGTTTTAAAAGTCATATAGCTATTTATAAAATAGGTGCATGTAGATGTAGTTTTAAAAGACATATAGCTATTTATAAACTAGGTGCATGTAGTTTTAAAAGACATATAGCTATTTATAAACTAGGTACATGTAGTTTTAAAAGTCATATAGCTATTTATAAAATAGTAGCATGTAGTTTTAAATATCATATAGCTATTCGTAAAAAAGGTGCATGTAGTTTTAAAAGACGTATAGCTATTTATAAAATAGGTGCATGTGGTTTTAAAAGACATATAGCTATTTACAAAATAGTTGCATGTGGTTTTAAAAGACATATAGCTATTTTTAAAATAGGTGCATGTTGTTTTAAAAGACATATAGCTATTTATAAACTAGGTGTATGTAGTTTTAAAAGACATATAGCTATTTATAAACTAGGTACATGTAGTTTTAAAAGTCATATAGCTATTTATAAAATAGGTGCATGTAGATGTAGTTTTAAAAGACATATAGCTATTTATAAACTAGGTGCACGTAGTTTGAAAAGACATATAGCTATTTATAAACTAGGTACATGTAGTTTTAAAAGACATATAGCTATTCAAAAAATAGTAGCATGTAGTTTTAAATATCATATAGCTATTCGTAAAATAGGTGCATGTAGTTTTAAAAGACGTATAGCTATTTATAAAATAGGTGCATGTGGTTTTAAAAGACATATAGCTATTTACAAAATAGTTGCATGTAGTTTTAAAAGACATATAGCTATTTATAAAATAGGTGCAAGTTGTTTTAAAAGACATATAGCTATTTATAAACTAGGTGCATGTAGTTTTAAAAGACATATAGCTATCTATAAACTAGGTACATGTAGTTTTAAAAGTCATATAGCTATTTATAAAATAGGTGCATGTAGATGTAGTTTTAAAAGACATATAGCTATTTACAAAATAGGCGTATGTGGTTTTAAAAGTCATATAACTATTCATAAAATAGGGACATGTAGTTTAAAAGACATATAGCTATTTATTAAAAAGGTGCATGTAGTTTTAAATGTCATATAGCTATTTATCAAACAGGTGCATTAGTTTTAAATGTAATATAGCTATTTATAAACTAGGTTCATGTAGTTTTAAAAATCATATAGCTATTAATAAGATAGTTGCATGTAGTTTTAAAAGTCATATAGCTATTTATCAAATAGGTACATGTAGTTTTAAATGTCATATAGCTATTCATAAAATAGGTGCATGTAGTTTTAAATGTCATATAGCTATTCATAAAATAGGTGCATGTAGTTTTAAATGTCACATAGCTATTCAAAAAATAGTAGCATGTAGTTTTAAATATCATATAGCTATTCGTAAAATATATGCATGTAGTTTTAAAAGACGTATAGCTATTTATAAAATAGGTACATGTAGTTTTAAATGTCATATAGCTATTCATAAAATGGGTGCATGTAGTTTTAAAAGACATATAGCTATTTATAAACTAGATGCATGTAGTTTTTAAAGTCATATAAATATTTAAAAAAAAGGTGCATGTAGATGTGGTTTTAAAAGACATATAGCTATTTATAAAATATTGCATGTGGTTTTAAAAGTGATATAGCTATTTATAAAATAGATGCATGTGGTTTTAAAAGACATATAGCTATTTATAAAATAGTTTAAATGTCATATAGCTATTTATAAAATAGGTGCATGTAGTTTTAGATGTCATAAAGTTATTCATAAAATAGGTGCATGTAGTTTTAAAAATCATATAGCTATTCGTAAAAAAGGTGCATGTAGTTTCAGACGTAAATGAAACATTAATGAAATTGACTACTATCCTGTATTGTGTTTATAAGAAAGGTATATTTAAACGTTGTGAAATATAGCTTTTTCATTCTACATACATGTATATGGTGAAACATACATTAAATACGATTTGCCTCAGTAAAATGTTTGAATTTGATATGCATAAGCTGCTAAAAACATAAAAGCAATTACAGCTGCTAATTATTGTGTGATGTTTGCAGATCTCTTTCATCTATCTTCCATCGAACGATGATTACAAGAAAGACACGTGTAATTTTAAAAGTTGCATAAACTTAGCATTTTATCATAATGAAACATAAATAAAATATTTGATTTGCCTCACTAAAGTATTTAAATTTGATATTTATAAGCTGCTAAAAGCAATTATAACAGCGAGTCCCTGTGTGATGTTTGCAATCCTCTTTCATCTGTAACATCTCGATCAATTTAATATTTCATAAATAGTATCTTAACTGTTTCATAGAAGAAATCTATATTGATGACGTCCGATTCCCGAGGCTGCGATAACTTCAAATTACTATATGAAGCTCAATACGACCTGATTGAACATTGCAACAGCGAACATTGCACAATACATGTTCATACCAGGCCGTTATATCCGCCATATTGTTTAAACGGCGATGATGAATCCCCAAAGCACGAGAGCATGATTGATTAATTAAAATCATATCCACATGTGAAAAATGTGGCATGAAAAAATATAAGACGTCGAACATCATTTCATGCAATTTGTCCTTTTTTTAAATGATAGACGTCGCCTCCCAATGTCAAAACTAGACGTTTTAATAGGATACCTTGTGGCCCAACACTTTTACGTCTCACTACACAGTTGTGTCCCTCCCCACCCCCGGTAACATGATTCTTACGCTTTAAAAATGAGGCCTATGTAATTCGATTTTGAAATATTTTCAAAATGGTTCATAGTGGTTGTGATTTCTTGCTGCCGATGAGTAGAGCAAAAGTTGGTATAGCATAAACTGCAATATGACATCACTGGTGTTAAAAAAAGTGACTTTTAGAGGGGTTTCAACATATGCATGTATTTATGAGCATTTACGGACTTCTTTTTTTCAAAAAATCTCAGGGTGTCACTGCACCCTCTTTTTTTAAAAAAAACAAGCTAGTCAATCTTCCAGTTATTGTGCATTTTTATTCCTTCTATGAAAAATATAATACTTTAAAAAAAATTATGTGGAATTAATTTTTTACCGTGGAAATCCTAGACCTTATTTTATATAAAACAAGGAAAAAATCAACTTTGTAGCGAGACCTTTATTATTACATGTATACAAAAAACCACAATAGAATATGTCAAAAGTAAATAAATACATTATTGTTTTTCTTAATGTAATCTTTATTGAACCGGTTATACGTTCGTCTTATATAACTGTATTAGTAGTTGACTTTGATTAGCATTAACTATTTATACATGCTGTATTCATTATATATTTCCATGTATATTCCATGGAATTAAATTATTAGTTATCCGTAACTACATTCATGTATATCCACGTATACAAATTTAGTAGCACGCCATGACCATAGAAACAGGATAATGCAGCAGAAACAACCCAGATCGAGCGTTTGTCAAAGACATATTTAATACAAAAATATCAGATAACAAACGGAAGCAAAGTGACAAACCTTTTACGACATTGCCACTTTGAGTGAACGTGTCATCCTTGTAATTTATTGTAATGCATAATGTATGCTCATGTTACATGCTTCAACGAATGACCAGCGTCCCATGTGAAGCACATTTCTGAATGTCTGATATAGGTTGTCATGAATATTTCATTTATGGGAATAAACGTCTCAATGACAATAATTTCTTATCCATACACGGGCTCCTGACAGTTTCAATCGAACTATCAAATAGAGATTTAGTTTATACTAATTTGTTTTATCTCGATTGCGATGAAAGTGAAAGCTCAGAACTTATATGAACCGCTTTCGAATCCGCTTCCTGGGTAGAACCAGTACTGAGTGCTGTTTTATGAGAAGCATCGAGTTGAGCTGGGGATAGAACCCGCAACCTATGGCGTGAGCGGATAACACTCTATCCATCCCATTACATTACTGTCCCGTTAAAATGAAGAATAGAAATTTGAAACTATTCCACGAAATTCTTTTGTGGTCTGTTCGCTCACGTGTTTAGAGAAGAGCCAATCAGAATTATATTAAATATGCGTGTCTCAAGGATATATACTTCATCAGCTCTTGTTTCTATTTTACATCAAGGCATTGTTTTTTATATTGAAGACAATACGCGCCTTTTTTTATTATTGAAAACGCAATAATAGCAATAGAAACGCATAATTCAGACTGGTTGCAAATCATAAAGTGGGCTGACAAGTTGCTGCTTAAATTCAACCAATCAAAACAGAAGTTCTTCTCAAACCGTTAATACCATTCACCAGCCTTTATGTTAAATACATCATACCAGTGGCAGATTATCATTAACATGTAGGCGTACTATTTTCAAGCGATCTCGACTGGCACAAATACATACACTTACGAAAGTGAAATGAAAAACCAACAAACTCCACAATACGATCACGATTAACTTCCCTCTGTTTATTTGTTAATATGCCAAGATACAACCTTCGTAACGCATATAATGACATCTAAACAACTGAAACGCGAGCCGGATGCTGCTGCAATGCATTGTCCCCATATGATGCTCACGAATAGAACAGCATTTCGAACGCTCCAAACCAATCTCACTCCGTATATTCTTTAAACAACCCATAAACAGCTCACCATAACCACCATGATGATAGAAAAATACAAATATTACACTCAAGTTTTGGCCAAAATATGCTTATGAATCAATCCGCCTCCGATACAAATTTCAAAAAAGGCAGGAGAGACATTCAATAAGCATTCTTCTTCCGTTTCAACACTTTATTGTTATAGTATGTATAGCTGTATCTATGCCATTTTTGAGATAAAATATGTTTTAACCAAACAGTCGGATTACCTCCACGATTTCTATAGATTCCAACGTAGTTTTTGGCTCAGCATATTTATTGTTCAGATGTTCATTTCTACGATGTATGTCCAAAAAGTAATAGATCGACCCTGTCTTTTTTTGTATTAAGGGTTCCACATGCAAACCAGTGGTATCAATGGATTGATCGATTTTTCTTCTATTGTCATAAGACATCAAATCAACTTTTAGTCATTGTTAAGTTTCATGCAAAAGGCACCATAACGCGAGTTTGGAAGTACGGGGGACTTTGCAATAAGACGCCATTTTAAAAAAAAAAACAATATTGCCTTGGAAAGCAGACAATTTCCTCAATTCGACATTATCGATAAACATTTGATTATTGTGCGCACTTTTAACATAACAATTGCGAATTTGAATAGTTAAGAAATTGGACGACGTCACGCCTAATTTTGTGTTGGGTGTGATATGACCTCGCAGGAGACTCTGAAGTTTATTTCACACAACTCTTTAAGAGAAGGCATATCCTGGAGTCTTATCTATTGGTGGTACAAACGGGTTTCTAATGGTGAGACGAAAGTAACTGACCATTAGCGATCTGGACGACCGAAATCTTGTCTTGGGATTCAAGTCAGATCTTTGTTAAAAGCGCTTTCAGTACCTCCGGGCCATGTGCCGGAGTGTACATTCTGCGGTTAGTATCTACGAGTCATCATAGTACCGTGACATGTACCAGAAGTGGGTGCAGAACCACAAAATTATGTTTTGCACAGCGGTTCATACTTCGAAAAAAGAATGACTTTCATTTGATTGACAATTTGACGTCGCACAAATAACGTCAATCTCCCCCGTACTTTGTAACATATACATTTTGACTTGTCAAAATTAATGTTAAATGGTGGTATACGATATTGAAATTTTGCATGCTTATAGTTTAGATATTGAAAATTATCCATGCCAAGTTTTGTTCGGATTGAAACACTAAAAGTTATATTTCTAAATGTGTCTTATTACTTTTGGGACATACCTCGTATATACATATTTATCGTTCAGATGTTTATTTCTGTATACACATTTATTGCTTCTGGTTTTATGCGACGACATATATCTTAGCCAATATATCTACAACAGATTATTTAATAGAAATATTATATGTCTTTATTTCATTCAAAAGTTATGTCGTAGTGACGTTATGTTTGTCTCAGCCAAAGAAATCCTCTTTCTTCCTCTGGAAACTTTTGTCTAGACGTTTGTCTTTTAGAAAAGCAGGTGCCGAAGTCGAGCAAGAATGGTACAAGTACAGTTTCGTGCTGTAAATGTTTTACAGTCTGGACGTTCCATATACATACAGCTGCATATATCGGGGTGGAAAATGTTACGAATCATGTTGTCAGATAGACATATTCATCCGAGCAGTTGTATGTCCGATTCTTGATGTTACAACTAATTAATAGACGCCTTACATGCGTCTATAATTGCTTTGAATAGATCGCTGAACATGCTGTGCGTATCCTTTGTACAATCAGAACAACGTGTCATCAATAGGCCTATTTTTAGACAGGAAAAAAAAACAATTAAATAAAACAATAAAATAAAAAACAAACAAAAAAGCAAAAAAATACCACACACACACAACAAAAACAAACAAAAGAAACAACACACAACAAAAATAACAAAAGAAACAACACACGGACATCAATAGTAGATCCGTCAATTCTCATCTTACATTATAGTATTGTGTTTTTTTTTATTTTAGAGGACAGACGAAGGGAACACGATGATAGTTGTGTTGAAAATTATATGCAACGAAAGGGAATGTCTTCGAGAGCTTCTGATTCTAGATTGTCCTATATCGACGAAGAAAAGAACAGCAAAGCCGTTAAAGATTATATGAAGAAACGTGGTAAACGACGCCCTCTGGACGACTTGAGAAGTAAGAGTACAGAACAACGCACACCGCCACCAGGTGGCAGAGCTGACAGTGTGATGAGTACTAGAAGCTTACCCACACCAATTACTTCTCGAACCGTTGAAGAGGTAATTTTGTTATAAGGTGTTATTCATAAGTTTGGAAATATTCGGAAATTGGCCCTGGAGAAGTGAATCTCACCATTAAACCTAGTTTAATATTATCTTTTTTTTTTAATTTTGATATTGATATTTGCAGTTTAACACAAACGCTCACGTTTTTAAAATACGTGTATTACAATTTGGGATCGCTCGATGGTTTTTACCCCTGTAGCGAAAAATAAACAAAAGTGGAATCTATGCTGTTATGTGTGAAGCTGTATAAATATGTATATGTGAGATCTACGCACCCTCCCCCCCCCCCCCCCCCCCCACACTCCCGGTATGTCGTCTATGCATTTATTCTGAAACGAATGTGGTTCAGTTATTATATTTTTTTAGCCTTGAAACTTAGGGTATACCTTATATTTTGACACTTAGCGTTCCCTTGAATGTAGTCCTTGTTAACAATTGCAAATGAGTTCTTTTCCCGTTATAACGATGTTCTTCTAAACACAAAATGTAATCTTTAATACATTCTGTGGTGAAAACTAAGATGTTATGAATGTTACACGTTAACAAGTGCGCATCGAACACAGAAAAGCTAAGATAATTGTTTGCTGTTACCTTTTTCAAAACAAAATGGCGTATACCATAAAGGCGACAGTGTTGTTATTTAACCCATTGTTCGATTTAAAGTATATAATAACGGAGACGACCATGGGTTATGGTTTCACTGGAGATTTTCTCCTTCCTATCAAATTTGCTTCATATTCTGGCTAAATCGATAATAAGCCTATACGAAGATTAATAATTGTCAAGAAATTAAAAAACCCCAACTTTTTAACATTTGAACTTGTTCCGGTTGTTACAAATGAATGAATGAATGAATGGTGTTTTACGGCACGTCGACACATAAATAGGTCATTTTGTGCACGCAAAGATTAATGAATGTGATGACAAAAATAATTATATTAAATAAATATGGTTAAAATGTATTAAAACTATTTACAAATAAATAAATGAAATTATTTACAAATAAATAAATAAATAAATGAAAACATCAATTAAATACAGGAAAATCAACGATATACTAAATCATTTAACCCGTCAACGGGTTTTAAACTAAAAATGTTTAAACAGTTTAACCTCTTTTAAAAAGGCAAATATACTGGTTACATTAACTTTATCAAAAAGCTCTTTCATACTATCAACCCTGTAGTACTTCGCTCTCATTGGAGCAAAGTCAACACAGTCGATAAGTATATGCTTAACAGTAAGCGGTGCAAAACAGGGCACACACTCTGGGACAGCTTTACGCTCGGTTGTTACAAATAATATTTGTTAATTTACAATATGGCAAATGGAAACCCCTTTAAAACCTCCGAACATGAAAGACGTATACCACTAAAAAGGGGAAATAATCAATCAATGAGTCTTTATTCGTGCTTTCTTAGAAGTTATTATTAACCTTCGGCCGGTTTCACTAAACATCTCAAGCTGAGATTTTCCTTAACGCAAAAATACTGATTTCTGTAAATAGTAATTAGAACTCATTGCATATTAAATGATTACAGAGAATTTAAGTCATAACAAATCTGTAACCTAACCTCCTGTTAGTGACGGTGGCAAGATGACTGCACCCAAGACATTAGAGCTGTGTCAGTCGGTTGGGAATTTTGTTTTTGTTGAAAATACTTAAATGGTCATATTTCATTGTGCATATGAGAACATTGGAATATTTTTATGAGTCTGGATGACATTGGATATTGTTGGATGAAGATATAACAGTTTAAAGATGCGTAGTGATACACTGCAATAAATGGGCTGAATTGTCAAAAATGAAGGGGTGCCACCAAAACATCAAATTTGTGTAAAAGCAACCTGGTCAACCCCATGTTTTTTTCCTGCATAGTTTTATTAACAGAGGACATTCTATGGAAACAAGACACTTTAAGAAACATTGGCAATGTGTTAAGTGTGCCAAAAGTGCATGTCTCTTTAATTACTATGTATAACAGTACAAAAAATAATTGGTGTGTGAGACGTTAAGGAACATCTCAAGTTGAGATGTTTAGAGAAAGTAGGAGTCAGGACCTTTGTTTTAGATAAGTCATTATAGAATGAACGTGTGAATTATTATCAATCAGTAAATTCCGCCTTGGTAGGGATTAATTTGAAAACATTTTATAATTAAGACATTAAGTTTATTTTCGGAAATCATGTTGCAATCAGTATCCAAATCAAAACCAGTTTGTATCCAGCACTTTGTAGAAAGTGAACTGCCACGTACATCGTATGATGAAATAATCATTGTCTGACACCAGCTAAATGATACATAGTTACAATGGTGTAATAATTTGACGCACTGAAATGTTTAACTTGGGTTTTCACAATTTATAGGAGAAAGATGCGGTCATGAATAACTTAACTTCCGCAAACCGTCAGAACGAGGCTGAGCGCCAACGACAGGCAACTCTGACTGCACAACGGATAGAACAGAGACGTAAAGAGAAAAAGACGACAGAAGAAAAGGCTCTAGAATTGTTAGAAAAGGCACTTGCGATTGATAAGAGGTAAGCACATATCCTGAGAAAATAAATTCAATCTTTATCATTGAGTACAGACACTTGCTCTCAGTGGTGTTTAACTTCGTTTTGTTACACTTGACCCATCGGAACATCAAGATGGCGTATGCCTTTATACCACAAACACGTTTTACCTACGTCATTGATGTTCTAATGGGTCGAAATAACGTTCTCGTGAGTGATATTGCTTTTTTTAAATATATTTCGATTAAGCAAAATTATCTCAAGTGCCTCACTGATTGGACAATTAATTGTCCAACGTTTATAAGGAAATATAGGCAATTTCTCTGAACTAAACAAATAAGTTACGTTATATATCTCAAATGAGCAAATACGTAACTTTATATATTTCAAAAGAGCAAATATATGCGTTATATATCTCAAATAAGCAAATGAATAACGTTATACATCTCAAATGAGCAAATAAGTAACGTTATATATCTCAAATGCGCAAATAAGTTACGTTATATATCTCAAAAGAGCAAATAAATACGTTATATATCTCAAATAATCAAATGAATAACGTTATATATCTCAACTGAGCAAATAAGTAACTTTATATATCTCAACTGAGCAAATAAGTATAAACGTTATTTATCTCAACTGAGTAAATAAGTAACATATATCTAACTGAGCAAATAAGTAACGTTACTATTGGTCGCCACAGGGTGGAGCATTCATAATGGTGTAAGCAGATTTCCGCTTATAAATAGCTTTTAAAACTACGTTCATATTTTTCAGACTTGCCGACAAGAAACAAGAGCAAGACCAAAAGTTGAAAGAGCGCTTGGAAGACATGAAACGAAAACGAGCAGAATCTCGAATGGATTCTCGTGAGGCTACGAGTTTATCAACTGACCAACAATCTGACGAGAGACGTGACCATACATACACCTCAGGCAGGCAGTCCGAACAATCAGAAAATAGATCCAAGGACGACAAAAGCTCATCGGACAGAAAACGATCACCAGATAAAGAAAAAACAGACAGATCGTCCGATAAGAGTAGGTCATCGGACAAACACGATAAGAGTAGGTCATCGGACAAACATGATAAAAGTAGGTCATCGGACAAACATGATAAAAGTAGGTCATCGGACAAACATGATAAAAGTAGGTCCTCAGACAAACATGATAAAAAAGATGAGCCAAAACGTGACAAAAAGCGCGAAAAGTCTGAGAAAAAGGAGACAGTGACTGCAGATTACGATTTTGCTATATATTGAGGAGTGTTTGTTCAATGTTCTATAATAAATCTAAATACGTAAAGAGCGTTTACGTGGGTACGCATTGCAGAATCAGGTTGTATTGTATTTATGCGTTTTATTTACAATGATTGCGTGTCGAAACGGTTTTGAAGTCTATTATAAATATGTATTGCATAATATTTGATATAACTGTTACACCAGGTCAGTCAGACAAAGAGAAAAATATGTATTAATTTTAATTGTGAAAAGGTAAAAAGCGTTTGTGTCTATTAGCTGTATTATTCGACGTGACTACCATTTGCTGTATCTTGACAGATTCCTGCAATTATAACGACGACTGTTATTTAATAGTAATTTAAATTGAATTTTCTCTGCACGTTTCCCGTTCAGTGTCGCTACATGACACTTACGGTACTGGCACTAGCTGTTCCAGGGAACAGAATGCGAAAAATTACAGGAAATTGGACCTCCTAAAATAACCTTACACATATGACGCCTTCCAGCAACAATTGCATGTGCCCATTTTAAAATAATATTTGGTAGGAAAAGGCTGGTTTCAATATGCACAAATAGCAAGTCAAGTTTATATGTTTTTATTTTAATAAAAGCTGAAACACATTAGTTGAATGTATATGAATGTTGGTATAACAAGGCTTGTGTGATATCTAGGAGGGATACATGGTGGTATGCAAAGGTCATTTACATTTCACGGTTCAAGTTATGGGTACGAGTCCAGCTCGGTCCAAACATTTTATATGTCCAAGTAACTTGAGGAAAAGCGGTGGTTATATTCCAATTAATTTTTGAGTCTCCTCTAACAATAAATCTGGGTATGCAATCTATAATATGTTATGTATTGAAACATTGCGTGAAACCCCATACAGAAATTTAACTTCATTTTCATCAAATTGGTAAATGCATTTCTGTATTTGACTGGCTCTTTAACAAAATGGAATTTAGTTGAAAACTGTTTACAGATTACAATATACGTATGCTGAAACGGGTTATACGTTAATTTGAGTGAAACATGTGCGAAAATTAATGTAACTGAAGTTATGCACGTGTAGTTATAGGGAAATGATGCAAGAAGACTCACAAGTAATGCACTTGCAAGTCGACTGTGCTGTAAACTTTGTTGTCGCATTTACGGGTGGTGACCGGGGACTGTTTAACAAAATCGTTCCATTATACTTAAAAAGTATGCAGTCGTTTTGACATTTTCAAAAGCGATGCCCCAGATGTACACACACATGATCTGAGTTTTGGTAAGTTGCAAAGTTCTTATACACACTGGTTACAGTCTTATTTTGAGATACCACGATGTCGCCGCTTTCTAAAATGTTTTAATCTTTCGTAAAAAACAGAGAGGTCAGTGGCGTGGCCCTCATCATGCTTACCAACAAATCGAGATTCGTAACTGACGTGGATCGGTTTAAAATTACAGTCTGGATTATAAAATCAACGAGGGCTGCCATAGGAAGCTTCTTTTATAAGATGAATTGTTTTATACGAAACGAAAAATGTATTATAATCTTCACCTGTTTAAAATAACATCGACTAACTCAAAGACATTGCTTCCGAACGATTTTATGAATACATGTATTAGCTATGTACATTTCTTGCAATAAATCTCGCATCAGAAACTCAAAAACCCGAAAGTCACTGACGGTTTGTGCAATGACGTTTTATTGATGGATCGAGTCGACATCGATTTGTTAAATGTTTAATGTGCGTGTATTTATAAAACCAACGAATGAATCATTTATATAGAAATTGCGCGTTAAGGTAATAAATAAAAAATAAACGGCTATATAAATGTAGATGATGGAGTTACATAAACAGAAACACAAACCGAAACACTTTTTATACCTTTCAATATCCCAAATACACCAGTTTTACTAATCGCCAAAATGTATTTTGAGAGAAATTGAGACCATATACAATTGAGATTTGAATATTTCTATATATAAATATATATGTTTAATTAATTGATTTTATTGTTTGTGTATTTTGTGTTGTTTTTAAACGTAGTTTAAATACATGTAAATCACACGTACAACACAAGTACTACATATGCATTATGTACACATTACACTCTTGTTTTCCGTCTGCACGTATACTCTGTACGGAACAACTAACCAGCCAATTTTGTATTTCCATTAGCTTCGTCAAACTATTGAGTAGCCTTATCAAATTTTGTATACGCCATTAATAGATAATTATGTATCGATTTTACTCAGCCCGAATGCGAGAGTCTATACATTTACTCGTGCACATTTGTTTTGCATAAATAATGCTGACCCTGCACGCACGAACTTTGATAGTTTTTGAGAAAATAGCAGGTGGCGGGTTAGCTGTTCCGTTCAGTATATACATGCAGTCACGATTGTATGCTGGCATCCATATATCAACTTACGTACCTCAAACACATGCATTAGCACACACGCACGTCAACGTACATTCCATTTTGTGTTTGTGTGTTTTATGTTTAATAAAAATACATTTTATTTTGTGACATACTATATATGAATAAAATATATAGGCAAATGTTTAATTTGAGTATTGTAAATATTTTATTGTATACACCATTTAGTTCTGTTTCATAAGTTGTGCGCAGTTTCGGTGCAAATGCATGAAATAATACGAGAGCGTGGTCTGCATTAGACAGTTGGTTTGTAATCACTTTCTCAATGTACCAATGATCCCCCACTGTGGTTAAAACGTTTCACGTCTAAAAATTGGTCTTGGTTGTTTATTTCTAAAGTATTTCTTCTCCACTCCCCTCAGAAATTTACTCCATGGTCATAATATAACGTCAGAAAATGACCACAGGTCATTATTTGACGTTTGAAAATGACCCTGGTCACAGATTGCTATAAAAATAAACCCTTACGCGTAAAAAAGTGACTCCTGTGAAAAAGTGACCCTAAAAAATATGTCTTCCCACCCACCCATATTTTCAATCCATGTCTATTACACATCATAGAAGATGTATATTGTTTTTTAGGCATGTCGACCGTCTGTTCGTCCGTCTGGTTGTCTAGTAGTCATACAAATAAAACGACTTTTCAGCTTGTATTTATAAAGGAGGAGCCAGCATTCCCCGGGAATTATTTGAAGGTATGAAAGGATACCCGGATGTGATGTAAACCAGAATGATAGCTTCCTGGCAGAAACAATTCATTCTGTGAAAGCTCGATCCTTATATACAGTGTGGTTCACAAAATTGTTCTGCATGCCATGGCAACTTCTAGTTTTAAGAGGACGGTTAAAGTGTGGATTTGTGCACCTTAAACCAGGTTTTAAATCCCCAGTTGTCGTTTGGTAATTGGCCGTTCCAAAGCGGTACCCAGTTGTTTGCTCGTTGGTGTGTATTGTACGTAGATGTCTCTGACTTTTGTGCTCTGTCCTGTGTGTTAATGTTTCGTGCTGGTTTCTTTATACTTATATTTCGAAAGAAAGTATATATAAGCATCTCCTTGGAGAATAAAATAGGCCAAAGTCTACAGACACCGTGGCCGAGTGGTCGAAGGTGTTGCATCAAGATCACTTACCTCTTGTCGCTGAGGTCCTAGGTTCGAGTCCCAAAATATTTATGTGAGAAAGTGTGTCATATTAAAAGATCAACAGCCGGGTCCGATTAGCTGGGTCGGTAACGCTTCTGGCTATCTATCCAGGGGCGGTGAGTTCGAATACCCGCTCATACATAGTCTCCCTGATGATTGATATACGACAGTGCGTCTTATTGTCATTCGCCTCTCATGGCTGATTCAAGTGAGAAAGTATGCTCGAGTACAGGCTAAGTTTCATGATCTCAGAAAAAAGCGGTAATGTTGACTGTTCGTCTCCTAACCCTCGATAGAATAGAAATGTCGCTAAATATTAAAATAAACATAAAATAAACAGACACATACACATACAGGTAGACTGACGAACGCACGTACGAACGATGAACGAACGATGGATGGATGGATGGATGGATGGATGGATGGATGGATGGATGGATGGATGGATGGATGGATGGATGGATGGATGGATGGATGGATGGATGAACGGACGGACGGACGGACGAAGTCAACACTTTATGAGACCGTGGGGGTCAGAATTTTAACAGACGAGCGTCAAACTCCGACACCAAATAGTGACCGGAGTCACTATACAACGGGAGTACAAAATACGTTACACCGACTCGAGGTAGTAAATGTTGCCCAAATTGGAACATAATTATGTCCTCATTTACCATGGAAGATGGAAGGCTGCAATCACCCGTGATTAATTAACTCGAGAGGAAATGTAGTTGAACAAGTGGAAAATATTCGAAACATGTCATTTAATAAGCAGGCTCTTGATGACAATACCTTCAAGGTATCCTTTAGAGACAACAGCCATGTCTGCAGGGCCTTATTCCGACGCCGAAGCATTCACTTGTAAAATTCCGCTCTCTCAGACTGAAAGAGGCATGAACTGATGGACGAATTATTTATGAGACAGTCATATTGATTGAATAATTGAATATGTAGCGTAATTTTATGGCACCGAGGGCTTTTAACAGATAATCAGTTAACCTAACCACTGTTTCCTGGGATCCTGAAAGGTTAACCAGTACTCGAGTACATCCCATCTCCGCAACCGACTGATAACTTCCCCACTTCAATCAGTGTTGAGAGACGAATGATAATGAGACACAATGTTGTATGTCAATCATCACGGAGACTGTTGCCGGGAGGGGATTCGAACTCCCTTGATCCCAGACAGACAGACAGACAGACAGACAGACAGACAGACAGACAGACAGACAGACAGACAGACAGCAGACAGACAGACAGACAGACAGACAGACAGACAGACAGACAGACAGACAGACAGACAGACAGACAGACAGACAGACAGACAGACAGACAGACAGACATACTTTTGTTGATATTTTACCTTCATGATAATAGTGGTGACCTATATTACATACAACAATGTAATATAGGTCACCAGTAATATCCGTTAATTGGGATTCGTGAGAAAAATGCAATTACACATGCATTTTATGCGAATGAAAATAGATGACAAACACAAAGTTCATAGGTTGTGGAACATGAGATCCAACATTGCATGTGTGTAGAAACGTTTATTTTCATCAACAGTTGCTGAGAAACTGTCTTAAACGACGGGTATATAAGCTTTAACAATGCAAAAGGGGAAACAACTGCAGACATTTTCATTTCGAGAAGAATGATATTTATAACCCCTGACCAAACATCCTATGTCAGTACTGTAAATTGAATTGAATTGAATATTTAGCGTCATTTTTATGCCGTCGAGGGCTAACCTGCGATCAATTAACACAACCAATGTTTTCTGGGATCCTGAAGCATACCCCATCTCCGCAAGTAACTAACAACTTTCTCACTTGAATAAGCGGTGACTGTTGCCGGGCGGGGACTTGAACTCACGACCCCTGGAATGATAGTCAGACGTGCTACCGACAGAGTTAATCGGGTCCGGCTTTCACTACTTAACATTGAAAGAGAAAATAGAATATGTTTATTTTGTTTCTTAAACTCCAATATAATGGTGATAGAAAACGAATACCATGTATTTTTTAATTGTTCTAAGTATACTGTAAAAAATACATGAGGCTCATGTTAGAGAAACACATCTGTATAATTGGCATATAGGGCATTCAGAACATGCAGATTTTTATCGATTGCTTCAAAGCGAGAATCCAGATACTATTAGAAAAATTGCTCTTTTTGTAACAAAACTGTTTGAAACTATAGATAAAACATAGTTCCACATTATATACTGTACCAGTTTTCAGACACTTCAAATGTATATTTAATATATTGTAACACAACTTTGTAAAACATCAATGATCAACAATTACTGTTGTATTTTGGGCCGGAGGCCTTTATTTACTCAATAAAACATCTTGTATCTTGTACTATAAATTAATATTGATAGAGTTCTTCAGTGTGTATTGAAGAAATATTATATAATGTTGAAATAAATCCAGATCCCTCAATAATACAAAATATGAACAAATTTGTCAAGAAGTTAATGTGACGGTACAAAATGTTACAATTCAGATTAACTGCCGCCTACCCTGCGTCAGACGAATTGTCAGTGGCAAAATCCATATATTTGTAAGTTTGAAAGCAAAAAAAAAATATAAATATGTTAACGAACATGTCGGGCATGTCTGCACAACCCTAAAAAATACAGTTTTATTAGACATATTTTGTATATCCCCTCTGGGAAACTTGGCTCCAATAAGTTCTTGGACCGGTCGACTCAATGTCAGTATAATGTAACTAGCTGAGCCAGTGTCAAGTACCATGTATCTGCGGTATGATACTCCAGCGTGACAGCACTAACATGTCCGCCTCAATATATGGCTGAAAATGTGTTGAAAGCTACACTAAACATCATGCATTACAGTAAATAGTCCAGTGACTCGTAAATTGTTTATCATGAACATTTTTTTTTAATTTGGTTAAACGCCATTTTCAGCATGTCACAAGTATACACGGCAAATTGTTACTACAAGAAGACCATCAGGTTATACACGGCAAATTGCTACTACAAGAAGACCATCAGATGTATATACGTGAATCAGAGAGGAACTGCCAGCTGGAAAACTTTCTCACATAATTTGAGGCTCGAACTCATGGTGAAAAGCAAGTGATTCTAAGTTCGCGCCTTCAAAACCTCCGGCCACATTGGCGCACGGAACAGGATAAACCAACTGCTCAATCAGTGGCGTAGCTTCCTATAGGCACGTGCCTACACTTTTTTTTCTTAGAAATCGAAAAAATAAAAATGCTAATTAAATGCAATAAATTCTTTTAATATTCAGGATAACCAGGCCCCTAAAAATATAATAAATATACGTCAAAACACACTTGCGACCGTCTAGCTAACCATGCCCCCGGACTCCCTACAACTGTGACTACACATCGTTATCAGACAAGCTACGTCCCTGGCGAAATGTGGTGTGACACGAGATACAGAGTCGTTGTTATGACGAAGTATGCGATTAAACAGTCGGGAGGTTTTGGGCAAACGCCAATATTGAATAAAAAATACATTAAAAACAAGCTTTTATTAACATAATCATTTCAGTATTGCTTTATATGATTTGTACTTACATTTGTGAATATTGTCATTTGAAAAAAATCGACTGAATACACACGTAGATCTATAAATAATTATGCAGAAACAAAATTGAAAATTATTAAAATGTGTAAACGTTTTTCAATGACCTTGACGAACTCTTTCCATTAATGCATATATCATTATTTTAAAATATAAACAATATATACTGTATATTTCAATCTCTTCTACTAGGGTTAATGTATTCCACAGTTAAGAATAATCCAGGACGAAAAGAGCATTCTTTGCACAAGTTAAAATAGTCACATAAACATATACAATAATTTATTTCCACATCATTCCTCTGAAGAAAAAAGAGCGGTTTTGGGGAAAAAAAATATCCTCACTAGATGTTTTTTCTTGAACAGGCTCCTTAGTCGGATATGTTCATAACCCGGATACGTTATGTCATGCATCGTACATTTAATATTACCATTTGCGTTATTCGGAATTTTGAAATGCTGACTTTTTTTATTTTATATTTTTGGTGGTCTTCTAATATTTTAGCCCGCTCACATTGCTCTGGCTCGCACCTGTACATGACCCTCGTGAGAGAAGATATTTAACATCAAGGGATTGCTTGTTAGATATTATAAACTTTTCTTTTTTTTTAAAAAAAAAATAAAAACAATCCATAAAGAATTCCTATACTTTTGAACACAAATACAGCGTGGCACCATTTGTATACGAACTCTTTATTAATGAAATAAAGAATTAAGTCTGTTTGCTATTAAATGTAATCTCTTACAAACTCGTGACTCTCTGGGATATGATATGTAATCTTGACGTGAGAAGACAAATATTACTTCATTATATTGTAAGTTTACAATCTACGTATACTGTGTACAAACTTCTGTCTCAAACAGCGTCACAATTTTAAAATGGCCCTTACAATTCGACACCTTTGATACGGGTACACCGTTTGTATGAATATGCTTACGACACGACTAAATATCCCTGTCAAATATATTCATTACTTTTCCACTTTATCCGAGTAACCGGTCTTAGATTTCGTCCCTTTGGCGATAGTAACGAAGTTGTTCTTGCCCTGAATTCTGTAAGTTCAAAGTCAGTATTAGAGAGGTAGCCGTTGGTATTTGGAAGCGGACTTGACGATCGCTCGTCCAGGGACAGCGAACTCCCATCCTGACTGATGTCCGAATTGGAACTGTGGTATTCGTAAAGACAGCGTAGCTGCACAATCCGTGATCGCAGGTTTATAAATTGCTTCATCAAAGTTTTGTCCTGTTCTTTCATTAGAATCTGAAAATATATAAAAATAACAATTAGACATGCTTAAAACGGTTTCGTTAGAATTGCCTCTTGCTATATAATGTGTATGTGTCCCTGTTTGCTGTTTGTCAATGCGGTATGTAGTCTTCGATAAAACAGCAGCAAATTACTATTTAAAAAACAAATTCAATATTAACAGTTAAAATGTAGTTGACAGTCACCCACTCATATGTGTCCGCGCTATAGCTGAGCTACCCAGTTCGAATGTACAGAACACACATGGGCTTGTGCCGTTAAAACCCTGAGGGGTGGTTCTAAAATATTTTATTTTATATTGACTTTCTTTGTAACAGATATAATTGTGTTTGTAACTAGCTTCATGTAATTCGGTATTCGCGTAATGTAACTTTTCAATATTGGAGTTCATTAACTTATAGTTAGGGTAAGTTTCAAGTTGAATACCGAAAAACGAATAACGATTTAGCGCCAGTCTTTCTTTATTTGTGTGTTATTTTTAGGAAATTTAGATCAGATCCTCTTCTCTGTGTCTTTATGGTAAGAAATTCATCTGTTTCTTTTTAATACTTTACGTAAAAATTCTACTTTAAAGAAAACCGCGGTAATATCGCCTAGCGAGTCCGCCAGTTTGTCCGTCCGTCTTCATGACAAAAAAATGTTTAAAACAAAAACCTTTCTTGGTTATTGAAAATGTGTTCGGTTGTTCTTTCTACACTTAAAGAAAAGAAAGTTGATTTTTAGCCAAAGACTATAAAAAGCAATAAAATAATGTTATCAATACATATTAATTGAAGCAGAAAATCTATCTCTAGAAAAACACATTGCTCGAATAAGTTTAACACAACACACACACAATGTATTGCCCAATGAAAACGATTGTCTAGGAATTTGAATGTAACAGTGAAAAACACTTAGTATCTGTCATAAAATCTATTTAACGTGACACATTACGCGTCAATAAAATAAAGGCATTAAATACGCGTTGTCGAGAGATATATATTATTATATCACCTACATACATAACTAGGTGACACTCGCAGCTACTCACATAGTTTGACACGGTTTGCATTGTTATACCCAAACCTTGTAATATTAAAGTGAAAGGGAACATGTATTTATTTCAGTAATGATAAAGTATTGCCTAAGCCATTCACCAGTTAACACAATACAATTTTAACGAAAGCGCAAACTTAAGTGGCACTTAATCTATATAGTTTATTATGCCTCTTTCTACGACGTCCGATGATATAAGTACTTGTCACTTGTCACTATCAAATGTTGTTACTTATTTCCCCCCATAAATTTATATCATATATAGCGGCGAATTTAGGATAAAACACTGCGGTTTGTGTCTGGTGGGAGAAGATTTTCAGCAATGTTTCAATGTGTGATGATGGTGGATGGGTTAATACACGACATTGCGTCCGTCTCATTATCATTCGTCTCTCAACGCTGATTCAAGTGAAATAGTTATCAGTTACTTGCGGAGATGGGGTGTGCTTTAGTACTGGTTAACTTACCGGGATCGTAGGAACCAATGGTTAGGTTAACTGATCTGTTAGCCCTCATTGGCATAGACATGACGCTAAATATTCAATCAATCAATCAATCAGATCGTTTATCAGATCCAGCATAGCTGGCAACTGATTAAGTGCAGTAAGTTTGATGGACATTTTGTTATTTTTTTTATAAAAGTTCTGCATAATTCCTCCTGTTGCATTGCGTTTGCACAACATAGGAATATAAATTGAATAAGAGTATTCCCACTTGTACCTCTGAATTTTATCTGAAGTATTTACAATTCAATTGTCTATTTCTTTCAAGTAGTATTTATAAAAAAAATGAGGTCGATTGACTTTGAAGCAAGAATGTTGTTTACGATAAAGATGGAAATATCACATCAAGGTAACCGTGAAAACATTGAGAATAAGACCCCAAAGAAGGCATATATGGCCGCAAGGGACACGTCTTTTTTACTTATAAATGATGATATGAGGTGATAGCTCACTCATCCAAAGTGTTTGTTTACTTTTTATTATGATCCGGTCCTTATCATGGACCGGTGGTTGATATAAATAAGATTTTACGCCCATAGTAACACACCGATGGTCATAAAAGGAGGCCAATGTAAAATACTATGCATGCTCGCCAAATTGACCAGTTCAATGCGAGAGGGTAAATAAAAACTTAAACTTCACTTGATATTTTGCATTAAACGAAAATAAAAGTAAGAGAACGGTAAACAACTTCACGTTAGTGAAACAAGAGAAAGGTAAACAACTTCACGACAGTGAAACAAGAGAACGATAACAACTTCACGACAGTGAAACAAGAGAATGGTAAACAACTTCACGTTAGTGAAACAAGAGAACGGTAAACAACTTCACGTTAGTGAAACAAGAGAACGGTAAACAACTTCACGTTACGTTAACTGCAGGGAATCAAGTTGACTCAATTTTTAACAGTTTTGACGTTGGAGGAAGAACCAAAAATGAATTTTAGTAAATACATCGTCCTTATTAAGTATATACAAAACATTATGACTCCATTGTATGGCCTGTAATTAACTATGGGGCTGCAATATGGGGTTTAAATAATTTTACTGTATTTTGCTGTTTACTGTGATAACCGTGCTATGCGATTCTTTTCTGGGGTTGGTAAATATTCGCCAAATGCAGCTATTTTCAGCGATATGGTTTGGCAACCTACTATTGTTCGTCATTGGAAAACTGTTTCTACATACTGGTGTCGCCTATCCTCTTTGAATAAAATAAACTAAATAAACAGATTGCACTCTGGTCTTACTTAAAAGCTAATGTTTCTTTTAAAATTGGATTTATATGTATGTTGTGTTGATGACGTCACAAAGAAAGTTTTTTTCGTACCAGTAATTGTTTTTCATCTATGAGTAGCAGTTGCGTTATTTACTCTTTTTTTCCTCACATTGTAATCATATAATTTTTAATAACGGTTTAGACTATATGTCAAGATTAGCACAGGCCTCTCATTTTAACTATGTATAAAGTCGTTAACACTTGTTTTGTTAAACAGTTTATGTTTAATATTCTGCAGGGTTTTCAATAAACATCCAAATGTATAAATAGTACTGTGATCTTAACATGTGATACATTGGTTAAAAAATGTTGTAACATGTTTTTAATATAGTCTCTTATAATTCTTTATCCAATGACATGGTTATTGGTTAAAGTAAAGAACGTTCTATGATGAGGCTTAAATAAAGAATAAAATATATATAATGCAAGTGGACAGTATGTCTAGTAAAGGACATAACTTCGTACCTACCGCTGATTTAAAACTCATTTTGAAGTTGAAAACTATTGTAAAATTATATTACCTATAAAGCATAAGTCTGCTTTTAGTAAGTTTCATTGTGGTGTTGCCCAGTTAAGAACTGCGACTGGTAAATATGATAATCTAAGTTAGAAAATAGAAAAAGCTCCCTTTTGTAACACAGTGGAAGATGAAAGTCATGTAATTTTAGAATGTCATTTTATAATGATCTTAGAAATATTTTATTTGAAAAAAAGCGGCTGCAATAAATGATATTTTTTTTATAAATTGTTAAATGTTGACAAGACAGTATTTTTATTTTCCTACTTATTTTTTTATTCATATATGTGCCAAACACTGTTTAAATATATTACAAAGACCATTTTTTGTTTTAAATCTATAATGATACCTTTTTAACACTATTATCAGTTCTTGAGGGGATACTCGATACTTTAAGATATCTTTTTATATTGCGCAATAGTGCTCTTTTTTCTTCTCATTGTTTTAGTAGTTTGTCTATCTAAACACGCCTCAAATAAATCGATTTGCAGCACTACACATTGTCTTATTTTGTGAATAGTAAATGGTCTTTTGCATTGTTTGATAGTCTCTTGTAATTCATATATTTGAATGATTATGGACATATATATTGTATGATATTAATGCTATTATTATAATTGCGTTGTACATAGATGAGACTGAAATGAAGTGAATATTTCCTTCAGCAAGTAGCTGACACATTGTTTCCAGATGTTTTTAGACTGAGCTGAACTCGAACCCACGACCTCAGTGGTAACATGTAAATGATCATGAGACGGCGCATAATCCCATTCTGAGGATCCCACACCATAGTGCATCATCCCAGGACTACATCATAATGTTTTTCAGCACGATTTTAATCGTATCACGGCGTCTATTGGAGACGGTATAATAAGCTTACCAAATCACATTACACTGGCACCCAGCTAACCAGTATTACTGCAGACATCTTAAAAACAATTATACGCACGCACGCACACACGCACGCACGCACACATGCCCGCGTATGTGTGTGTGTGTGTGTGTTTTATCTTTTGTCAAAGAAAATTAAATCTATACGGCGATTTATATCTTTAAGTTGCAAAAAGCATTTCCCTATGCCGCGATGTGACCTTTCTCGGCGAAATAAGCCACAACCTTATAATTTGTTAAAGCAAAATCAATGGGTCAACGAAACAATAATATTTCATATAAACCACGCGCCAAAATATATCACAATTCTGTGGTCCGGATATTTATAATACAGATACTAGCTTGATTTGCGCGATACATAATATAGTACAGTCATTATTCGCATATAGATATATATATATATATATATATATATATATATATATATATATATATATACATATTTTACACATTTTAGATCTATTACTGTACAAGTATCATATTACTATTACACTGGATTTATTATCTAACCCAATCAAGAATTATCAGTGATGATGGTATGTGATAAAAAATTTAATAAATTAACAATGTCACTGTGTTCTTCATAACATATTTCAGCTTTGAAATTGGTATCTCTAACTAATATCTAGTTATACGTTAGTTTGTATTCATTTATTTCCGCTCGATTGCACGTAAGCCCAGAACTTATATAAACCACTCTCGAGCCTCCTTCCTGACTTTTGTTTTATAGAAACTTAAAGGTAAAGCTTGGGATCGAATCTGTAACCTCTTACGTGAGTCGCTGCACTAACGAACCGCTTGTTAAAGTTATTTAAGCTTTAAACTTGTTGTAAAACGTCAACGGGTGTGCAGATTGATTAGCTATATGGACATGAGCTTTCAAGTGCTTCAAGTTCATGATTGACGGACTTGCATGAACATGAGCATGCGAAGTTATTTACAATTCAGTAAACATATATTGTAGATATAGTATACTATTATACCACGTGCATAATCATATCAGTGTGAGTTAAGATTAGAAGCTACAGGATCCAGGAATACGAGCAGCCCGTAAAAATTGTGAGTGTAATTAAATTGTCAAAACAGGCTTACGTAGCCTCCCCCACCACACGCACCTTTAACGCTCGTATAAAATAATGAATGAATGAATAGGGTTTTACGGCGTACCAAAACATTATAGGTTATTCGATGCCAACAGGAAGGAAGATTCCAGGTTCACTCTACATGTACAAAAACAACAAATTAACATACAGCTTGAAAAATATACATCAACAAATGAATATGCAGAGTGAATCTAGAACCTTGATACCTGCAGAACTGCAAAGTTTCAGCAAATTCTATCGTATTACTCAATTTGTCGCTTCTTACGACATGCATAAGCCACAGTGATCATATTCTTGCCATCACTCATGGCTCCCTAGAACCACACAGGGGTCGATAATTTAACCGCAATAGTTAACATGACAAAAAATGATAAAATGAACATGACACCCATTCGGAGGATTCCTACCCCTCTGCAGAGATCGACAGTGATTCTATTCTTAGCCGGAACCACACCGGCTCCAAATGTAAAGAAGTAAATTGCATTCTCACTCATACAGCTATGTGTACCATCTCTCAAATTATGCCGGACACCGCAGCGGTGGTCTTGTGGTAGAGTGTCCACCTCGCATACGGAAGGTCATGGGTTCGATCACCTGTCGGTTCATATCAAAGACGAAAAATTGTACTAGAAGCTTCCTCGTTTGGCTCTCAGAATTTAGAAGATAGTTCTAGGTATGGCCGATCCGGTGTCAGTATAAAGTGACTGTGTAGGGTATCATACCATGTGTATGCGGCATGATACTCCCCAGTGTGGCAGCGCTCAGAATACCGTCTAGAGTAGACACAGTCGCGATATGACTGGGTGGGGTATTATACCATGTGTATGCGGCATGATACTCCCCAGTGTGGCAGCACCCAGAATACCGTCTCAAGTAGACACAGTCACGATATGACTGGGTAGGGTATCATACCATGTGTATAAGGCATGATACTCCCCAGTGTGGCAGCGCTCAGAATACCGTCTAGAGTAGACACAGTCGCGATATGACTGGGTGGGGTATTATACCATGTGTATGCGGCATGATACTCCCCAGTGTGGCAGCACCCAGAATACCGTCTCAAGTAGACACAGTCACGATATGACTGGGTAGGGTATCATACCATGTGTATAAAGCATGATACTCCCCAGTGGGGCAGCGCTCAGAATACCGTCTAGAGTATACACAGTCGAGATATGACTGGGTGGGGTATTATACCACGTGTATGCGGCATGATACTCTCCAGTGTGGCAGCACCCAGAACACCGTCTCAAGTAGACACAGTCGCGATATGACTGGGTGGGGTATCATACCATGTGTATGCGGCATGATACTCCAGTGTGGCAGCGCTCAGAATACCGTCTAGAGTAGACACAGTCGCGATATGACTGGGTGGGGTATTATACCACGTGTATGCGGCATGATACTCCCCAGTGTGGCAGCGCTCAGAATACCGTCTCGAGTAGACACAGTCGCGATATGACTGGGTGGGGTATTATACCACGTGTATGCGGCATGATACTCCCCAGTGTGGCAGCGCTCAGAATACCGTCTAGAGTAGACACAGTCGCGATATGACTGGGTGGGGTATTATACCACGTGTATGCGGCATGATACTCCAGTGTGGCAGCGCTCAGAATACCGTCTAGAGTAGACACAGTCGCGATATGACTGGTTGGGGTATTATACCACGTGTATGCGGCATGATACTCCAGTGTGGCAGCGCTCAGAATACCGTCTCGAGTAGACACAATTGCGATATGACTGGGTAGGGTATTATACCACGTGTATGCGGCATAATACTCCAGTGTGGCAGCGCTCAGAATACCGTCTCGAGTAGACACAATTGCGATATGACTGGGTGGGGTATTATACCACGTGTATGCGGCATGATACCCCAGTGTGGCAGCGCTCAGAATACCGTCTCGAGTAGACTCAGTCGCAATATGACTGGGTGGGGTATTTCCATGTGCATACGGCATGATACTCCAGTGTGGCAGCGCTCAGAATACCGTCGAGAGTAGACACAGTCGCGATATGACTGGATGAGGTATTATATTATGTGTATGCGACATGATACTCCAGTGTGGTAGCACTCAGAATACCGTCTCGAGTAGACACAGTCGCGATATGACTGGGTTGGGTATTTCCATTTGCATACGGCATGATACTCCAGTGTGGCAGCACTCAGAATACCGTCTCGAGTAGACACAGTCGCGATATGACTGGGTGGGGTATTTCCATGTGCATACGGCATGATACTCCCCAGTGTGGCAGCGCTCAGTATACCGTCTCAAGTAGACACAGTCGCAATATGACTGGGTGGGGTATTATGCCATGCGCATACGGCATGATACTCCCCAGTGTGGCAGCGCTCAGAATACCGTCTCTAGTAGACACAGTCGCGATATGACTGGGTGGGGTATTATACCATGTGCATACGGCATAATACTCTCCAGTGTGGCAGCGCTCAGAATACCGTCTAGAATAGACACAGTCGCGATATGACTGAGTGGGGTATTACCATGTGCATGCGGCATGATACTCCCCAGTGTGGCAGCGCTCAGAATACCGTCTCGAATAGACACAGTCGCGATATGACTGGTTGGGGGTATTATACCATGTGCATGCGGCATGATACTCCCCAGTGTGGCAGCGCTCAGAATACCGTCTCGAATAGACACAGTCGCGATATGACTGGGTGGGGTATTATACCATGTGCATGCGGCATGATACTCCCCAGTGTGGCAGCGCTCAGAATACCGTCTCGAATAGACACAGTCGCGATATGACTGGGTGGGGTATCATACCATGTGCATGCGGCATGATACTCCCCAGTGTGGCAGCGCTCAGAATACCGTCTCGAGTAGATACAGTCGCGATATGACTGGGTGGGGTATTTATACCATGTGCATGCGGCATGATACTCCCCAGTGTGGCAGCGCTCAGAAAACCGTCTAGAGTAGACACAGTCGCAATATGACTGGGTGGGGTATTATACCATGTGTATGCGGCATGATACTCCCCAGTGTGGCAGCACCCAGAATACCGTTTCGAATAGACACAGTCGCGATATGACTGGGTGGGGTATTATACCATGTGTATGCGGCATGATACTCCAGTGTGGCAGCACTCAGAATACCGTCTAGAGTAGACATAGTCGCGATATGGCTGGGTGGGGTATTATACCATGTGCATGCGGCATGATACTCCAGTGTGGCAGCGCTCAGAACACTGTCTCAAGTAGACACAGTCGCGATATAACTGAAAAATTGTTGAAAGAGACGCAAAACACCATCCAACAACAACAACAACTAAAATCATGATTTGAACCCTGACAAGGTATTGAAGTTTTACGTAAATTCTACTCGCTGCCCTTTCCCACAAGAGGAGCTTTAAGTTATATATCAGTGAAATCCCATTAAGTAATTTAGTCGTTATTTAATTAATCTGCTGTCAGTAACGACATCTAAAGTATGTCCATGTGCCATATATATTACATGTATGCCGGTCATAGTTTTATATACATGCTCTGTGATCAATAAACATCGGATGACAGGAGGCTCATTATCGCCACGAGGACGGTAAACTCATCGCATAGCATACAACCGATGTAATTAAATTGAAAAAGGGGACATTTAAAAAGTATATGGACACGCGTCAATACATAAAACAACTATCATTTACAGTGTGTTTACGGCAACATTCAATATTGATTTACTTTTATTTGTGAAATCTGATTTCTCCACAGATTCGAATATCGCAGTTTTCAAAACGATTCATGACTTCATAAAATCTTCTAACCGTTTCAAATAATCCTAGATTAACGGAACAGGTGTAATTGAAATTGTTTTATTCATACTGGATAAATAAATGTTTCGTAAATAGTTCCTTTCGAAACATTGCATCTATCTTGCGAAACTTACCAAACTTTGCTGCTATCTGTCCATCAATCTGTCATTCCTTCTTTAACTCCTTCATTTCTATAATCATTATCTCGCTATTCATCTCATTATTTGATTAACCTTTGCATTACATCTGTTATTTTCACATCAAAAGTTATTGCTAGTATTGTGAAAATTGTGTTTACATATAAGCCATTGTTAATTACTGTTTATGATATGATATATTTGTCTTTTACAGAAGAAAGCATTCCCGATATTCGTTGTAGAGTAGCTAAAAGCAACATTATACAAAGTACAATTAATTATAACAAGAATGATGCATGAAGATGCATTAAGAATATATATCAATATGTGATATTTAATGAACTGATGGCAAAGTACAATAGAATCTCGGTACAACTCCAGAAGGTTGTTGTTCTTGTATGGTGTTAAGCATCGCTTTCAACAATTTTTCAGTCATATCGCGATGGTGTCTACTTGAGACAATATTCTGAGTGCTGGAGCATCATGCCACAGATATATGGTATGATACCCCATCCAGTCACATTATACTGACACCGGGCCGACCAGACCTAGAACTCTCCTCTAAATGCTGAGCGGACGTTTTACCACTAGACCACGCCGTGGTCTTGATGATGAGGGAAGGACCGAATCTAAGTTGCGAGAACTGGTGGTCTAACCCATTTGCTATATACATGTATACTTATTGGCAATAAAATATGTTTAAACTAACTGACAATCAAAGGAACTAGTTACATTTTGTTGACTGCATCACATCCACTATAAACACCAACGCATATAAACATACATGTAAAACATAATAACCCAAGATCACGTTAATGTGGGTGATGGAAAACATGTCGCTGACATTCTTCAGAAAAAGTTAACTTTGCTGTTTGAAACGTTTTCAGAGACTTGTCAATATGTTCCAATGTAATTCACACAGTTTGTTGGGCTTATGTGGATGTTTATAGTTGCCAAATTTTAGTAAAATTGATAAACAAAAAGCCTGTTTCATTTGCAAAAGTTCGACTTTTGCGTTTTAAAGTCTTTCAGTGCATCGAGTTTTATTGGTTGAGAAATGCCCCAGACTGAATTTGAGTAGTTTCACCGCAAGTAACTGACAAACGTTCTCGCTTTACGTGTTTGTACCGAACCCAAGACCTCAGCGATGATAGTGGTATGCTAGTTATATAATGGATACATTTCGCGACATCTCATAAAACGTATGCAACCATAATATGTTACCTCTAACATCTCAGTTACAACCGCAGCGGAAGGTCGTGGGTTTGATCCCCGACCTGGTCATACCAAATACTCAAGTTGAAAATTGTACTAGAAAATTCATCACTTGGTGGTCGGCCCGGTGTCAGTATAATGTGGGTATTATTGGTGGGGTATCACACGGCATGATATTCAAGTGTGGCTGCGTTTAGAAGGAGACACCGTCGCAATATAACTGCAAAAACCGTTGAAAGCGACGCTAAACAACGTTTATGGATACTGTAATTGATTATACTTTAAAATTACATTGATATGTGTGTGTTTTTAACTCTTTGTGTTTCAAAAATCGTAATTTTGTTTCCAGTTATAAAATGTCTTACCATTTCTTGTTTTATCCATTTTAGAGCAGTACTCAAGTCTCTTTCTCTGTCGACTAATTTGTCGCCCTTTACTTTATTCCCTATTTTAACTTTCTCGCAATCGGTGTAGTTATTCACTAATTGTGTGTATCTCAGAGGAAGAGTCACGTGGTTCTGGGGATCAGGAATTCTATCCTGTGACGTACACAGGAAGGCGTCCTGTAGGTATTCTGGAATTGCCTGTATTGTTTCTTCCCCATCTAGCGTTATGCTGATTTCAACGTCACATTTGGAGGAGGATTTCATTGTCAATGTCACGTGTTCCGAATTAACCAAAGTGCGGTGAATTTTCTGGAAGAGAGGAAAGATAACTCATGATAAAGAAAGCTGTTAATCCAAGTATACGTATTTATACAATGCACGAGTATAGCATGCTGACGGATTATACAGACCAAATCTGTTATAGATACACACATTAATACGTGTGTATAGCCCAGGGCCCTATACTAGAAACAATGCCCTAATGTGTCGTTGACAATTTCATTTAATAGAATTTATTCAAACAGGGCGGTAGTATAGTGGATATAGTGTTGGTCGCTCACGATAGAGGTTGTAGATTCGATTCCCAGCTGGATCTAAAGCTCAGTACTGGTTCTACCCAGGAAGCGGACTCGAGAGCTGTTCATATGAGCTCTATGCTTTCATTGACATCGAGTTAAAATAAATTGTATAAATCAACTTCATTTCGTATGATAATAAATTACACTCTGATAAACCTATGATTTTATGAATGCCAATCCGTCAATTTTGTACTTTATTACTAAAGTTATATTTATAGCAATCTAAATATGGTATAGCCATATATCAACATTCGTCTTACGTACATGAACTATGTGTAACTACTCCACAAATCTTCTTCTTGAAAACTATTTCTATTCCGAGAAATAAGTTCAGTAATTGACAAACATCTTTTTATCGAAATATCAATAATCGAAATGACCATTTCGCTAACAAATAAACTTTTAAAGCAACGGACACGTCAGATTTTTTGTTTTAGATAAACACTAGCGACCTGTGTTCTGTTTCACCAACACACTTAATATACTTAAATACTTCAAATCTTATATCTAGGAAAAGCATCCTGTTTACAATGATTTCAGACTGGTTGTAGTAAAACAATGACTTACATATATCTCTATATAAGTCCTTGCGTTAATCTTACACATAGTTTTAACGATATTTATCATATGAATGTTTCCGTAACCAGTCAAAATTCAGTGAAGATTTTTAAGTATTTGAATATAATTAAGAAATGTTGCTGAACAGAAGTTGAATACTTGCTTGATTACTTGCTCTGCAACAAACGGCAATAAAACACAAGCACTTGTACTGGAGCCAGTTTGAAATCATAAGCATTTATACTGGAGCCAGTTTAAAATCATAAGCATTTAAACTGGAGCCAGTTTAAAATCATAAGCATTTATACTGGAGCCAGTTTAAGCATTTATACTGGAGCCAGTTTAAACATTTGTACTGGAGCCAGTTTAAAATCATAAGCATTTATACTAGAGCCAGTTTAAACATTTGTACTGGAGCCAGTTTAAAATCATAAGCACTTGTACTGGAGCCAGTTTAAAATCATAAACATTTGTACTAGAGCCAGTTTAAACATTTGTACTGTAGCCAGTTTAAAATCATAAGCACTTGTACTGGAGCCAGTTTAAAAGCATAAGCATTTGTACTGGAGCCAGTTTAAAATCGTAAGCACTTGTACTGCAGCCAGTTTAAAAGCATAACCTTTTATAATGGAACCAGTTTAAAATCATAAACATTTGTACTGGAGCCAGTTTAAATTCATAAGCATTTATACTGGAGCCAGTTTAAAATCATAAGCACTTGTACTGGAGCCAGTTTAAAATAATAAGCGTTTATACTGGAACCAGTTTAAAATCATAAGCACTTGTACTGGAGCCAGTTTAAAACCATAAGCATTTATACTGGAGCCAGTTTAAAAGCATAAGCATTTATACTGGAACCAGTTGAAAATCATAAGCACTTGTACTGGAGCCAGTTTAAAATCATAAGCACTTGTACTGGAGCCAGTTTAAAATCATAAGCATTTATACTGGAACCAGTTTAAAATCATAAGCACTTGTACAGGAGCCAGTTTAAAATCATAAGCACTTGTACTAGAGCCAGTTTAAAATCATAAGCACTTGTACAGGAGCCAGTTTAAAATCATAAACATTTGTACTGGAGCCAGTTTAAAATCATAAGCACTTGTACTGGAGCCAGTTTAAAATCATAAGCACTTGTACTGGAGCCAGTTTAAAATCATAAGCACTTGTACTGGAGCCAGTTTAAAATCATGGTTACTTGAATATTTTTCTTAGATTTAATTTTTAAGTATTTCTGTACATATTTACACATGTTAATGAAACAGAAACCTCATATCGCTCTCATTTTCGGGCAAAATGTGAATACAGTCATGTATTTATATATAGCAATTAGTTTAAGTATTGGCGCTGTATCAGGGACAACCGTGGTATGCCAGAGTACGCAATTACTTGAACAATGAAAAGTGAACCATTCAATGATAAAATAATAAAACTTTACCTACCCTAGGTATATATTACACTGATCGTGAATATACAGTAATTGATTCAGAGATAAAATCTTTATCCTATAGGTCTACCTAATATATATGTAAATGTAACGACTTTTAACTTACGCCAAAATTATCTCAATTATTAATGGTACAAAGGCATCGAAATATAATTTGCAATATATCGTTTCATTGTGGATGACTCTAAGGAATGTGTCGGGCACTTGTGGCCAGACCATTTTGTCTTATTTATTCTATGCATGTAATATGTATTTGTGTATATAAAATAAGTTATAACTATAACTAAGGTTAAGTGTGTAAATGATATAATTTCTTATATTTATGAACTCTCGCTGCTAATTTGTTCAATATAAATCTAATTTGGAAATAATAATGAATTTATGTTTTTCTATTTGTGCGAAAGCGGCCGTATATTTTTCTTTCGAAATTTTCATAAGTTAAATAGTTTAGATCAGTATTTACTTTATATGTGTGTCGAGTCATATAAGCTGAGATAAAAAGAAAAAAGAAAACAACAACGAAACACTTACATGCTCATAAAACTGCCGACATCACATCGTCACTTCCTGTTGTTGTTTCAATTTCGTGTTTGTTACTATCCAGACGTTTTCCACGACCATACCATCATATCTTTAATCACATATATAACCAGAATTAATTTGTATTAGACTGGAACTTTTATAAACTTACACACAGCACAATGTTACAATGTCGTCTGTCCATGCGATAGAAGCAGACGACCAACAATGGATATCCGCGATGTGATAATATGCGAATAAAGGTGTGTCAATTTTCACAGTTTGTCAAAAATGACATCTGCTGTTTCTTAAGACCTTCTCAAGTTCTGGTACATGAATAAGGAAGGTCATTTATATTTAATTACATTTTTATGTTTTTCACAGTATCGAAATAGTTGCGAAATAAACTCTATACCGTAATTTTATATTTTAAAAGTTCGGTCAAACAGTCAACATTATTTGCTATTTTACTCGCAAGCCATGTCATGCATAAAGAAGACTCAAAGTTGAGTTTTAAAGTTATTTGTTTAATCCCATCGGTAACGATTGAGTCATTGGTATCTTATTGCCAATTTAGCTGTGTGCGCGTGATCAATTTCACCTTTAAATACGAATTAAAATGTGTACGCATGGATATTTTCAATTAACTGATACTGAAAATAAACGTAGTACCGCGAACGATTTCGTATTCAGAATGTTTTCTCTTTTGATATTTAAATATTTACATACTGTATGATACAGAAAAAAAACACACTAAAGCGACGCGAATAAATAAACACTCAAAACCTGCTCAAACCACGTTACAAGTGTCTGTTGACATTATCTAATATCAGAAGAATGTCCTGTATGCTTATAATTAGAAATGTCCCAGATGCGATATTATCCTACCTGCCATTACTCTTGTATTGTTTGCGTCGAGATTGTCTATTTTCCAACCCAGTTCTTTAGAATTCGCTCATGCTACGTTTATTCAGGTGTTACTCGCGTCGCCTATGTATTGTGGAGTAAGGGAATCCTCGTCACGATATGGTGAACCCACGCTTCTCAAATATCCTTCCAACAATACCAGACCTCATCAAAATGTTTGTATTGCGCAATATTATATTATTTGGTCTGACTGTTGAACTTTATCAAGATTTAGATTCATTTCAATGTTTATTTTATTGTACAACAGTGTATTATCAAGGTTATCCTTTCACTGTTATTGACGATACATAATATAGTACTAATTGTACCAAAAAACCGAAGCGTGTTCCACGTAAAACCGCTATACACAAGCACGCGTCAATGCTTAGTGTCAAGTAAGCCATAAAACCATTCATAAGTTAAATCAACCAATGTTTGCTGTTTTCGATATTATATTTAAAATATACGAATGTTTACTGTTTACAATACCAAGATTGCTGTTTTCGATATCATATGTTAAAACAAAATAATGTTTGCTGTTTTCGATATCATATAGAAATCCACATGAATGTCAGCTTTCTACGATATCATGAACTAAACATATGAAGGCTTTTTAATATTGAAGTATACATATGTTTACCATTTGCAGATATCATATAAACAAACGTGAAAGCTGTTTTCGATATTAATAATATTATCTTTTGCTGTTTACGACATCCTATACTAAAGTATACTTATGTTTGATGTTGACGATATCATATACTTAAGCATACTAATGTTTGATGTTTACGGTATCATATACTAAAGTATACTAATGTTTGCTGTTTACGGTATCATGTACTAAAGCATACTAATGTTTGCTATTTACGGTACGGTATCCTATACTATAGCATACTTAAGTTTGCTGTCTACGGTATCATATACTAAAGTATACTAATGTTTGCTGTTTACGGTATCATATACTAAAGTATACTAATGTTTACTGTTTACGATATCATATTCTTAAGCATGCTAATGTTTGCTATTTACGGTACGGTATCCTATACTAAAGCATACTAATGTTTGCTGTCTACGGTATCATATACTAAAGTATACTAATGTTTGCTGTTTACGGTATCATATACTAAAGCATACTAATGTTTGCTGTTTACGGTACGGTATCCTATACTAAAGCATACTAATGTTTGATGTTTACGGTATCATATACTAAAGTATACTAATGTTTGCTGTTTACGGTATCATATACTTAAGCATACTAATGTTTGCTATTTACGGTACGGTATCCTATACTAAAGCATACTAATGTTTGATGTTTACGGTATCATATACTAAAGCATACTAATGTTTGCTGTCTACGGTATCATATACTAAAGCATACTAATGTGTGCTGTCTACGGTATTATATACTAAAGCATACTAATGTTTGCTATTTACGGTACAGTATCCTATGCTAAAGCAAACTAATGTTTGCTGTCTACGGTATCATATACTAAAGCATACTAATGTTTGCTGTCTACGGTATCATATACTAAAGCATACTAATGTTTGCTGTCTACGGTATCATATACAAAAGCATACTAATGTTGGATGTTTACGGTATCATATACTTAAGTATACTAATGTTTGCTGTCTACGGTATCATATATGAAAGCATACTAATGTTTGATGTTTACGATATCAAATACTAAAACATACTAATGTTTGCTGTTTACGATATCATATACTAAACCATACTAATGTTTGCTGCTTACGGTATCCTGTACTAAAGCATACTTATGTTTGATGATTACGATATCCTATACTTAAACATACTAATGTTTGATGTATACGATTTCCTATAATAAAGTATACTTATGTTTGCTGTTAACGATTTTCTATACTACAGTAGACTAATGTTTGCTGTTTATGGTATCCTGTACTAAAGCATAGTAATGTTTGCTGTTTACGATATCATATGCTAAAACATACTAATGTTTGCTGTTTACGGTAGCATATACTAAAGCATACTAATGTTTGTTGTTTACGATATCCTATACTTAAGTATACTTATGTTTGCTGTTTACGGTATCATATACTAAAACAAACTAATGTTTGCTGTTTACGGTATCATATACTAAAGCATACTAATGTTTGCTATTAACGATATCATATACTTAAACATTCCAATGTTTGCTGTTTACGATATCATATACTAAAGCATATTAATGTTTGCTGTCTACGGTATTATATACTTAAGCATACTAATGTTTACTGATTACGATATCATATACTAAAACATATCAATGTTTGCTGTTTACGATATCATATAATAAAGCACACTAATGTTTGATGTTTAAGGTATCATATACTACAGCATACTAATATTTGATGTTTACGGTATCATATACTAAAACATACTAATGTTTGCTGTTTACGGTATCATATACTAAAGCATACTGATGTTTGCTGTTGACGGTATCATATATTTAAGCATACTAATGCTTGCTGTTTACGATATCATATATTAAAATATACCAATGTTATCTTTTACGATATCATATACTAAAATATACCAAAGTTATCTGTTTGCTATATCTTATACTAAAAAGTACTAATGTTTGCTGTTTACGATATCATATACTAAACTTGAACATACTTATGTATGCTGTTTACAGTATCTGATACTAAAGCATACCATATTTGCTGTTTACGATATCATATACTTAAACATACCAATGTTTGCTGTTTACGATATCATATACTAAAGTATACCAATGTTTGCTGTTTACGATATCATATACTTAAACATACCAATGTTTGCTGTTAACGATATCCTATACTAAAACATACTAATGTTTGCTGTTTACGATATCATATACTAAACTTGAACATACTAATGTTTGCTGTTTACAGTATCTGATACTAAAGCATACCAATGTTAACTGTTTACGATATCATATACTTAAACATACCAATGTTTGCTGTTAACGATATCATATACTAAAACATACTAATGTTTGCTTTTTACGGTATCATATACTTAAGCATACTAATGTTTGCTGTTTACAATATCATATACTAAAACATATCAATGTTTGCTGTTTACGAAATCATATAATAAAGCACACTAATGTTTGATGTTTAAGGTATCATATACTAAAGCATACTAATGTTTGATGTTTACGGTATCATATACTAAAGCATACTAATGTTTGATGTTTACAGTATCATATACTAAAGCATGTTTAAGGTATCATATACTAAAACATACTAATGTTTGATGATTACAGTATCATATACTAAAGCATGTTTAAGGTATCATATACTAAAACATACTAATGTTTGATGTTTACAGTATCATATACTAAAGCATACCAATGTTTGCTGTTAACTATATCCTATACTAAAACATACTAATGTTTACAGTTTACGATATCATATACTAAACTTGAACATACTAATGTTTGCTGTTTACAGTATCTGATACTAAAGCATACCAATGTTTGCTGTTTACGATATCATATACTTAAACATACCAATGTTTGCTGTTAACGATATCATATACTAAAACATACTAATGTTTGATGTTTAAGGTATCATATACTAAAGCATACTAATGTTTGATGTTTACGGTATCATATACTAAAGCATACTAATGTTTGATGTTTACAGTAGCATATACTAAAGCATGTTTAAGGTATCATATACTAAAACATACTAATGTTTGATGTTTACAGTATCATATACTAAAACATACTAATGTTTGATGTTTACGGTATCATATACTAAAACATACTAATGTTTGCTGTTTACGGTATCATATACTAAAGCATACTGATATTTGCTGTTTACGGTATCATATATTTAAGCATACTAATGTTTGCTGTTTACGATATCATATACTAAAATATACCAATGTTATCTTTTACGATATCATATACTAACATATACCAATGTTATCTGTTTACGATATCCTATACTAAAAAGTACTAATGTTTGCTGTTTACGATATGATATACCAAACCTGAACATACTAAAGTTTAATGTTTACAGTATCTGATACTAAAGCATACCAATGTTTGCTGTTTACGATATTATATGCTAAAACATACCAATGTTTGCTGTTTACGATATCATATACTAAAACATACCAATGTTTGCTGTCTACGATATCATATACTAAAACATATTAAAGTTTGCTGTTTACGATATCATATACTTAAATATACCAATGTTTGCTGTTTACGATATCATATACTAAAGTATACCAATGTTTGCTGTTAACGATATCATATACTAAAACATACTAATGTTTGCTGTCTACGATATCATATAATTAAGCATACTAATGTTTGCTGTTTACGATATCATATACTAAAACATACCAATGTTTGCTGTTTACGATATCATATACTAAAACATACCAATGTTTGCTGTCTACGATATCATATACTTAAGCATACTACTGTTTACTGTTTACGATATCCTATACTAAAGCATACCAATGTTTGCTGTTTATGGTATCCTATACTAAAACATACTAATGTTTGCTGTTTACGATATCATATACTAAAGCATTGAAGCTATTGACCGAGAAGACGCTGTCTCGGTCAATAGCTTCCTGCTTTGGGCCAATAGTCATTTTACTTAGATAAATAATTCTAACCATTGACCGCTAAAAAGGTAGATAGTTGTATAATACAAACTAACGTCATTATATAAACATACCAGTAATGCCTAATTCTTATTTGGCCTGCGATGTGTCTACAGAGCCTTATCCTGTACCCACCTTCCCGTGCGGCCTCCGTGAGATTTTCGTATGGATTCATGGGCGCTGCGACCTTGACGATTTTGTTTAGCGAGAAGTTATAAAAAAATGAAAAAGTCGTAAGCCCGTGCCCATAGACATGTCGTAGGTGGCATTGCACAACCCCACACAGGCACCGCGCGGAGGCCGCTGTTTACTGTATCCTATACTAAAACATACCAATGTTAGCTGTTAACGATATCATATATTTAAGCATACTGATGTTTGCCTTTTACGATATCATATACTAAAGCATACTAATGTTTGCTGTTTACGGTATCATATACTTAAACATACTAATGTTTCCTGTTTCCGATATCATATGCTAAAGCATACTAATATTTGCTGTTCACGGTATCATATACTAAAGCATACTAATGTTTGCTGTTTACGGTATCATATACTAAACATACAATGTTTGCTGTTTACGATATCATATTCTAAAGCATACTAATGTTTGCTGTTTACGGTATCATATACTAAAGCATACTAATGTTAGCTGTTTACGGTATCATATACTAAAGCATACTAATGTTTGCTTTTAACGGTATCCTATACTTAAGCATACTAATGTTTGCTGTTTACCGTATCATATACTAAAGCATACTAATTTTTGCTGTATTCGATATCATATACTAATGTATACTAATGTTTGCTGTTTACGGTATCATATACTAAATCATACTAATGTTTACTGTTTACGATATTATATACTTAAGCATACTAATGTTTGCTGTTTACGATATCATATACTAAATCATACTAATGTTTACTGTTTACGATATTATATACTTAAGCATACTAATGTTTGCTGTTTACGGTATCATATACTAAATCATACTAATGTTTACTGTTTACGATATTATATACTTAAGCATACTTATGTTTGCTGTTTACGATATCATATACTAAAAGATACGACTGAATGTTTGCAATTGACTATGTCTTATAATAAAACGTTCCTATTTATAATAGCATATAAAATCTATCTATGATTTCTTATACTAACATATACGAATGTTTAAATCATTTATTGTATCTTATAATAAAATATAGAAATGCTTACTGTTTATAATATCATATTCTAACATATACTAATGCATACCATTTACAATATAACATACTGAAACATACAAGCGTTAATACTTTATTGTATAATAATAAAACATCCTAATGTTATCTATTTATACAATCACATTGTAACATTATATGGTATGACACCCTGCAACAGAAGCGCTGAAAACTTAACATATAACAAAACAAACCTATACTGTGGTTAAACAGTTTACAATATAGAATGTCGAATATTTATTACTATATAATTATAATATAACATATCCTATTTTTATATTCAAAAGCTTCTATAGATGAATACAAATATAAAAAAACACGAATTAAAATTTATTTATTAAAATATTAAGATACAATAAAACTTTCAGAATCCATCTAACATAAAACAACAGTGTAAGAAACGCGCTTTGCACGTAATTAAATAATACAGTACCTGCCATAAAACTATATAAAATGTACAGTAACCGATCCTCCAATAAGTCAAATATAAACCACACGATATAAAGGTTAATACTTTTAAGTGTTAAATCATTCAGAACACAATTAAAATGCCCTTATGTTTGTAGATCTATATATATACACTCCGGTAAATAAATCACACATAGATAAATCCGTGCACGTCCTGATACAAGTTCACATATACCACTACCGCGTTGGCAGTATTTGGAGGTATTTATGGGGTTAAATCTGTATCAATATGCTCTAATTGGGTAATAGATACACTTTTAAGTAACCGATATGTGTAGCCTACCGGCCGATTATCAATACAAGTCAGACACAATACACCAAATACGGACATTTTAAGAACGGAGCAAATATTTTATTTGTCTCTATACATATAGTACATCGTCATGTATGAATAAAACAAATATACAAACAGATTATTAATTATAGTCACATGAAAGATAATAATAATATATATTTATTCTTCTTTTCCCTTTTTTCTCTTTTTTTTTGTCTGCCAAGCTCTACTTTGTTATCACCATTTAATACAGCAAAGCATTCAATATCCCTTTAAATCACAGTGTGTCCGGTGTCTCAAATAGTGATATAATACGGCAGGTAAAAAGTGAACACTCGCATAAAGATACTATCATACTTCCTCATGCATTCCCACGCATGTCCCCATATAACACAAAGTGTGTATATTAATCCCGTGTATATGATATGATAAATAAGCAGTGATATCTGATTTATGTACACAGTACATTTATGTGGATTATGTAATGTGAAAGTTTTTACCTACATTCTGTTGTATATATCGATCACTGACATACTTTATTAGAAATCTATAGTATAAATATACGTCACGTGTATACGCTCTGTTACGAGTTATAAGCAGTTGTACTTTTGGTAATATTTAAGAGAGCATGATATCTTAAAAAAGGGGAGATCTGACGTAATTTTGGATCAAACACTACAATAGAACAAATGAACCTCTCTTTGGGCTCCATATTGTTTGACTGATTAGGCCTATATGTTAGTGATTAAAAATGGTATTTTAGCAGTAGAAGATGAAATACGATTGTCTTAGCAGCAGAAGATGAAAAATGAATTGAGTGCAAACTTTATGGGCGATTTGATGTGAAACAGGGGACGGGAGGGGTTAATGTCACACTTACATTATTTTCTGTCTTCGTGGATGACACTGTGACAAAGGGTAATGACCTTGGTATCCATTTCGGCAACTCCAAAGTGTCGATATCGCACATATTGAGCAACATTTATAGACAATGCTTGATATTTTACACAACCTTGGTATCCATTTCGGCAACTCCAAAGTGTCGATATCGCACATATTGAGCAACATTTATAGACAATGCTTGATATTTTACACAACCTTGGTATCCATTTCGGCAACTCCAAAGTGTCGATATCGCACATACTGAGCAACATTATAGACAATGCTTAATATTTTACACAACCTTGGTATCCATTTCGGCAACTCCAAAGTGTCGATATCGCACATATTGAGCAACATTTATAGACAATGCTTGATATTTTACACAACCTTGGTATCCATTTCGGCAACTCCAAAAGTGCCGATATGGCACATATTGAGCAACATTTATAGACAATGCTTGATATTTTACACAACCTTGGTATCCATTTCGGCAACTCCAAAGTGTCGATATCGCACATATTGAGCAACATTTATAGACAATGCTTGATATTTTACACAACCTTGGTATCCATTTCGGCAACTCCAAAGTGTCGATATCGCACATATTGAGCAACATTTATAGACAATGCTTGATATTTTACACAACCTTGGTATCCATTTCGGCAACTCCAAAGTGTCGATATCGCACATATTGAGCAACATTTATAGATAATGCTTGATATTTTACACAACCTTGGTATCCATTTCGGCAACTCCAAAGTGTCGATATCGCACATATTGAGCAACATTTATAGACAATGCTTGATATTTTACACAACCTTGGTATCCATTTCGGCAACTCCAAAGTGTCGATATCGCACATATTGAGCAACATTTATAGACAATGCTTGATATTTTACACAACCTTGGTATCCATTTCGGCAACTCCAAAAGTGCCGATATCGCACATATTGAGCAACATTTATAGACAATGCTTGATATTTTACACAACCTTGGTATCCATTTCGGCAACTCCAAAGTGTCGATATCGCACATATTGAGCAACATTTATAGACAATGCTTGATATTTTACACAACCTTGGTATCCATTTCGGCAACTCCAAAAGTGCCGATATCGCACATATTGAGCAACATTAATAGACAATGCTTGATATTTTACACAACCTTGGTATCCATTTCGGCAACTCCAAAGTGCCGATATCGCACATATTGAGCAACATTTATAGACAATGCTTGATATTTTACACAACCTTGGTATCCATTTCGGCAACTCCAAAGTGCCGATATCGCACATATTGAGCAACATTTATAGACAATGCTTGATATTTTACACAACCTTGGTATCCATTTCGGCAACTCCAAAGTGCCGATATCGCACATATTGAGCAACATTTATAGACAATGCTTGATATTTTACACAACTGCTGCAAGATATAGAGTTCTAATTAACACGGACAAATTACACTTCGTGCATTTCCGGAAAAATCGAACAGCCAAGACAGAAAATATTGTTTACCATCAGTTATAGTATTCTTAACATTGTTGAGAGAGGAACAGGTACTTAGTGAGAATTTTCACTTGATTGGTCGTTTCTCCTACCTCTTTGAAGTTTTAGCAAAATTAAGAATGGATCAAAATGATTTCAAACAAACTCACAATTTTAAAGACATTGGATTCAAATAATATATTTCATTCAGGCCTCATTCCAATATTAGACCGTTGTTCTGCCGTATAAGGTTTCATACAGCGTCAGACAATACACAACATTCAACATCGTGCTTTATGATACTTCTTGGCATTCGGACTTGGAGATAAGGCTGTCGTGTAACCATAGCCATGGCGTCTCAATGCCTTGTTAGTTGACCATATTAGCTGCTGAGGTTTTAGTAAAGCCATAAGAGGTATAACGTACGGTAATAACTAATTAAATGATCTAAAAACTATTATGTCTAAAACTATCATAACGTGACATCAATAGGGCAGTAAGTATAAACATAAATATGATTACGCTCAAGTTCAACTATTTCGGTATTTCAGAAACAGAATGAAATCATGTTAATATTATGTCTAAGTAAAACTTAATTGAACATGTTTCTATTAAAACCATTTCCATTTGAAGACAATTAAAATCAAGATAACTGATTAGTATATATATATTTCGAAACAAAGTTATGTATACAATATCTCATGTTGAAAATGTTAATTTATGTTAAAATGATGTGTGTTTTTTTCTCAAATGCAAACAGATTACAGTATTCATTATCAACGTAGATTAATACAACTATTCTTTATTTACACATGCCTTATTAATAAAAAAGATCTATAGTACGTTGAACATGGTGCATATTTATAATATTAAAATAAATAAATATGTTGAACCTACGTTGTTAAAATATTTAAATACCTATATAGAACACCAGTATTAACCAGATTAGAGATAAAGATAATCTTATCTAATCTTTATCTTATCATTGAAAAAGAGGCAGGTCGTAAGGAACTTTATATATAAATTCACTGTACTATATAATATATCGACGCAACAATATTATACCGGTAATAATCAAACATCTATCAACTTTATAAAAACTAAAAAATATTACATTCATCTTTCTATATTTAAAGCAAATATATATAATATTTATTTCAGTCTCATCTATGTACAACGCAATAATAATAACATTAATAGCATACACAATATGTACATAGCCATTCAAATATATGAATTACAGGAGACTATTACACAATGCAAAAGAAAAAAAAGAGCACTATTGCACAATATAAAAATATCTTAAAATATCGAGTATCAGATCAGAAAAAAATGATTTGCAGCGTGCACATAGGAGTTGATAAAAAGGTAACATTTTAGATATAAAACAAACAAATGCATTATTTACAAAGGTAAAATGCACGTCTTTGTAATATATTATAATAGGTTTTGGCACAATCACGAATCAAAGATGAGCGGGAAAATAAGAATGCCGTCTTATCAACACTTGACACATTATAAAAATTAGCATTAATTGCAGCTGCTTTTTCAAATAAAATATTTCTTAGATCATTATAAAGATATACACAATATACATCCAATTTTTACAAGAAACGTTAGCTTTAAAGTAAGACCAGAGAGCAATTCGTTTATTGATTCTACACGCACTTTCATTCATAGAGGAAAGGCGATTCCAGTATGTTGAAATAGTTTTCCATTGACGAACAATAGTAGGCTGCCGAACTATTTCACCAACACTAGCTGAATTTGGCGTCTATTAAAAGAATCGCATGGCACGGTTATGAACAGCATCAATACATGAAAATAATTAACGACCCCATATTGTAACCCCATAATTAATTACAGGTCATACAATGGAGTCATAAAGTTTTGTATATACGTTATTAGGAACTCCTCCAATTATTTTGCATTTGGCAATTAAAATACCAAGGGCACGACTTCAACCCTGTGCGTACTATACCAAGATAAGTGTATTTACCAACCATGTGTAAGATTTCATTACCACACTGGAATACACAATCAGTTTTAGGAGTTGAATTTGGTCGGAAATGTATAACATTACTCTTGTTACTCTTCATAAACATATTTGTGGAGCGCGTGGTCCAGTGGTAGAACACCGAACCCATGATCGGAGGGTCGTTGGTTCGATCCTCCGCCACGGCTATGTGTGGTGTCCTTGAGCAAGACACTTGTCCGAATTTGCTTAGTACTGGTTCTAACCGGGAATACTTCGAGCGTGAGTTGTAATAACTTGTGCCACAATCGAATTAAATAAATAAGACATATCATTTAAATCACACCAATCAGATAGGGCAGATAATATTCTCTGTAAATCAGTTTTATTTTCGGCCAACAGTACGATGTCATCGGCATACATTAAGATATAAATGTATTCATTATTAAACGATATTCTAAAATTTAGACTTTTCAGAACAACAAAGGAGATAAGATACAACCTTGTCTTAGCACACAATGTACACAAAACCACTCAGTATAAGGTTATTCACTCTAACATATGACGAAACAGAGACGTATGATGACTTTAAAGCAAGAAGCATTTTACAACAAATACCATTATCAAAAAATCTTTTCAAAAACAATATCCCTATGTTTATAGTCACAAGCTTTTCGAAAGTCTATGAAAGCACAATATGTAGACTTTTCCTCGTGTCAATAATACTTGTAAGCACCGCGTTTGACCCCCAGTACAAAGATGTTTTAGTAATATGGTTACTAATAACAATGACAAGATGAGCCTGCTTGCCAGCAAATGGAATACCGTCCACCAGTTCACTATTACAAGCAAGTAAATATGACGATATTCATTTCCAACAAAAATTTTGACACATCTGTATGTCAGTCAAATGACTGTCGGGTGGGATAATTAATTTCAATTTATGCCTATATTATGTCTTTTTTAGAATATATATGTACATCTATGAGTGATCCAATACAAGGAATATTGCACATAAACTAGTAGTAAATGATTAATTTATTGATTTGTTTAATTTATACTACGGGGAATTCGGGCAAAAATTTTCAATAAAGGGAGGCAACTGTTAATTTGCTATTCAATGTATACTAGCTGGGTTGTCGTTTAACGTTTTTTTTTTTTTAGATCAGTCCCATTGAGGACTTCCAAAACTAAGCTTGCGGTAATTGCGACGCCCCATTGTACGCAAGACCCAAATCAGCCCGCGCTCAGCTGTGCGGTATAATCCGGGTCTTACATTAACGTATGGCTCCGCTATCAGAAGTTGTACATATAGAGTCTCTAAGATGATATATAGCAAAGCTGAACAGTGTAGACCCCCGTTGTGCGCGATCTGATCCAGGTATAAATTACACACTGGTCCCAAATTGCCAACAGCCCAGTTTTTGCAGAATGTGTCTCATATTTAAATAGTTTGATCTTACAACAATGATTCGTTGCACTTTATTATTTTATAGGTATGTCAGCGAAAAGTTTTGGAGAATCCAATCGCACTGGTTTAGTGATTACAATTGGCTTCGGTTTTCAAGATCGATCGGCAGAGTATACTGTGCCCCATGCTACTTGTTTGCTGGTACGATGAACAATCCCTTAGTGTCAACAGCCGCAACTGACCCCAGCAACATTGGTAAAATGTCCAAACATGCAGTGAACGATGTACACAAAAATCTATGGATGCTGGGGAAAACTTTAGGCGTATAATAGCTTGCGAAGAAAAATACATACTTTCGTCTATGTCATCTTCATACAACTTTCTTGTACAGAGAACTCGCAAAATCCTCCATGCTATATAGTAGAAACTATTGTTTTATGTGGAAGACAAAATCTACCTCCACGTGGGCATGAAGTAGAGCGTGGAAAACTTATGGCGCTACTTGAGTATCAAACTCAGTGTTAAATAACTATTTAAAAATTGGTGACCCAAGAATGATGTATACCTCAAATAAAATTCAAAATGAATCAATATTTGTGTTGAACAGATAAAAATTGCCATAGTTCAATCAAAATGGCAACAGTGTGCCGTTTTTCTGATTCATGGCCGACGAGCCAACGGATGCATCAACCATGGAGCAAATGGCCCTTTGCCTACGATATTTTTCATCATGACTCGCGTTCCTTAGTACAGAATTTCATTTGTGTTTGCTGAATGCGAGGCAACAACCGGATAATAATTGTCAGAAGTATTTTTGCTACAGCTGAGAAATGCTAGTGTTGACCTGGAAAAATGCGTGGCCAGGGTTACGATGGGGCGTCAAATATGTCCGGGAAATTCCGTGGCGTGCAAGCTCGTACCAAACAGGAACTTCCCCAAGCGAAATACACGCACTGTAAACACATTGCCTGAGCTTAGCTATGCTACATGCATCGGAAGAACTGTTAGCACGTAATATGATAAAAACTGTTCAAGAATTTGCGTTCTGCTTCACCCACTCTAGCAAGTGACTTCTACACTACAAGGAGACACTTGCAAATGACGAAGAGAGCTGGGCGGCAATGAATCACAGAACAAAACTACAGTCGCTATCTGAAACGCAACGGGCTGCGTTGCACACGATCGGATGCTCCTGTCAAAGTGTCGTAGCTTTGAGTGTGAATTACGGCGATAGCGATGCCGGGCCATTTAAACTCACAATTACTCAAGTTGGGTTTATAGTCGGCGGACGTGGAGCACTCACGACCACGGGTACCTAATGCAAGAAGGCAACAATATCGTCAAAATGTTCCGACTGATACAATCTCGGATTACTGGAAGCGTAACATGTTCTTTCAGTTTGATGACCACCTAATTACGGAACTGTCTGATAGACTTCTTCAGGTTGAAGATCGCTTAAATGCCCAGTACACGATTCCATTAAACCTAGCCCACCTTGCTGACGACACGGTCCAGTCCATCTAGAACACCAATCAGATCTACCCGCACAGAACGTCGCAGACTTTGAATGTGAAATATGTCAGTGGAAAAAAGACACCTTGTAGAAGCAACACCATCATCCACTCTTGGTTATACATTGGCAAATGCCAACAGGGAATTGTACCCAAATATAGTGACCGGTTTACATATTCTGCTTACCATGCCGATAACCACTGCTACTGCAGAACGTTTGAAAACCAACCTTCGGTCTACAATGTCCACGGGTAGACTGTCTGGATTGGGGCTCATATACACACATAGTTACAGATAGATCAATACGAGCAGGGTCAGTGATGTCTTCGCTGGAAGAAAGGATAGAAGACTAGCTCTGCTGTTTAATGTTAAGGACTGATTGAGTAGGTCTCATGTAGGCTAGTCATAAGTGTATTCTTTCTCCGTGTTGACCGCTCTCTATCTCTATGATCACGTTTTATCGATGAACCGTCATGCGTTCAGTTACTTTTAAAAAGCGAAAAGCAACATTTTGACCCAGAGAGGGAATGGTCAGTAATATTTATTCAGTATATATATCTTAGCTATAAAAAAATTCAGAAATCGTCACAGCGTTGTTCTTGATAAACTAGTAGATGCAACTACATGTACATGTATGCGTTTAAATTGCTTTATTAATACATGTTGTACTCTTATGTAATTATAATTCGTATTGTTCCAAAACCGACCAAGTATTCGGGGACAGTTTTTTTGTGTTTCGGGTATCATTTTTATAACGGCAGTACCATTACATTGCCATGCGCGACTTTGAACTGTGTGTTTCTTCTAGGCATTTTTTTTTGGACAAGCCCCGTGGTTAAGCCATAGTACTACCATTAGAAACAGGAAATGCGTCCGTCGGTAGCATAATGGCGGATATAAATAATCCTTGTTAATACTTATTTTAAAAAGGCTTTTTCCTCGTTCAAAACTCCTTTTATGGCATTATTGGTGCATTTTAAACATTCTGTAAGCATTGTCAGGTTTGAATTGTGAGTTTAGAAGAAAAAATGATACTTGGAAATTTGGGTACGAATACACGATTCCCGAAGTTTATTTCACTTTGTCAACAACCACGTGCACGCTGGAGACCCCAACTTTTCTCATCGTATTTTAGTAGTGCACAGGTCGACAAACAATAAAATGTAAGCTTTATTTCTTTCATTTGTGTATACCTATACATGACAAGCATCCAAACTTTTTAACTATAGAATAACTAACAACAATTAATAATGGGCCACGTTGCGCTGCATCAATCGGCGCCAGAGAACACATTGGCTTGTGGTCCGAGTTAATCAGTTATGTCCCTTGTTGTTGTTACGCCATTTGTCGGAATGATATAGTTTGTTAATTTATCTGTTTATCTGCTAATTTCTATGTTTTCTGCAAATTATCCGTCAGGGCCTTGTAAGTATTTATTTATTTTTATATATTACCTACAAGACTCGCGTTTTTTTCCGTAGTTTTTGCAGTCCGTGGAAATATAAGGCAATAAGACGTCAGGTGGGCTAATATGCACACACGCTAGTGCATATCAAAGCACGTTGTCGAACGATTTGATATTTTTGTTTTTGATCGACCTCTAGTCCCACCCCTGTTACGGTGATTAAACAGTTAAATGAGACTAGCACACACGCGTGTGTGCTTTTCCACAACGCCAACACACGGTAACACAGTAACTGGCTAACGTAAGCAACTCGTCGAGTTTTCATGAAACGACTGTTGTAAGAGTTATATACCTTTGTCCTGTTTTTTATTTTTCACATCACTTGCAGCGGAACTAGCGAGACCCTCCCAGGGTATTGGAAAATCTGGGGAACATGGCCAATTATTTTTAGTGATCTGGGAACAATTGGCCATTATTTCAGGGATCTATTGATTAAAGGTCTTGTTGTAGAGATCTGAAAGAAATACTTCTGAAGAACTATGGCAAATACTTTTAAAGATCTGGGGAACAATGGTTATTACTTTAAAGGCCCATCGCCGGTAGCTGCTACAAACAACATTATAGGCGGGGCTTATCACTAGCAGCCGACAAGTTTACATCCGTTATTTGATAATACTCATGTCCAACATAAGCTGTAACTACCTGCATAGCCATAGAGGATACTGCCTGTTGCAAGTTGTTCTAAACAACAATGTTTATTGTATGTGCTGGTTCCTCAGTATTATGGATTGAAATAAAGGTTTCCCCAGACTTACTACAGCAAACACAGCATTCAAATATATTGCAATGGCCATCTTGTCTGCATGCATAATAAACAAAATTGCTAATTAGGTACATCCAATTTATAGTTTCATGCTGGGTTACATATAGCACATCTCTGGTCATGATCAAAGAGATAAGTGAAATTATTGGGGTCAAGTTCTATGGATTAGTACATTATTTACCTAGAGAGAATGAAGTTATTTATGAAAAATAGTTTATCTTATTTATTATGGACTAATATCAAATGGGCTTACATGTTGTAATGAATTGTAAATAAATTGCTTGGACACAAGTAAAGGGCAAACAATTATTTGTGAGACAAAACATACAAAGACTGAAAAATAAAGAAAATTATAGAATGACCCATTCCATTTAGGTTCACAATTTCCATGGCAACACTTACAAATGGAAGAAAATTGTGGAAATACTTTGAAGGTTTCGAGGGAACAGTTTTGTTTATTATTTCATTTATTTGATTATACTGAGTGTGATTTTGAGGATCATTTAGTTACAACCAGACTGTTCAATTAATGTTGATGAAATAGTTAGACAAATAACAAAAAGGAATTATTTATTGTCAGATGGCAATCAGGACAAAAATTGAGGCACAGATGGAGAAAATGCTGAAGTGATTATGATACTGATGATGACGATAAAAATAAATACATTCCTGTAGAACAATTATGGATATTGTTTTCATGTCAGTTTATTTCAAAATCAGTTTTGGCTAGGTGAATTTTCATTTCCTAATCAAAGAAACAGTCATTTACCAAAACGTAGATACAGAAAGTACTTGAATATGTTTTCAAATGTAGGAGTTTGGTTCCTACTTCATTATGGTTCATACACAAACATCCAAGGCCACCTATATAGCAATAAGTGTTTTTAATTGAAGGCTGTGACATAAGAACTGTACAAACAATAAAATGACATTGATGACATTTAATTGCAAAAAACAAAACTTTAAAGTTATTTCCAAAAGGAAGTTATTGTGAATTATGGGATTCAAAACAATGATCAACCGAGGTAAGTGTGAATGGTAACTTATTTGCATCCAAATAAAAAAGCAAGTATGCATGTATCTGAGATAAGCCATAAACTACAATGTATTATCATTTGTTTATATATGAAAAGGGCAGAAATATTATGAAGATTGATGTTCCTAAACATGTAATTCACAAACTGAGAGTCAAACACATTATTCTACTCTGAGATATCAAACACTGTATGGCTACTCACCAGTGGGTAATACACACCTCAAAGCAACAGTTGCTGTTTACGCCACGTGACAAGGGTCAAACGGGGTTCAAAATTCAAATATTTAGCAAATTTTCCTTGATATTTCAATTTTGTAGCGACTAATACTACTTTGTTTCAGGGAGCTTTTGTGAATAAAGGACATTTGTATAAAGACAAAATATGTCCCTACAACTGCACTTCTTTTTGAAAATAATGACAACTTTGTTACTATCTTTTACAGAAAAACATCTCCCAATTCAACAGTGTTGCAAGAAAGTGCCACCATTTGAAATTAGGCTCCTCCCATTTCTTTTTATAGAAAAGTTTGGAGTTTAAGAGATCTAGGGAACAGGGACCCCATGTGAGGGCCTCACTAGTACAGCTGAAATTGTGATATTTTAAAGTATGGATGTGTTAGGGGTTTCGATCTTGCTTGTAACTGACACTTAATTCTTGAAAATGCATAGAATGTTTAAATGAATATTAAATAATTCTCTTAAAAAAACAACTACATGCTTATTTTCTTCATAATTTACATTTAGACCAAGGCAAGGAGTTGTATATAAGGACAGGACACTTGCATCACCTGACTAAATGTTGATAAAATCTCACATGAAGGATTAATATTTTGGCAAATGAATCATTCATAATTCACAGGCAACTGATTTTCTTGTACTTAAACTTAAGTTGTATGTAACCATAGATGTTTAAACATGTTTTGATCAATCAAAATAATCTTGAATTATAGATATTGAGGTTTGAAGGAAAATTTCACATAATGTGTCATTATTTTAACACTGCAGTATACAAATTTTGTAATCAAAAGTATTTTTTTTAGTATTTCAAAAATGTTAAACACAAATCTTAGTGTTTTTCAAAATTCGTTTATGAATTCAAGTCTTAGAATATTCTTAAGAATGTTTGGTGAATACCACTCCAAGTTATTACCAACCACTGTGTAATGTCAGCACTAAAATCAGTTTGATGAAACCTATTTTGTGAGCATTCTCGATCTCTAAGTTGTTCTCTTTTTGTTAATTAAAAACAACAGACAAACAAAAAGCAGCAGAAAGAAGTTGCTTTATCATGATACTGGACATAAACATTTAAGTGTCCAATTATTTGATACATATGGCTGAGTGGCCATGGTCAGCTGTGTAAATGTCAGAAATTGGCATCCACTCTTCACGTGTTTACTGTAGCAATGGGTCTTTGTACCTTACATAAAACACATAAAAACGTTTATTGACCTTAAATAGTGCCGTACTTGTTGGTAATCAAAAAATTTGTTTATTTAGAGATATTACCCACTTACCAGGCTCTAATGATAACAAAGGACAGAACTTCAGGTGAATAGGCATATAATTGGCTGTTTTGTAACGTTAGTTGAAATCAGATTAGATGGATTTAATTCTTGATGTGCCGTATCAATTATCTTGATGTACAGTATCAATTAAAAATCCACTTTATTATTAGAAACATCAATGACTTGGTCTGGAATCTAGTTCATGTGATGACCTTAAAAGGAATTTATCAGGATTTTTCAAACTTTTAAAATTGGCTATACTATATCTTTTCTAATATAACATGATTCATGCCTATATATACTCACTGACCCCTGGTATTGTCAAATATATATATATTTACACCTGTCAAAATAGTATATTAAAAAGAGATTTCCAAACTTGAGCTATGCATCTAGGCTTTGACTAAAATAGATATTCCCGCTTAAAAGTGTAACATATTTTTTGACATAATAAATGAATCACATGATATCATTTTGATTTTAGATTAATCCGTTATACATGGGTGGATCCAGAGTTTTAGTTTAGAGGAGGGGCTAGGGTGCCACTCAAAATCTGAATGGGCAAACACGTTTTCAGTGGAAATTTAATGTATTTTAATAACATTTAGGAGTTTAGGCGGAGGAGGCATACTCCGCTTATGTAAAGAGTAGATCTGCTGTTGATAGAGGTTTACACCTAGTAAAAATGGTTTCATCTTAGAAGAGTCAGAATGACGTCAAGCAGTAGTAAAGTACTGTCTATTTTTAGAATTGGGCTTTCGTTTCAAGTTTACCACTCTAATTTAAATACCAATTTTGTCACGTTTTGGTGAATTTGCCAACCCAAACCATTCAGATTTGATTTATTAATGATAATGAGATGCTTTTCATAAACTTTTTATTATTTTCTAGTGTGTTTTTCTGCCATATTTTCTGGAATGTTTGTGTGTCACTCCGAGGGAGGTGAGTGATACTGCATTATCAATGATTAAATAATTCTCTGATATTATAAAACAAATTTAGTATAAGAGAGGCTGAGCCTGTACATGTATTAACTGTTAGAGAAATTTTCCATGAACATAAAATAAATTATACTGACTTATACAATTATGGGTAACTGCAGCAGTGGTCTAGTGGTAGAGTGTCTGCCTAGAATATGGAAGATCATGGATTCGATCCCCTGCGGGGTTATACCAAAAACCTTCAAAATTGGTACTAGTTGGCATTCAGCATTTAGATGATAATTTAAGGTCTTGCCGTCCTGATATCAGTAAAATGTGACTAGGTGGGGTATCATACCATGTGTCTGTGGCATGATACTCCAGCGTGGAAGATTTCGGAATAAATGTCAAGTAGATACCATCGCGATATGACTAAAAACTGAAAATGACGGTAAACACCCTACAGCGAGTAGTCACATGTATAATATAGAAGATTAAAACAAGATTTATTGATCAGTCCATAACTGGAAATTGTCACAAGTACTGATCATATTATATAAAGTCTATATTTCCAAACATCTATTCACAACCACCACATTGGCAGCTCCAATTTTTTAATATTAGAAAAAGTCACATTTATGAGAAAAGTTGGCAATTACTTGCAGAAGGAATGCAGGTTTTGCTTAGATTGGTTCTGAGCACTTCCTCAACCAGTAAAACATAATTATTATAAATTGTAATATAATGAAAAATACAGTAAACCACATTCAATAGATATGTAATTAGAATGGTAAGGCTATTATAAATTAATTGCTAGATTATCATCCAAATTTTTCTTAAAAACAGGGAGTGCGGGAGGATTTTATTTTTTATTTTATTTTAAATTTTTGATGTATTTGTTATTTTTTGTTGTTGTTTTTTTATTATTATGAAAATAAAAAGGGTTTGGGCAGACGGGGATGATAATCTAGCAATTATTTATTATGGTCTTACTGAACCCTTTACTTCATATAGACGCCTTTGGACACCTCTAATATAGAAGGCTTTTGAATTATTGGGTGAATTATGTTTATATTAACTGACAGAGTGGAAAACAGTGCAGGAAGTGTTCAGATTGCTCATTTTCAAAGGCCTTCTGTGATTGGTGCGGGAAAACGCATATCTATTGAGTAAAGGGTTAATGTCCTGGTTCAAGATTCACTAAATATCTCAGCTTGAGATCATCATCAAAGCATATTATTTAAATACAATGTATTATAACTCCATTTGCATTGATAATTTTGCATGTTATCCTCTACCAATGAGTTAACATATATTCCTACTTTAATTCTATGTGAAGATTTAACCCTTTACTCCATAGATGCGTGTTATCCTGCACCAATCCAAGAAGTCCTTTGAAAACAGTGCAGGAAGAGTTCAGATTGCTCATAACGAGCAATCTGAACACTTCCTGCACTGTTTTCCACTCTGTCAGTTAATATAAACATAATTCACCCAATAATTCAAAATACTTTTATATTAGAGGTGTCCAAAGGCATCTATATCAGAGGTGTCCAAAGGCATCTATATTAGAGGTGCCCAAAGGCGTCTATATGAAGTAAAGGGTTAAATGCTTAATGAGCTCAAACAATTGTTCAGAGGAATTAAGAATTCTGCATTGAGGAAAATCTCATTATAGCTTGACTTCTACACAGTTATTGAATGTGTATTGAATTCCAAGTAATCATTTAGACAAATTTCGATTTTTTAGTTGAGGAAAATCTCAACTTGAGATGTTTAGTGAAAGAAAATCAGATCAGGATCGTGGACCTCAGCTGATCCACTCTGTTTCTTCATAGCACATGCGATTGATCAGTTTGTTTAGGTATTCGCCTTTTTGTCTGTTCATGTGATGCAATAACCTTATTTCAGAGGGAATATATCAGGATTTTTGGAAAATTGGCTAAAAACTTGTTTGTTCCAATAAAGCATGCTTATATATACATACTTACTGACCCAATATTGCCAAATAAAGAGATATCTATTTAAACATGCCAAAAAAATATATCGAAAAGAGATTTCCTAACTTGGCCTATACGCCTAGATTAGACCTAAAATAGATTTCATACTTAAAATTGCAATATATTTTGTGACATATTAAATGAGTCACATGACTATTTGATTTCAGTTTGATTCGTTATACAGGTTTACACGTAGTAAAAATTATATCTTAGAAAGAGTCCAAATGACAATGCGAAGTCGTCAAACAGTATTTAAGTGCTGTCTGTTTTTAGAATGGGGATCGTCATTTCGAGTTTACTACTCCAATCCTAATATCTATTTTGTTATGTTTTGGTGGATTTGACATAAGAAATCATTCAGATTATGTTCATTAATGATGCTTTTTATCCATTTAAATAAGTATTTTATGTTTTAAAGACATTTATAACGTTTTTCCTGAAGTATTTACTCGCTTTAAGCATCTGGTGCTCGACTTGAGATTTTCCTCAACTCAATTTTTTGAAGTGCTATAATTTCATTACCATTGATATTCCCTTTATGTCCTCCCATTAGGAGATTATGAACATGGAATGTTAACAAAACAATATGAAATGTACAAATTATACAGCATTCAGTGTTTACAGGGAACATAAACAAACATTATATACATATATACATATAACATGAAATATTATGATAATCATCAAAGACAGACAGACAGACAGACAGACAGACAGACAGACAGACAGACAGACAGACAGACAGACAGACAGACAGACAGACAGACAGAAGATAGAGAGATGATAGAAAAATAGAGAGAGAGATGATAGGAAATTGAATTAAACATTAATTCAATTTTACAAGAATGACATTTTTCTCATATATATGTATAGCAAAGTTACTGTGCATGCAAACAGATTTGCTTTCCATTTTTGCTATTTCTTTATGTGCTGGATTATTTAAAATTCTTTATCTTAAAAGGTTGTTTAACTTCATGCATGTTATCTTTTACCAAATGTAAAGATTTGTTCCGACTTCACATCTGAGTGGTTATTTTATGTGACATGCTTTCAGGAAATCATTTAGAGTAATTGAGCTTTCTTTACAAAATCTCAACTTGAGATGTCCAATGAAAATGGCCTCAGATTGTTATCAGCTATCTAACATGATACTGCTGAATTTAACAAAAATTGCTCAACAAGTTGACACTATCCAAATAATCTTATGATGAATTTTAAATTCAGAAATATATTTGAATAAATTCTATAAAAATAACTTAGTTTCAGAGACATATAAACAGTAATTAAGTAACTGTCAGTATTAAGATTAACATGCATATAAATTGTTTAAATTTACTATTAAAGATTAGATTTTATGTATTTATTGGTTTAAAAATATTTGCCAATATTATTGAATGGATTGTAAGGCCATAATAAATTAATTGCTAAATTGTCATCCTGCCCACCCCCTAGTTTTCATGCTGCCCCAACCCTTTTTATTTTCATGAAAAAATAATAAAATAAAAAAACTATTATAAAAACATAAAAAAAATTAAAAACATATAATGGTCTTAAGGTGATTTTTTATTTATATTTTGTTAAAAAAAGAGAAATGAAACAGAGAGGTCTAATTCGGACATTTTTAGGTATTGATTGATTTTATGCTGTACACTGCTGGTTTTGTCATGGAAACCTACAGTTTGTTTTGATTTTCTTTTAATTGAGGATTACAGCCATTACAATTTTATTCAATATTGTGAAAATAGGTCAAAATTTACATTCTATGAAAATGAAAAGAACCAGAAATTTATCACCCTCTCTGCCGTAAGAAAGGGTACGCCTGTCGCGATAAACAGTTTCCAACTGTTGTGTAATCTAAAATAGCCATCAGATTTGTAAAGAAATGTCAAAATTATTCAAAAAGACACAGAAAACAAATAGAATTTTATAGACCTTAATATTTAGATCATAATTGTGTAACTGGAATTGAATCCTTGTACAGTTCATGACACAATAAATCTTTATAAACAATATTTTTATGGCAATGTTGCATGACAGTCGTCTACTATGTAGCCAGATTTTGACCATTTGTGGCGGATATTGCTAATTTTAAGTGAATTACCAACTGGTTTTGAAATTTGAAATTATAATTGATTGCTGAACATTCAGTTGAAATTCATTTTATGAGAATCTGGAAAGATTATCTGAGATATCATAACAAACAAATCCAAAAACCACATGCTGAATTCTGATATACATGTAGTTTAATTATAAAATAGAAACTGTAGTCAAGTGTGAACTTTCTTGCCAGTGATTTACTTTTTTGTGCCTCATTTTCTGCTGCAGTTAAAGTTCAAATAAATTACAAATTAATGTCAAGATTTCTATTTAGGTTGTTTTATTGCTAAACTACATGTTTTTGACCACACGAATTTACTGGTTTTCAATTCTAGATCTACCAATCTGATATGCCAGATTCATTAAATTAATCATATATATGATATACTGATTACGTGTATTTGAGAGGACTGTACAGTTGTCTTTTTTCTGTACATGACTGTGTACAATTCAGATAGTTCTTATTAAATTTAAAATGTGCATTATTACAGTTATCATCAACAATGGTACAGTCTGTTTTTGTCTTACAAAAAATGTCTGCTCTTTTTAGTGGTATAAACAACACTATATCATATTACTTCATGGCACTAGTAACTAGAAAGAGCACTGGAAGAAAATGACCAAACATTATAAACTAAGGTATGTTTTGTAATTATAAACCAAATATGCTGCTGCATGTTGGTTACAAGATTTATTTAAGTCTCTAATGTTATCGCCAGGCCTGATTAGCTTAGTTGGTAACACGTCTGCCTATCAATCCAGGCGTCATGAGCTCAAATCCTTGTGTGACAACAGTCTCCGTGATGATTGATATACGACATTATGTCTCATTATCATTCATCTCTCACCACTGATTCAAGTTGGGAAGTTATCAGTAACTTGCAGAGATGGGGTTTGCGCGAGTACTGGTTAAAATCCTAGGAAAGAATGGTTTGTTAACTGATCATCTGCTAGCCCTCGATGGCATAAAAATGACACTAAACAATCAATCAATCAAATATAATCGTCCAAGCTACCATATCAATCAATAAAAAATATATGAATCAGACATTACGATTCATTTAGTAAGGACCGGGCCCAATTAGCTCAGTAGGTTACGAGTCTGAATAGAAATCCATGAATCGTGAGTTCGAACCCGGCAGCAGTCTCCATGATGATTGATATACGACATTGTGTCTCATTATTATTTGTTTCTATTGCTGTTTCAACTAGGGAAGATATCAGTTACTTGCAGAGATGGGGTGTGCTCAAGTACTGGTTAACCTTTCAGGATCCCGGGAAACAGTGGTTAGGTTAACTGCTCATCTGTTAGCCCACGATGGCATAAAAAAGATGCCAAATATTCAGTCAATCAATCAATCAATCACTCCGTAAATACGGGTTTTCCCGCACCAATCACAGAAGGCCTTTGAAAAAAAAGTGCAGGAAGAGTTCAGATTTCTGGTAACGAGCAATCTGAACACTTCCTGCACAGTTTTCCACTCTGTCAGTTAATATAAACATAATTCACCCAATAATTCAAAAGCCTACTGTATTAGGTGTCCAAAGGTGTCTATATTAGAGGTGTCCAAAGGTGTCTATATGAAGTAAAGGGTTAATATAGAACAAGTAATATTTTAGATGAATGCCTGGATAGGAACTAGGTTACCCTGTAGTCGCACAGATGCAATGATCTTGCTTCTTTAAAGAAATTGATTGATTAATTAAGCAATGCAAAGATAATTTAACTGGTAGACACTTAGATAGATCTACTGGCTAACATTTGATTATATATGGCATATCTAGTTCTATCAGTGGAGGAAGGTCTCAAAATGAATCTGAGTAAAACCACCATTCTTGCCCGCACAACTGGTAAACTTTCTCACATAATTTTTTTTTTAAGTGAGCAGAGTGGGAATTTTTTTTTAAGTGAGCAGAGTGGGACTTGAACCTATGACCTTAGCTGTGAGAGGTCAGTAATATTGAGACAGCACCTAAGACCACTTGGCCACAGAGGACCCTCACTCACTTTATAAGTCACTCCACAATTCACTTAATATTATTAAGATTGTTTTACTGACACATTCTTAATATGTTTAGTTTAAACCTATTTATTTTACTTCGATTGTGAAATAAGTTCTTACAACTTAGACAAATGATGCTCGAAGTGTTCCTGGGTAGAACCATTACTAAGCATATGCGGAAAAAGTGTCTTGCTCAAGGACACTATACATAGACGTGGCAGAGGATCGAACCCACAACCCTCCAATCATTGGTTCAGTGCTCTACCACTAGACCACCCACTCTATGTTTAGATTATACTAATCTATTTTAGCTTGATTGCGAAGAAAGCTCAGGTGTTATATGAACTACTCTCAAGTCAGCTTCCGATGCAGGACCAGTCTACTACTGCATGTTGTTTATAGAGGCACCGGGGTCAACAACACTACCACCCTGCTTTAGTGCTTTATATGAACTATTAATAATATAAGTGACTGATTATATCTCCCATCTATCAGCAAGTACATTTATTATGAAAGATTATTGTTTGATAAAAGTAACATAACAAAGTTGAATGGTACCTCACATAAAAATGTTAATCAGGGTAAAACCTGTTATGTGTGGCGACATGAATGTCCGACTGGGTGATGGATGGCTTTGGCTTCCCTTTTATCTGCTTAAGAAATAATATTTACATATTTACCCCACCTTTCACTTCATAGAAGATACTTACTGAGCTGTCCAATTTACTTTTCTTTATGGCACTTATCACTGTTACTTACCAAGTGTATTTTACCTGGTTACACCAACTATGAAAGTTACAGGTTCAGATTATGGTAATGAGCCACATAAAGTCATTTATAAGGCAGAATAGTTAATAAATTAGTTCTTGTAGGTGTGTGTATATATATATATATATATATGGCCCAAATAACTCAGTCTGTAGCTCGTTTGACTATCAATCCAGGGGTGGTGAGTTCAAATTGCCACTCGGCCACAATCTCTGTGATGGTTGATATATAACATTGTGTTTCATATTCATGCATCTCTCACCACTGATTCAAGTGGAAAAGTTATCAGTTACTTACTGAGATGGGGTGTACAAGAGTATTGGTTAACCTTTCAGGATCCCAGTGGTTAGGTTAACTGATCGTCTGTTAGCCCTTGAATGCATAAAAATGACGTCAAATATTCAATCAGTTAATCAATCTTGAGGGTAAACCATCTCAGGGTCTTGTCATTATATTTAAGATTTGATTCGACCCATTGTTTACTGGCTATTTAATACTGCTGTCGATGTTGCAATTTGATGGGAGATGGGATAATAAAATTTTCCCCCCACCCTGTGCGGTGTCTTCAAGAAATTGGTTTTTCCACTTAATACAATAACTGTTCCCTTAAATATAATGAGAGGAGGTTTTGCAGATAGATTAAGGGGATCTGTGGGTTGTATTCTAAGATTACAGGGGTTAATGCACTATGATATTTTTTGAGTTTTGAGGAAAAATGTTACAAATTCTGCTTATTTGTAGCATGACCAAAGTCCATGATTCTCCTCAGTTTATTTCCAACGCCTCCAAGTACCAGTAAAAGTTAAATTTTCAATTTCTTCCCTTTACAGGTATATTTGCAAATAAAATGATTTAATTAATCATAACTTGGTGGTGCAGCATGTTAAATTATTTCAGGCTCTTTATCAGAAGGAAAGGGAAGGACATCTCTCAGGAGAAGCGAAATCCAAAATGAGCCCCACAATAGATTGGTACCAGGAACTCAGGTAAGAGTATAATAATGTCTTTGCACTATGATAATGGAGATACAGATGATTTTCTAAACATACTTTCTAAACATGGGTTCTATCAAAATCAACGTTAATAAGTTTCCAGATTCTGCGGTATATTACCAAGGTCAGAGGTTTCAGCCAATCTTGGTCTTAATAGTTTAAGTAAGAAAGTTTTACAGTTACTTAGCTTTAACTTATTTATTTTACTTTGATTGTGAAACAAGTTCTTACAATTTAGACAAATCACGCTCGAAATTTTCTTGGGTAAAAACCAGTACTAAGCATATATGAAATAAGTTTTTTTCCTCAAGGACACCACTCATTGCCATGGCAGATGATCGAACCCAGGACCCTCCGATCATGGGTTCAATGCTCTACCACTAGACCACGCACTCCACAGTCATTTATGGAAGGAAAATAGTTTTGTGTTTTGTAATTTATTTTTATCTTAGGCCATAATAAATTAATGCTAGATTATCATCCCCACCCGCCCCATAATTTTCATGCTACCCGAACCCTTTTCCTTTTTATTTTAATAAAAAAATAAATAAAGAAATAAAAAACATCAGAAATTTTTAAAAATAAAAATAAAATCCGCCCTGGTTATTTATTTTGGAAAGTCATGAGAATGATTTCTTTCCTTGTAATATCACCATACTACCTAAAACTTGATATGGGAAAAAATCGAACAGTAACAATTTTTATCCAAGTAGCTTAAATCTTAAAAAAAACTAATTAAGGGGAAAGTTGTAAGTTTAGAAAGTATGATAAGAAATTCATGGTGTAAATTTAGTCTATTTCGTTTAGCATTTGCGAAGACAGCTGGCAGCTTTTAATTATGAATCAACCTCAGATCTGTTTTTTCAGAGAACTAGAACTGAGCATTGTTTTTGAGAGGCCATTGGGTCCAGCATGGGATCGAATCCTTGACCTCTGGCTATGAGCAGCCAAAAATCTATACGCTGTACTATTGCCCCGTGTTTGTGTGAATCTAAAACAGCCAGTACATGCGATAAATAAGAAGGCAATTTTATAATTTATTATATAACACTTGAGTATACACAATTTGCTGACAAAACAATATTTCTCCTAGAGATATGACTGCCATCAATATTCATAAATACGTTACAGAAGGGAAACTTGGGATATATCTTCATTGAATTAATGTTTTTATTTTGTCTAGACCAGATCTTATTAACTACACACCAATGCCATAAATTTTCCATTATTTTACATGGACTGCAAACTGCAATTTTGTTGTGTTAGTATAACCCATCAACTGAAATGACAAGACCACAACATTTCCCTGTAGAAGGACAGAATGTCACCTCAGTTATACAGTTACCTGTCTTGTAATGATTGTCCTACTCAGTTAGAGACAGCAGCGTGGTCTAGTGGTAGAGCGTTAGCCTTGCATGCAGAAGGTCATGGGTTTGATCCTCAACTGGGTCATACCAAAGATGTTAAAATGGTACTAGAAGCTTCCTTGCTTGATGCTCAGCATTTAGAGGAAAGTTCTAGGTCTGGTTGGCCTGTTGTCAGTATAATGTGACTGGGTGTGGTATCATACCATGTGTCTGTGGCATGATACTCCAGTGTGACAGCGCTCAGAATACTGTCTCAAGTAGACACCGTCGCGATATGACTGAAAAATTGTTGAAAGCGACGCTAAACATGATACAACAACAACCTACTCTATTAAAGAACCTATTCAAGAAATTTTGCATGACTTGGTAAGGCTCCTATTTGTGATAAAACTAAGAATAATATTTTTGTTCTGAGTGATAGCATGGAAACAACAAAGACTTAATGGTTAGGAAACAACCAAAATTTCATCTGAATAACTGACATGGAAACAATGAAAGATTCATCTGAATAACTGATAAGGCAACAACCAAAGTTTCATCTGAATAACTGACAAGGAAACAACCAAAGTTTCATCTGAATAACTGACAAGGAAACAACCAAAGTTTTGCCATACATGACAGCAAGGATTTAAATAATGAAGGAACCAACAAATCTTTGTCAGCATTCAACTGGGATCATGTTAGCTTTGTGTTACTGCAATGTCAAAACTGAGGTACTAATAATAAATTAGTAACTAAAATATTGCTATGACTGTTAAACCACCTCTTTGGAGTAATATGGAGGAAAATAGCTGTTCTGCTTAAGTCTTGAATGAATATCCTTTCTATTGGTCATAAATTCACATACAGAAAGCGAGGGGGTATGGAGGAAGTCAACCTTTGACCTATAGATGCAGTAGTCTTGGTTAAGTAGCTTAAGACTAAGAAAGAATTGTTAATGTTAAGACCTGTCCGCATTGTCAACATTACTATTATTGTGGCGCCATGTAAACAAACATTATTTAGCAATAAAGGTCACATTCCACTCATTCCAGACATTGTCTTTCATTCTGGAAATATCGTTTACAATCCCTGTTTCCTCAATTAAGTCAATGATGCATCCTGGTCTCTCATCAAAGGGAGGCAATCAGATCTGACATGGGTAAAGGGCAAAGTAATTCATTGCTGTGATACCATTGTTGTGAATGGGAAGTCAAGTTGCTCGAAAACACTGTTAATGGATTGTTTGTTTTATGCATTACTTGTTAAACATATTAGACCACTTTGGAAATATCATAACATTTGCTGTATCATTTATCACATGATGTGGATTGTTTGCAAAGATGAAAGATTTTGGGTCTTAATTGTTTTTCAGCATATTTAGAAAGAACACAAAAATTTGCATGGTGTTAACCATTAATTTCATATTGCATCGGTGTCTACTTGAGAAGGCTATATCTCATACAGTATTGTGATAACAGTATAAGACCTGGCTATATCTCATACAGTATTGTGATAACAATATAAGACCTGGTTATACCTCGTGCAGTATTGTGATAGCAGTACAACACCTGGCTATATCTCATACAATATTGTGAAAGCAGTACAAGTCCGAGCTATACCTTATGCAGTATTGTGATAGCAGTACAACACTTGGCTATATCTCATACAGTATTGTGATAACAGTTTAAGACCTGGTACTACCTCATGCAGTATTGTGATAGCGGAACAACACCTGGCTATATCTCATACAGTATTGTGATAGCACTATAAGACCTGGTTATACCTTGTGCTGTATTGTGATAGCAGTACAACACCTGGCTATATCTAATACAGTATTGTGATAACAGTATAAGACCTGGTACTACCTCATGCAGTATTGTGATAGCAGAACAACACCTGGCTATATCTCATACAGTATTGTGATAACAGTATAAGACCTGGTTATACCTTGTGCAGTATTGTGATAGCAGTACAACACCTGGCTTTAGCTCATACAGTATTGTGATAACAATATAAGACCTGGTTATACCTCGTGCAGTATTGTGATAGCAGTACAACACCTGGCTATATCTCATACAGTATTGTGATTATAGTATAAGACCTGGTACTACCTCATGCAGTATTGTGATAGCAGTACAACACCTGGCTGTATCTCATACAGTATTGTGATAACACTATAAGACCGTGTTATAGTTCGTGCATTATTGTGATAGCAGTACAACACCTGGCTATATCTCATAAAGTATTGTGATAATGCTATAAGACCTGGTTATACCTCGTGCAGTATTGTGATAGCAGTACAACACCTGGCTATATCTCATACAGTAGTGCGATAACAGTATAAGACCTGGTTATACCTCGTGCAGTATTGTGATAATAGTATAAGACCTGGTTATATTTCGTGCAGTATTGTGATAGCAGTACAACACCTGGCTTTACCTTATGCAGTATTGTGATAACAGTATATGACCTGGTTATACCTCGTGCAGTATTGTGATAGCAGTACAACATCTGGCTATATCTCATACAGTATTGTGATAACAGTATAAGACCTGGTTATACCATGTGCAGTATTGTTATAGCAGCACAACGCCTGGCTACAATTCATACAGTATTGTGATAACACTATTACACATTGTTATGCCTCTTGCAGTATTGTGATAGCAGTACAACACCTGGCTATATCTCATACAGTATTTAGATAACAGTATAAGACCTGGTTATACCTCGTGCAGTATTATGATAGCAGTACAACACCTGGCTATATCTCATACAATATTATGAAAGCAGTACAAGTCCCAGCTATACCTTATGCAGTATTGTGATAGCTGTACAAGACCAAGCTATACTTCATGCAGTATTGTGATAGCAGTACAAGACTCAGCTATACCTTAGGCAGTATTGTGATAGCTGTACAAGACCAGGCTATACCTCATGCAGTACTGTGATAGCAGAACAACACCTAGCTATATCTCATACAGTATTGTGAAAGCAGTACAAGACCTGGCTATACCTCATGCAGTTTTGTGATAGCAGTACAACACCTGGCTATATGTCATACAGTATTGTGAAAGCAGTTCAAGACTTTGCTATACCTTATGCAATATTGTGATAGCTGTACAAGACCAGGCTATACCTCATGCAGTATTGTGATAGCAGTACAAGACCTGGCTATAACTTATACAGTATTGTGATAGCAGTACAAGACCTGGATATATCTCATGCAGTATTGTGATAGCAGTACAAGACAAGGTTATACCTCTTGAAATATTGTGATAGCAGAACAACACCTGGCTATACCTTATGCAGTATTGTGATAGCAGTACAAGATCTGGCAATACTTCTTTAGTATTGTGATAGCAATACAAGACAAGGCTAAACATCATGCAGTATTGTGATAGCAGTACAAGATCTGGTTATACCTTACTCACTATTGTGATAGCAGTACACTACCTGGTCATACTTCATGCAGTATTGTGATAGCAGTACAATACCTGTCTATACATCATACAGTATTATGAGAGCAGCGCATGACCTGGCTATACCACATTCAGTATTGTGATAGCAGTACAAGACCATGCTATACATTATACTGTATTGTGATAGCAGTACATGACCAGGCTGTACATTATACTGTATTGTGATAGCAGTACAAGACCAGGCTATACATTATACGGTATTGTGATAGCAGTACAAGACCATGCTATACATTATACTGTATTGTGATAGCATTACAAGACCAGGCTATTCATTATACTGTATTGTGATAGCAGTACATGACCAGGCTGTACATTATACTGTATTGTGATAGCAGTACAAGACCAGGCTATACATTATACTGTATTGTGATAGCCTTACAAGACCAGGCTATACATTATACTGTATTGTGATAGCAGTACATGACCAGGCTATACCTTCTGCAGTAATGTGATAGCAGTACAAGACCTGGCTATAACTCATGTAGTATTTTGATAACAGTACAAGACCTTGCAATACCTCTTCAGTACTATGATAACAGTACAAGACCTAGCTATACCTTTTGCAGTATTGTGATATGGTACAAGATCTGGCTATATCTCATGCAATATTGTGATAGCTATACAACACCTGGGTATACCTCTTGCAGTATTGTGATAGCAGTACAAGACAAGGCTACACCCCATGCACTATTGCGATAACAGTACAAGACCTGGCTATACCTCATGCACTATTGTGATAGCAATACAAGACCTGGCTATACCTCATGTACTTTTGTGATAGCAGTACATGACCTGGCTATACCTTATACAGTATTGTGATAGCAGTAAAAGACCTGGCTAAACATCATGCTTTGTTGTGATATCAGTACAAGACCTGGCTATAACTCATGCAGTGTTGTGATAGCAGTACAAGATATGGCTTTAACTCATGCAGTATTGTGAAAGCAGTACAAGATATGACTATATATCTTGCAGTATTGTGACAGCAGTACAAGATATGGCTATAACTCATGCACTCTTGTGACAGCAGTACTAGTTACACATTGTACATATATAATATTGATGCGGCAGTACCAGTTATACCGTATGTTATTTTGTGATAGCATTAACTAGCTATACCTCATGTAGTATTGTAATAGCAGTACTAGACTAGATTGTACCTCATGCAGTATTATGGAAGCAGTACTAGTACTAGCTATACCTCATGCAGTATTATGGAAGCAGTACTAGCTAAACTGTGTATAGTTATGTGATAACAGTACTAGTTATAGGTCATGTAATATTGTGGTACAAATACTAGTACTAGAAGGTTATGGCTGTAAAACTGGTAATAAGTGAGGTGTTAAAATTGTTTTCCATGGGAAGAAAAGGAAAATATTAAATATGCATGTTAACATATTACAGCTGATCCATCAGGTAAAAACACATGACTCCGTCGAGGTAATATTTGATGCATAAGGTAATAACTTGTACATGAGGTAATAATTGATGCATGAGGTAATATTTGATGCATGATGTAATAATTGATACATGGGGTAATAATTGATGCATGAGGTAATATTTGATGCATGATGTAATAATTGATACATGGGGTAATAATTGATGCATGAGGTAATAATTGATACATGAGGTAATAATTGATGCATAAGGTAATAATTTGTACATGAGGTAATAATTTATAAATGAGGTAATATTTGATGCATGAGGTAATGATTGATACATGAGCTAATAATTGAAACCTCATACATTGAGGTAGTAATTGATACATAAGGTAATAATTTATACATGAGGTAATAATTGATATATAAGGTTATAATTGATGCATGAGGTAATAATTGATGCATGAGGTAATAATTTATATGAGATAATAATTGAAACCGAGTACATTGAGGTAATAATTGATAAATGAGGTAATAATCGATACATAAGCTAATAATTGATATATGAGGTAATTGATCTTTAAAGCAGATTTCTGGTGAAAGACCTGTTGTTCAGAGTGACATATGAAGTAGGTTGTGGGTTCAATACCAAGCAGGTTCATAGCAGCCAGACTTAATACAAGAATTAATGGGTAGTTTACTTGAGAGCCGGGCTAGTTTAGCATAGTTGGTAGCGTGTCTGACTATCAATCTCGGGTTTGAAAGTTCAAATCCTTGCCCTGTCACAGTGATGATTGATATACAGCCTAGCATCTTATTGTCATTTGTATCTCAACACTGATTCAAGTGGGAAAGTTATCATTTAATTGTGGAGATAAGGTGTGTTCGAGTGCTGGTTAATCTTTCAGGATCCTAGCAAAGAGTGGATAGGTTAACAGATCATCTGTTTGCACTCGATGACAAAAAAATGACGCTAAATATTCAAATAATAAAAATTACCTATGAATAGCATGTTTCTTTCTTAAAGGTAATGTACCATTGATGATGATTGTATAAAACTAATGTAACAAAAGCCAAAAAACCTTTGACTTACACATGCATTGCAGCAATTGTGAAAAACCTTATTACTGTGTTTATTGTCTGTCAGATGACTGGCACAATAATTGATTTCAGTAATGGTCCTACTTCATTATTTGCTTAACTGAATCTTTTATAATGTAGAAACTTTATACCAAGCTTCTAAAAAGACAACTCAAGTTATGTACCGATCAGATTGAACTATGATAAAGAACTTTGCATTCTGAGTGCAATAACTTAAGTGCGCATTACCGAAAATAATTTACAATAATAATTATATTGTTTAAAACTCATGAAAATTGTGTTAGCCCTATTCTGTATCTCACTTCACCTTCAAGACAAATTTTCTAGTTTGTCTTGAAATATGGTATTTAATGTTGAATACATCAACAATAAATCATAAGATTTGTTTTATTAATACCTATATACGTGTTTTGTATAGCTCGTTCTTCATCTTGGATCATTGGCTGTCAATTAAACCTCATTTATGTGCTGCTTAATGTCACATTGTAATATGGTTAAAAATCTGTTTTATGATTTTGCCATTTAAGGTTCAAAAGGAGGATTTTAGTCAAAGTTCACTGACTTTTTACCGGTTACGATCATTTGATGAATTGGGAGCATTTGACATTTGATTTTTGATTGACACATTCCTGGAGCTCATGCTTCACAGGGAATATTCTATTTTACATCCTTTGAGATAAAATCATTTTTTGCTAAATTATAGATATTTATTCAAACAAACTTTTGTTGATATAATTTAAAATGAAGTAATCAAGTACTAGTAGGTGAATAAAGGGGGAAAGCACAATATGATAACAGCAGCAGTACTGAACTACATACATGTGGGATTGACTAAACTGTGGAAAATAAATTTGAAAGACTAAAAGTGCATTTTGTTTTTTAAACAATAATTGTAATTTTTTATATGGCTAAACAATAACAAAGTGGAGCATGTGATCTAGTGGTAAAGCACAGAACTCATGATAGGAGGGTCGTGGGTTCGATCCTTTGTCATGGCTCTGTGTGGTGTCCTTGAGTAAGACACTTTTCTGCATATGCTTAGTACTGGTTCTAACCAGGAAGACTTCCAGCATGGTTTATCTAAGTTGTAAGAACTTGTTTCACAATCGAAGTAAAATAAATAAGTTTAAACTAACATGGTTGTTCATTTTGGTTCACAAGTGAGTTGACCTTTTATTACAGAAATGAAAAATAATATTTTAAAATACTAGATCCTCTTAATTTGTAAATTTTTAGTAAATATAGATAATTATAATGTTAATGAAATTGAACTTTCTAAGAAACTACTTAAAGTACTAGATACCATACTCTGGATAGATAAATAAGTCATTGAACCGAAGTAGATGTGAAGTTTTGTTTCCATAAACAGTTCTATATCCTGTTTAATGATTGCTGGCACTTATTGCCGAAAAAACTTAAGAGAGACTTTTAAGAAGTTCAAAAATGAAGTAACGCTGTGAATGCCGTCCACCTAGAGGGTCCTCTGTGGCCAAGTGTCTAAGACACCGTCTCAAGATCACTAACCTCTCAACGCTGAGGGCGTTTATTTGAGTCCCACTCACTCCAAAAACTTTGTGGGAAAGTTTGCCAGTTACTTTAAGATGTATGGTGGTTCTACTCAGGTTCTACTTTGGGGTCTTCCTCCACTAATAAATGTGGACATGCCATACATAACCTGAAATGTATTGAAAATGGCTCTTAAACACCTCTCAAACAAAAACATAAATAAAAACAAAAAAACATCCACCTAGAATACAAATAACTGCTCAAAATGACTCCACCTCTACATCCATGGAGCTGAGCCAGATAAGCTTAGATGGTAGCACATCTGACTATCAATCCAGGGGTTGTGAGTTTGAATACCCGCACGGTCACAGCCTTCATGATGATTGATATAAAACATTGCATCTTATTTTCATTTGTCTCTCACCTCTGATACACAAGTGGGAAGGAAAGTTATTGGCTTAGATGGTTGTGTTTGAGTACCAGTTCATGTTCAAGGAACCCAGGAAAGTGTGGTTAAGTAAGCTGATCGTCTCTATGCCCTCGATGGCTTAAAAATGACACTTATTATTCAATCGGTCAGTCAATCAATCTATATCCATTGAGATGCAATACAGGTTTAAAAAAATATGCTGGTATATGTGTTGATGAAGCAGTAAATTTACAAATATAGAAAGAAATTGTCATCATATTGGAGGTACTGGAGCAATATATAAACCTGTATTATAATATGTCGGCAGTATAATTAAAATGTGTACCCCATTAATGATTTAATTCTTGATAAGTATTACGAAAGGTGTTAATGGTGACAGCCTCAAGATTTCATCTAAAAAACTATTGATATACTGGGGGAACCTTTCTGTGATCAGCCATAAAGAAAAGCAATACAAAATAACTAACAATGCTTAAAACAGCACATGTTCTCACAATTATACTGTATCTGATGACTGATGATGTTTTAAGGACAAAGTATTTAATTTGATGGTTTTCAGAAATTATTGTCCCGGTCTTGCTGTTCATACTTTTTCGGTTTGTATTTTTCATATTTACTGTATGTGTTTTCTTAAATTCCTCGGACAATATTGAATGATAAAGAAAAATTAAATTCTTTGATTAAACAGAAAGTTTATGACAACACTAGTTTATACTAGTTATTTTAGCTTAAATGAACCCCTCCCCACTTCCTGGGTAGAACAAGTACTCAGTGTTGTTTTATGAGAGGCATCATGTCAAGTGGGGGATCAAACCCGCAACCTCTGGTGTGAGCATTACACTTTATTCGTAATACTACCGCCCCCGCTTACAACATTGTAGACCATGTCTCACTGAATGTTGCCAAGCAAACTGACCCGGGTATATATTGTTTGTAAATGTTGACATAAACAATAAGTGGAGCAGTGGATAGAGTGTTAGTCAATCAAGTCAGAGGTCGCAGGTTCAATTCGAGGGTTGACCCATAACCTCTTATAAACAGCAATCGTCATTGGTTCAAGCCCAGAATTAAGAGATTCACATCAGCTCCAAGTTTCCTTCAAAATTAAGTTAAAATAAATTAGTTAAATTAAAGTATTGAATAACAAACAACAATTTAAGTATTTAAGTTTACACTTTATATGACCTTCCCCACACAAATGTATAAAAATACCACCCACATTGAGGTTTGTTATATGCAAACATAATTAATATTGATTAATAAAAAATAATAAAATCCTGTTGCAAAGATTTATTTATTTAATTGAATTGATTTAATTATTTCCATTGTTCTTTGTAACATCTGTCCAGGTTTTCTACATGAATTAATGCCCTTCTTGAACAATTCACCGCAGAGAATATTAAGATTAACGAAGGGCGGTGTTTATGACAATTTTTATCAAATTGACAATCTCTGATATAAAATCACGCCTGCTCTGGTTTAGTACAAAACAAACGTGACCATTTGCATAAAAACAATTTTCCTTAATTGTCAGGGCATTGTGGACTGGTCATCAGTGTTATTTTTATTGGTTAGCGATTAGGATCGCTGTGCTCACTATCCGTATGATGATATGGACTGGTTTCAGGGGTTATATTGACGTTTTATAATTGATCCTATCATTCTGAAGAAAAAACGAGATTTTTATTGTGGGTTTTTCATACCAATACCTGATGTTATTATTGGTTGGGGGAGATGCGTATCTGTAACACATCCAGTATTATTTATTTATATTTCATTGTTGATTACATTATTCAAAAATAGTTATCCTGACCATGCTTCTGTTTTGTAATACACTCATCTTTAGATCCACCCATAAGGAACCTTTTGTACTACACTGTCTTCATTCCTTCTTTTTATACAAGAAAATATGATTATTAGGCTATCTAAGGCCATAATTAATTAATAGTTAGATAATCATCCCCACCCGGCCCCTAATTTTTATGTCGCCCTGACCCTTTTTTTTTTAAAATAAAAAAATAAATGATTAAATAAATAAAAAAAAAAATTTAAAAAGAAATTAAAAATAAAAATAAATAAAATCCTCCCTCCTTCCCTAAAAACATTTAGATGATAATCAAGCAGTTAATTCATAATGGCCTAATCATAATTAAACTGAATTGATTTACAGTCCAATTAACAACACATTAGTAAGTTTTTCATAATGAGCACAATTTTTCGTTTTAAAAATTGCATACATACGAATTCAAGATCAGTGAAAAGGGTTTTGTTCTATTTCAGCATAGAGCCTATGTCTTCATCTCCATGATCTCTTGTCTTTCTTTACCAATAAAACTGAATATCATCATTTATGTAACTTGTTGTTTGTTTAAAATGACATTTAACCCAATTGTGTTTCCCTGCCAATGCTGGTGATGTGATGAAATGTACACAGAAGTAATGAAAAGGTGTTAAATGTGTAACAAGTGTATGTGCAGACAACATTACTATCTTCAAGTTCCATGATTTTATTCATGATCTTCTAATGTGTACATGATCTTCTACCAGAATTTGTACATGATCTTCTACCAGAATTTGTACAATTTGTACATGATCTTCTACCAGAATTTTTAGATGATTTTTTACCAGAATTTGTACATGATCTTCTACCAGTATTTGTACATGATTTTCTACCAGGATGTGAACATGATCTTCTACCAGAATTTGGACATGATATTCAACCAGAATTTGTATGTGATTTTTTTTGCCAGAATTTGTACATGATCTTCTGCCAGAATTTGTACATGCTCTTCCACCAGAATTTGCACATGATCTTCTACCAGAATTTGCACATGATCTTCTACCAGAATTTGTACATGATCTTCTACAAGACTTTGCACATGGTCTTTTACCAGAATTTGTACATGCTCTTCTACCAGAATTTGTACATGATCTTCTACCAGAATTTGTACATTACCAGAATGTACACATGATCTCCTACCAGAACGTTTAGATGATTTTCTACCAAAATGTGTACATGATCTTCTACCAGATTTTGTACATGATTTCCTACCAGAATTTTTAGATGATTTTCTACCAGAATTTGGACATGATTTTCTACCATGAGTTATACATGATTTTCTACCAGAATTTGTACATGCTCTCTACCAGAATTTGTACATGATCTTCTACCAGAATTTGTACATTACCAGAATGTGCACATGATCTACCAGAATTTTTAGATGATTTTCTACCAGAATTTGTACATGATCTTCTACCAGATTTTGTACATGATCTCCTTCCAGAATTTTTAGATGATTTTCTACCAGAATTTGGACATGATCTTCTACCAGAATCTGTACATGATTTTCTACCAGAATCTGTACATGATCTTCTACCAGAAATTGTATATGATCTTCTACCAGAATTTGCACATGCTTTTCCACCAGAATTTGTACATGATCTTTTACCAGAATATGTACATGATCTTCTACCAGAATTTGGACATGATCTTCTACCATGAGTTATACATGATTTTCTACCAGAATTTGTACATGATCTTCTACCAGAATTTTTAGATGATTTTCTACAAGGATGTGTATATGATCTCCTACCAGAATTTGCACATGATTTTCCACCAGAATTTATACATGATTTTCTACCAGAATTTGTACATGATCTTCTACCAGAATTTATAGATGATTTTCTACCAGAATGTGTACATGGTCTCCTGCCAGTATTTGTACATGATTTTCTACCAGGATATGTACATGATTTTCTACCAGAATTTGTACATGATCTCCTACCAGAATTTGCACATGATCTTCTACCAGAATTTGCACATGATTTCCTACCAGAATTTGCACATGCTTTTCCATCAGAATTTGTACATGATTTTCTACCAGTATTTGTACATGATTTTCTACCAGAATATGCACAGGTTCTCCTACCAGAATTTGCACATGATTTTCCACCAGAATTTGTACATGATCTACCGGAATTTGCACATGATCTCCTACCAGAATTTGTACATGATTTTTTTTCAGAAATTGTATATGATCTTCTACCAGAATTTGCACATGATTTTCTACCAGAATATGTACATGATCTTCTACCAGAAATTGTATATGATCTCCTACCAGAATTTGCACATGCTTTTCCACCAGAATTTGTACATGATCTTCTACCAGAATCTGTACATGATCTTCTACCAGAATCTGCACATGATCTTCTACCAGAAATTGTATATGATCTTCCACCAGAATTTGTACATGATCTTTTACCAGAATATGTACATGATCTTTTACCAGAATATGTACATGATCTTCTACCAGAATTTGGACATGATCTTCTACCATGAGTTATACATGATTTTCTACCAGAATTTGTACATGATCTTCTACCAGAATTTTTAGATGATTTTCTACCAGGATGTGTATATGATCTCCTACCAGAATTTTCACATGATTTTCCACCAGAATTTATACATGATCTTCTACCAGAATTTGTACATGATCTTCTACCAGAATTTATAGATGATTTTCTACCAGGATGTGTACATGATCTTCTACCAGAATTTTTAGATGATTTTCTACCAGGATGTGTACATGGTCTCCTGCCAGTATTTGTACATGATTTTCTACCAGGATATGTACATGATTTTCTACCAGAATTTGCACATGATCTCTTACCAGAATTTGCACATGATCTTCTACCAGAATTTGCACATGATTTCCTACCAGAATTTGCACATGCTTTTCCATCAGAATTTGTACATGATTTTCTACCAGTATTTGTACATGATTTTCTACCAGAATATGCACAGGTTCTCCTACCCGAATTTGCACATGATTTTCTACCATAATTTGTACATGATCTACCAGAATTTGCACATGATCTCCTACCAGAATTTGCACATGATTTTTTTTCAGAAATTGTATATGATCTTCTACCGGAATTTGCACATGCTTTTCCACCAGAATTTGCACATGATCTTCTACCAGAATTTGCACATGATCTTCTACCAGAATTTGTACATGATCTTCTACAAGACTTTGCACATGGTCTTTTACCAGAATTTGTACATGCTCTTCTACCAGAATTTGTACATGATCTTCTACCAGAATTTGTACATTACCAGAATGTGCACATGATCTCCTACAAGAACGTTTAGATGATTTTCTACCAGAATGTGTACATGATCTTCTACCAGATTTTGTACATGATTTCCTACCAGAATTTTTAGATGATTTTCTACCAGAATTTGGACATGATCTTCTACCATGAGTTATACATGATTTTCTACCAGAATTTGTACATGCTCTCTACCATAATTTGTACATGATCTTCTACCAGAATTTGCACATGATCTTCTACCAGAATTTGTACATTACCAGAATGTGCACATGATCTACCAGAATTTTTAGATGATTTTCTACCAGAATTTGTACATGATCTCCTTCCAGAATTTTTAGATGATTTTCTACCAGAATTTGGACATGATCTTCTACCATGAGTTATACATGATTTTCTACCAGAATTTGTACATGATTTTCTACCAGAATTTTTAGATGATTTTCTACCAGGATGTGTATATGATCTCCTACCAGAATTTGCACATGATTTTCCACCAGAATTTATACATGATTTTCTACCAGAATTTGTACATGATCTTCTACCAGAATTTATAGATGATTTTCTACCAGGATGTGTACATGATCTTCTACCAGAATTTATAGATGATTTTCTACCAGGATGTGTACATGATCTTCTACCAGAATTTTTAGATGATTTTCTACCAGGATGTGTACATGGTCTCCTGCCAGTATTTGTACATGATTTTCTACCAGGATATGTACATGATTTTCTACCAGAATTGGCACATGATCTCCTACCAGAATTTGCACATGATTTTCTACCAGAATTTGCACATGATTTCCTACCAGAATTTGCACATGCTTTTCCATCAGAATTTGTACATGATTTTCTACCAGTATTTGTACATGATTTTCTACCAGAATATGCACAGGTTCTTCTTCCAGAATTTGCACATGATTTTCTACCATAATTTGTACATGATCTACCAGTATTTGCACATGATCTCCTACCGGAATCTGTACATGATCTTCTACCAGACTCTGTACATGATCTTCTACCAGAAATTGTATATGATCTCCCAACAGAATTTGCACATGCTTTTCCACCAGAATTTGTACATGATCTTCTACCGGAATCTGTACATGATCTTCTACCAGACTCTGTACATGATCTTCTACCAGAAATTGTATATGATCTTCTACCAGACTCTGTATATGATCTCCCACCAGAATTTGCACATGCTTTTCCACCAGAATTTGTACATGATCTTCTACCGGAATCTGTACATGATCTTTTACCAGACTCTGTACATGATCTTCTACCAGAAATTGTATATGATCTTCTACCAGAATTTGCACATGCTTTTCCACCAGAATTTGTACATGATCTTTTACCAGAATATGTACATGATCTTCTACCAGAAATTGTACATGATCTTCTACCAGAATCTGTACATGATCTTCTACCAGAAATTGTACATGATCTCCCACCAGAATTTGCACATGCTTTTCCACCAGAATTTGTACATGATCTTCTACCGGAATCTGTACATGATCTTCTACCAGACTCTGTACATGATCTTCTACCAGAAATTGTATATGATCTTCTACCAGAATTTGCACATGCTTTTCCACCAGAATTTGTACATGATCTTCTACCAGAATCTGTACATGATCTTCTACCAGAAATTGTATATGATCTCCCACCAGAATTTGCACATGCTTTTCCACCAGAATTTGTACATGATCTTCTACCGGAATCTGTACATGATTTTCTACCAGACTCTGTACATGATCTTCTACCAGAAATTGTATATGATCTTCTACCAGAATTTGCACATGCTTTTCCACCAGAATTTGTACATGATCTTCTACCAGAATCTGTACATAATTTTTTACCAGAATATGTACATGATCCTCTACCATGAGTTGTACGTGATCTTCTACCAGAATTTGTATATGATCTACTTGTAATTTTACATCATTTGGATGGTTGACAAATACAATTCATATATTGATACTTTTGATTTCATACATCATGAATGTTTAACAAACACAACACATACATTGACAAATGTAAGTTCATATCTTATGAATGCTTTTCAAACACAATTGATTTTTTATCTATACCAGGCAGGCAGGCTTTCAGGAAATATTGATTATAACTGATAATTTGGATTGTAAATTTTTCAATTCCACTTCTTTAAGAAATCCATTTAAATGCAAGCTGGCTTTATATAATTTTTGTATGGATAAAAAACATTGCTATTCATTCCAAGTTACAATATTATCTCTCAAAATTGTTTCCATACTTCATATAGAATGCTACTGCATAATATATTTATATAATTATTAATTAAACAATTAGGATTTATTACAAAATAAATCTTCAGAATGCTTTTTGTAAAGATCATTGTCCGTATACCGGGTACAGAATATTCATGAAATCTGTGTTATAAAGGCTTTCATATCTTTATGTATGCTATATACTGGTTTCACAGTTTACCTGTCACAATATTGACTTATACAGTTTATGTGTGCTTCAGAATTGAAAATTGGTTTTACATAATGAATATGTAAGTACTAAATATGCAGTAGTGTGTGCTATATAAATATGTAATGGTTATGTTTTTTTCAGGCAAGCAGGTTCAAATTAAAATACATCTATTAATATCAACATTATTGTAAAAAGGCCAATTTGTCATATTTATTGTATTAAATTGAAAGTAAATAAGATTTGTCTTCGTGTTGGTCCTTGTCTAAACATTTAATAAAAAATATATTCATAAAAGCGATAATTAAAATTTGCTTGAACTATTTATGGACTGATGGATAATGAACACATTGTATAGTTTAGTTTATGACATATGAACACATTGTTTAGTTTAGTTTATGACATATAAACACATTGTATAGTTTAGTTTATGACATATAAACACATTGTTTAATTTAGTTTATGGCATATGAACACAACTGTATAGTTTAGTTTATGACATATGAACACATTGTTTAGTTTAGTTTATGGAATATGAATACAACTGTATAGTTAGTTTATGACCTATGAACACATTGTATAGTTTAGTTTATGACATATGAATACATTGTTTAGTTTAGATTATGACATATGAACACATTGAATAGTTTAGTTTATGACATATAAATATATTGTATAGTTTAGTTTATGACATATGAACATATCTGTATAGTTTAATTAATGACATATGAACACATTATATAGTTTAGTTTATGATACATGAATACATTGTATAGTTTAGTTTATGACATATGAACACATTGTATAGTTTAATTAATGACATATGAACACATTGCATAGTTTAGTTTATGATATATTAATACAACTGTATAGTTTAGTTTATGACATATGAACACTTTGAATAGTTTAGTTTATGACATATGAACACATTGTATAGTTTAGTTTATGACATATGAACACTTTGAATAGTTTAGTTTATGACATATGAACACATTGTATAATTTAGTTTATGACATATGAACACTTTAATAGTTTAGTTTATGACATATGGACACTTTGAATAGTTTAGTTTATGACATATGAACACTTTGAATAGTTTAGTTTATGATATATGAACACATTGTATAGTTGAGTTTACCATCTCTGAACACATTGTTTAGTTTAGTTTATGACATATGAATACATCTGTATAGTTTAGTTTATGACATATGAACACATTGTATAGTTAAGTTTATGACCTATGAACTCATTGTATAGTTAGTTTATGACATATGAACACATTGTATAGTTTAGTTAATGACCTATGAACACATTGTATAGTTTAGTTTATGACATACAAACACATTGTATAGTTAAGTTTATGACATATATACACATTGTAAAGTTTAGTTTATGACCTTTGAACACATTGTATAGTTTAGTTCATGACATATGAACACTTTGATGACATATGAACACTTTTAATAGTTAAGTTTATGACATATGAACACTTTGAATAGTTTAGTTTATGACATATGAAAAGATTGTATAGTTTAGTTTATGGCATATGAACACATTAAATAGTTTAGTTTATGACATGTGAACACATTGTATAGTTTAATTAATAACATATGAACACTTTGAATAGTTTAGTTTATGACATATGAACACATTGTATAGATTAGTTTATGATCTATGCACACCTTATAATAGTTTATTGTATGAACATATTGTGAAATTGTATAAAGTATTCAGTGTCGCTCTACATGCATGGATGATTACAATCTGTAGTGTTTATGAAAACTTGTATACAACACAATGGTCTTGATGAGAACAGAACCTTACAGTGACCTACCACCAACACTGGTTCATACCATTTACCTCTAGACTGAGAGCCTTTGGTCTAGTTTCTACCAGTTTGATTTTTATGGATCTCTGAAAACCTAAGTTTTAAACACTATGCTAAAGAGCAACTCATTGTCCACCTAGCTTGTTGAAGATTGTTGGACAGCATAGTGACTTTGAAGTGGCAGGCTAATATCAATTCAACATAGGTACACGGCTTGAATTTCGGCTGGCACATTTAGTAATTCTTTAATAAGTCTTTGAGCCTTAATCTGAATTTAATAATTTTGGTACGAAAGTAAAGCTGATAAAACTGTGGACTATTTCCAATTATCAATTATTCAATCATTTATCTGAATTTAAATTATTACGGATTGAAAACTAAAAATGTTAGAATTTTTACAAAACATTGATTATTTTAACAAAAAAGGAAATTTACTCACTTTAACAAAATCATTTCACTGACACATCATCGAAACAAAAATTTTATGTAGATAGATGAAGAAAAGGGAAAAAATTTCATATTGATATTTAAAGAAGTTTTTCTTATTTCTTGCTTTAAAAGTGGGCTAAAAATGACAAAATGATCACAAAAATTAATCTTACTTTTTATTAAATTTAGAATAGAAAAGTATATTGCCCAAAGATACAAATCAGCCCTTTCTAATCACAAACATAATTATGTTGGTTGAATCAAGAGAAAGTGTGATTGTAATTTTTGAAAAAGGCAAAATGAGCTACCATATATTAACACAACCACCTGTAGTCCCCTATATAATTTTTGTCTAGATATCTCTGGGTTATTTCAGTGTCCACATAGCTTGATGAATATACCGCAAGTACTGGCAAACTTTCACAAATAAAGTTTTTGAAATGAGCAAGACTCAAACCTATAAACTTAGTGGTAAGAGGTAAGTGATCTTCTGGTAGGGTCTTAGATGTCTCAGCCATGTAGAACACAGAAATGGTATAATACTGCTAGACATGGTAAATAAAGCACTTGTTTTGGCTGGTATAATACTGCTAGACATGGTAAATAAAGCCGTTGTCCAAGCTGGTATAATACTGCTAGACATGGTAAATAAAGAACTTGTTTTGGCTGGTATAATACTGCTAGACATGGTAAATAAAGCCCTTGTCCAGGCTGGTATAATACTGCTAGACAAGGTAAATAAAGCCCTTGTCCAGGCTGGTATAATACTGCTGGACATGGTAAATAAATCCCTTGTCCAGGCTGGTATAATACTGCTAGACATGGTAAATAAAGCCCTTGTCCAGGCTGGTATAATACTGCTAGACAAGGTAAATAAAGCCCTTGTCCAGGCTGGTATAATACTGCTAGACATGGTAAATAAAGCCCTTGTCCAGGCTGGTATAATACTGCTAGACATGGTAAATAAAGCCCTTGTCCAGGCTGGTATAATACTGCTAGACAAGGTAAATAAAGCCCTTGTCCAGGCTGGTATAATACTGCTGGACATGGTAAATATAGCCCTTGTCCAGGCTTGTATAATACTGCTAGACATGGTAAATGAAGCCCTTATCCAGGCTGGTATAATACTGCTGGACATGGTAAATAAAGCCCTTGTCCAGGCTGGTATAATTATGCTAGGCATGATAAATAAAACCCTTGTCCAGGCTGGTATAATACTGCTAGACATGGTAAATAAAGCAATTGTTTTGGCTGGTATAATACTGCTAGGCATGGTAAATAAAGCCCCCTTCCTTGCTGGTATAATTCTGCTAGACATGGTAAATAAAGTTCTTGTCCCGGCTGGTATAATATTGCTAGACATGGTAAATAAAACCCTTGTCTCTGCTGGTATAATACTGCCAGGCATGATAAATAAAACCCTTGTCCTGGCTGGTATAATACTGCTAGACAAGGTAAAGAAAGCTCTTGTCCAGGCTGGTATAATACTGCTAGACATGGTAAATAAAGCCCTTGTCCAGGCTGGTATAATACTGCTAGACAAGGTAAATAAAGCCCTTGTCCAGGCTGGTATAATACTGCTAGACATGGTAAATAAAGCCCTTGTCCAGGCTGGTATAATACTGCTAGACAAGGTAAATAAAGCCCTTGTCCAGGCTGGTATAATACTGCTGGACATGGTAAATATAGCCCTTGTCCAGGCTTGTATAATACTGCTAGACATGGTAAATAAAGCCCTTATCCAGACTGGTATAATACTGCTGGACATGGTAAATAAAGCCCTTGTCCAGGCTGGTATAATTATGCTAGGCATGATAAATAAAACCCTTGTCCAGGCTGGTATAATACTGCTAGACATGATAAATAAAGCAATTGTTTTGGCTGTTATAATACTGCTAGGCATGGTAAATAAAGCCCCCTTCCTTGCTGGTATAATTCTGCTAGACATGGTAAATAAAGCCCTTGTCCCGGCTGGTATAATATTGCTAGACATGGTAAATAAAACCCTTGTCTCTGCTGGTATAATACTGCTAGGCATGATAAATAAACCATTTGTTTTGGCTGGTATAATACTGCTAAACATGGTATATAAAGCCCCTGTCCTGGCTGGTATAATACTACTAGACATGGTAAATAAAGCCCTTGTCCTAGCTGGTATAATACTGCTTGACATGGTAAATAAAGCCCTTTTCCTGACTGGTATAATACTGCTAGACATGGTAAATAAAGCACATGTCTCTGCTGGTATAATACTGCTAGACATGGTAAATAAAGCCCTTGTCCAGGCAGGTATAATACTGCTAGACATGGTAAATAAAGCCCTTGTCCAGGCTGGTATAATACTGCTAGGCATGGTAAATAAAGTCCATATCCTGGCTGGTATAATACTGCTAGACATGGTAAATAAAGCACTTGTCCAGGCTGGTATACTACTGATAGACATGGTAAATAAAGCCCTTGTCCAGGCTGGTATAATATTGCTAGACATGGTAAATAAAGCCCCCTTCCTTGCTGGTATAATTCTGCTAGACATGGTAAATAAAGCCCTTGTCCAGGCTGGTATAATACCTCTAGATATGGTAAATAAAGCCCTTGTAATGGTAAATAAAGCCCTTGTCCAGGCTGGTATAATATTGTTAGACATGGTAAATAAAGCCCCCTTCCTTGCTGGTATAATACTGCTAGGCATGATAAATAAACCATTTGTTTTGGCTGGTATAATACTGCTAAACATGGTATATAAAGCCCCTGTCCTGGCTGGTATAATACTACTAGACATGGTAAATAAAGCCCTTGTCCTAGCTGGTATAATACTGCTTGACATGGTAAATAAAGCCCTTTTCCTGACTGGTATAATACTGTTAGACATGGTAAATAAAGCACATGTCTCTGCTGGTATAATACTGCTAGACATGGTAAATAAAGCCCTTGTCCAGGCAGGTATAATACTGCTAGACATGGTAAATAAAGCCCTTGTCCAGGCTGGTATAATACTGCTAGGCATGGTAAATAAAGTCCATGTCCTGGCTGGTATAATACTGCTAGACATGGTAAATAAAGCACTTGTCCAGGCTGGTATACTACTGATAGACATGGTAAATAAAGCCCTTGTAATGGTAAATAAAGCCCTTGTCCAGGCTGGTATAATATTGCTAGACATGGTAAATAAAACCCTTGTCTCTGCTGGTATAATACTGCTAGACATGGTAAATAAAGCCCTTGTCCAGGCTGGTATAATACCTCTAGATATGGTAAATAAAGCCCTTGTCCAGGTTGGTATAATACTGCTAGACATGGTAAATAAAGCCCTTGTCCAGGCTGGTATAATACTGCTAGACATGATAAATAAAGGCCTTGTCCAGGCTGGTATAATACTGCTAAACATGGTAAATAAAGCCCTTGTCCAGGCTGGTATAATACTGCTAGACATGGTAAATAAAGCCCTTGTCCAGGCTGGTATAATACTACTAGACAAGGTAAATAAAGCACTTGCCTCATCTGATACCTAAGGATAATGGGTTCAGTTCTCCACCACGGCTTTGTGTGGTGTCCTTGAACAAACACTTTTTTTCTGATGCTTAGTACTGGGTCTACCCAGGTAAACTTCTAAGTTGTAATAATTTGTGTCACAATTGAAGTGAAAACAATAAGTAAAATAAAATAAAAAAAATACCAATATTTTGCTTCAAACCAAATTTGTCCAAATTTGAAAAGTATTACTTTGTTTTTTTACCCTGCAGCTTTAACTGTATTCTATGATTGGTAAGGAAATAAAGGTTCTGTAAACTTGATTGTTGTAAATGCCGGTGTGCGGTTCTTGTTGACCTTGGTATACATTACTTCATCTTTCCTTCCATGCCTCAAGAATGGTATGTTGTCATATGCTTTAATGTTCCATATACTATCACATAAAGGATGATGCTTCAAAGATGCTTCAAAGACTGACTTTCTTGAAATTTTACATAAATAGTTATAATTAAATGAGGTAAGTAGGTCAATGTCATTGTTTCACCTATTATGTTTGTTACCTCTGAGTAGTATGACCTTTATTTTTAACTTTTTACAGAACTGCTCTGTAATAATATAATCCTTATTGATGTTTAGGTCAGAAGGTCAAAGATCAGGGTTGTTGTGATCAAAAGCTGATAAACTGCTTAGTTCTTTTGAAATACTTCATTGTTTGACCTACCATAAACAAGTCAAATATTGTTGATGTCTCCAATAAGTACCAAAGATAGATATAATATAGAGAATGGTGACACTTTTGGTGCTTTTTTCAAAATGCTAAAATATTTTACCAAACTGTGGTAGGAGAATACAGCCAGTGATACAAGTATGTAGATGTTGATATATGTGAGACTAGTTACTCTATTGATTATCCTGCTGTGTGTGAGAACCCTTGATGCCAAGTAAATTAACGTGCCTGAATGACAAAACTTGAACAGCTTTAATTAACAGTTCACTTAATTATAGAGAAAAAAATGTTAAAAGTGGTCATCAATTATGGTGCTTTAGTTTAACACTTGCGATAATAATCACTTTTAACTCATTTGAGCAAACTCTCCTTGGGTGACATTACAGCAATAACGGCCAGAAAATGATTACAAGAAGAACAAATATCTTATTCCATTAGTGGGATCAAACCCTATAAATGCCATGTTTTGTAGTTTCATCTTTTATGCTTTAATGTTTAAGTTTTGTGCCTTTATCATTAAATCTTGAACAGACCTACCAAGGAGTGATTTGTACTGGCCAAACCAAATTAATTATGTCTGAGTTATGGCCCTTGAATAAAAAATCATATGAGAGCAGGGGTGGAAGCTAAGGCAGGTCGCGCTTTGGTAGGATTGAAGCTTGGGTAGGGATAAAGCTACAACGTCGGAGGTGGGTAGGAATAAAGTTGAGGAAGGACTGGTACTCATGGGGGAATGGAAGTAACGGTAGGTGTGAAGTTGTTGGGGTAGATTATGGGCAAGGTGAAGGGGTAGAGGTTTTGGACATGAGTGAATCTGAGGCGGGTAGAGCTAGGGCAAAAGAGAAACTAGTGGAAGGGTAGAGATCATGGGCAGGAGTGAATCTGAGACAGGATATAGAGCTGGGACAAAAGAGAAACTAGTGAAGGGGTAGAGCTTTTGGACACAAGTGAATCTGAGGCAGGGTAGAGCTGGGACAAAAGAGAAACTAGTGGAGGGGTAGAGATTATGGGCAGGAGTGAATCTGAGACGGGATATAGAGCTGGGACAAAAGAGAAACTAGTGAAGGGGTAGAGCTTTTGGACACAAGTGAATCTGAGGCGGGGTAGAGCTGGGACAAAGAGAAACTAGTGGAGGGGTAGAGCTTTTGGACAAAAAAGAAACTATTGAAGGGGTAGAGATTATGGGCAGGAGTGAAGCTGAGGCTTGGAAAAGCTAGCACAAAAGAGAAACTAGTGAAGGGGTAGAGCTTTTAGATACGAGTGAATCTGAGGCATGGTAGAGCTAGGACAAAAGAGAAACTAGTGGAGGAGTAGAGATTATGGGCAGGAGTGAATCTGAGGTGGGGTGTAGAACTGGGACAAAAGAGAAACTAGTGGAGGGGTAGAGATAATGGGCAGGAGTGAATCTAAGACAGGTAGAGCTGTGACAAAAGAGAAACTAGTGAAGGGGTAGGGCTTTTGGACAAGAGTGAATCTGAGGCGGGGTAGAGCTGGGACAAAAAAGACACTAGTGGAGGGGTAGAAATTATGGGCAGCAGTGAATCTGAGGCGAGGTAGAACTGGGACAAAAGAGAAACTAGTGAAGGGGTACAGCTTTTGGACACGAGTGAATCTGAGGCGGGGTAGAGCTGGGACAAAAGAGAAACTAGTGAAGGGGTAGAGCTTTTGGACATGAGTGAATCTGAGGCGGGGTTGAGCTGGGACAAAAGAGAAACTAAGGGAGGGGTAGAAATTATGTGCAGGAGTGAATCTAGGTGAGTAGAGTTGGGACAAAAGAGGAAACTAGTGGAGGCATAGAGATTACGGGCAGGAGTGAATCTGAGGCAAGGTAGAGCTAGGACAAAAGAGAAACTAGTGAAGGGGTAGAGATTATGGGCAGGAGTGAATCTGAGGCAGGGTAGGGCTAGGACAAAAGAGAAACTACCGGAAAGGTAGAGCTTTTAGACACAGGTAAATCTGAGGCGGGGTAGAGCTGAGACAAAAGAGAAACTAGCAGAGGGGTAGAGCTGGGACATGAGTAAAGTATTTGCAACTTACTTTGCATTTCATTAATCCTGCTTTGTAATTAGACATCACATTTATTGGCCATAAATTAAAATCTATACAAAATTCACCTTTTTCTGCAATTTATTTCTAGTTGACCTTATTCATTATTTGCATATCATTTGTTGTTCATTCCTGACATTCTTGGGATGTTTTGAGCTCATTTTCTTTGATTTGGTTTTATGGTACAGTTTGATGATCTATTGATCGAGTTTTTATTAATATTTCTGCTCCAGAACACTAAAATAATAGAAGCAACGTCTTGCTCTTCTGCCAATAGTGATTCCCTTGAGACAGTGTTGTGTTTTATTTCACTTATTTACATTTTTTGTCAGAACAAAATATCAATCAATATAAAGGACTAGGGAGTAATTGTGCAGCATATATTTTATACTTAGTCATTAAGATGCTTTTTTGTATGGTACTCAACAATTATGAGACTCTCAAAGAGCTGAAGTGGACTATTGTGATGTGTTTTTTCTTTGTATACAATAGGAGGGAAACATGCTGCAAATCATTCTGTAAATGAATTGGTACTTGTGGTTAACTAATTATCCATTAATACAGATGGGTAAAGGAAGGTGAGGATTCATGTGTCACAGTGTATGGTGTAACAAATGTACCAACATAGAGGTGTATGGTGTACCATATGTGCCATATAGAGGTGTATGGTGCACCATATGTGCCAATAAAGAGGTGTATGGTATACCATATGTGCCAATATAGAGGTGTATGGTGTATCATATGTGCCAGTATAACGGTTTATGGTGTACCATATGTGCCAACATAGAGGTGTATGGTGTACCATATGTGCCAGTATAGAGGTGTATGGTGTACCATATATGCAAATGTACAGTGTACCGTATGTGCCAATATAGAGGTGTACCTTGTACCATATGTGCCAATATAGAGGTGTATGGTGTACCATATGTGCCAGTATAGAGGTGTATGGTTTACCATATATGCCAATGTACAGGTGTACAGTGTACCATATGTGCCAATATAGAGGTGTACCTTGTACCATATGTGCCAATGTAGAGGTGTATTGTGTACCATATGTGCCAATGAAGAGGTGTATGGTGTACCATATTCGCCAGTGTAGAGTTACCAATGTAGAGGTGTGCGGTGTGCCATATGTGCCAATATACAGGTGTATGGTGTGCAGTATATGCCAATAAAGAGGTGTATGGTGTACCATATGTGCCAATATAAAGGTGTAAGGTGTACCATATGTGCAAATATAGATGTGTATTGTGTACCATATGTGCCAATATACAGGTGTATGGTATACCATGTATGCCAATGTAGAAGTGTATGGTGTACCATATGTGCCAATATAGAGTTGTATGGTGTAACATATGTGCCAGTATAGAGGTGTATTGTGTATCATATATGCCAATGTAGAGTTATGGTGTGCCATATGTGCCAATATAAAGGTGTATGGTGTGCCATATATGACAATGTAGAGGTGTATGGTGTACCATATGTGCCAATATAGAGGTGTATGGTATACCATATATGCCAATATAGAGTTGTATGGTGTAACATATGTGCGAGTATAGAGGTGTATTGTGTATCATATATGCCAATGTAGAGTTATGGTGTGCCATATGTGCCAATATAAAGGTGTATGGTGTGCCATATATGACAATGTAGAGGTGTATGGTGTACCATATGTGCCAATATAGAGGTGTATTGTGTACCATATGTGCCAATATAGGGGTGTATTGTGTACCATATTTACGAATAAAGAGGTGTATTGTGTACCATATGTGCCAATGTAGAAGTGTATGGTGTACCATATGTGCCAATATAGAGGTGTGTGGTGTACCATATGTGCCAGTGTAGAGGTGTATTGTGTATCATATCTGCCAATGTAGAGTTATGATGTGCCATATGTTCCAATATAGAGGTGTATGGTGTACCATATGTGCCAAATATAAAGGTGTATGGTGTTCCATATGTGCCAATAAAGATGCATATTGTGTTCCATATGTTCCGATATAGAGGTGTAAAGTGTACTATATGTGCCAATGTAGAGTTGTATGGTGTGCCATATGTGCCAATATAGAGGTGTATGGTGTATCATATATGCTAATGTAGAGTTATGGTGTGCCATATGTGCCAATAATGTAGTGTTTGGTATATCATTTGTGTCAGTATAGAAGTGGATGGTGTATTATAAGTACCGATATAGAAATGTATGGTGTACCATTTGTACCAATGTAGTAGTGTATGGTGTACAATATGTACCAATAATGAGGTACATGGTGTTCCATAAATACCAATATAGAAAACAAATGCAACAAAATGTCACCAGTTGGCAGTGAATAAACCATTTTTTGCACTTGTTTTTCCACATCTGCCTCCATCATGCCTCATTATCAATTCATCATGCTCTTCATTCCATGTCATAAACATGGTCACTTGAGCCACATGGAGACTCATCGTGGACTCCCTCAGTGCAGCATTAGTGCCAGTTACACTCACTCATTACAGTATATTAACCACAGTTCTCCTCCATCAACTATTTTATTGTCAATGACACTTATAAAATTTTAAACAGCACCAAGGTCAGACTCCCTTAAGTTGAGAAGCTGAAGTCCTCCGACAATACTGGAAATGTGTTTTTGTTATTCTGGAAGGGTAACTTCTCTATATGTGATGTGGTTAGTACATGTGGGTTGGTCTGTGTTAGGATCAATACAAAAAAACATTTGATTGTAATCAGTGAAATATCGGGAACGCATGGCATATCAGAGGTATGGATAACAGAACAGCTTGATTGATTAGGGAACTGCCTCTTTGCTGGTTTAAAACATGTGTATGAGCAACACTGATTACATAGTTTAAGCTTAAATACAAGAAAGTACTGGGCAGCAATAAGATAATTTAAGTCTCTGAAAGTACTGATAGCCCGTCTTTAATAGATTTTAATACTCCTTCCAAGTTTGATTGATATTTTTGTAGCGATTTTTATAAAAGGTTTTTAAAGATGACGTAACTTAATGTACACAAAATATGTTCATTGTTTCATTTGTTGCTGCTTGGATATATAAAAAACATGCAACTGATGAAATTCAAGGAATAAAAAAATAGTCTGTGTTGCATATGATCATGTTGGCAGTGACCTGTGAAGACTGCAAAGTTTTATGACAACAACATAAGCAGGGATATGCTTTTGCATAATTGTTTTCTTTTGAGTGGGGTTTAACGCCATTTTCAACACATTTCAGGTTATATATGGCATATCCAGTTTTATTGGTGGAGGAAGACCTAAGACTGTATCAGACTGAGTAAAACCACCGTCCTTCCGCAAGTAACTGGAAACTTTCTCATATAAAGTTGTTGGAGTGAGTGGGACTTGAACTTACGATCTTAGCGGTGAGAGGTAAGTGATCTTGAGACGGGGCCTTAGACCACTCGGCCACGGAGGACCCTCTGCCTTTGTGGTAAAGCCCGGCTAATAATCTGTACAGAAATATACAGATTTCCCTATCTAAGTGGCTTCAAGATATAAATGGACACAAGACTAAAACATTGTTTACTAAATTTGGAATTACAAATCATTATTGAGTTCATCTTATTTTTGATATTTATTAGAGATTATTGGGGTTTGTCTCATCTCTAAACTTCAATAATTATGTTCCATGGGATTTATTATTGGGGTTCATCTCATCTCTAAACTTGAAAATGTTTCATGGGATATATTTTATCAGTCTAACCTTGGCCAAGTTATCTTGTTTAAATGACTGCAGCAGTGGTCTAGGGGTAGAGTGTCTGTCTGGCATGCAGAATGTCATGGGTTTGATCCCTGGCTGGGTCATACCAAAGATTTGAAAAATAGTACTAGAAGCTTTCTCGCCTTGTGCTCAGCATTTAGATGATAGTTCTAGGTCTGTTTGGCCTTGTGTCAGTCTAATGCGACTGGATTGGGTATCATGTGTTTGCAATATGATATTCCAGTGTGGCAGTGCTTAACTATCTTAAGAAGGCACAATATAGGTGAAAAATTGTCGAAAGATACCCAAAACACCATACTACAACAAAAACAACAGCTTGTTTAAATGTAATTGCATTGTTTGTTGATGGGTTTAATCATAGCATGTATTCAATAAAAGGGAATAGAAATTGACAGATATAGGGTCAATTTCATTAAGTAAATCATAAGCCTAGTTCTTACCTCAGGTCACCTGTCAGTTTGTACAGGACTGGTTCAATTACATTAAGTCAGTCATGAGCCCAGTTCTTACCTCAGGTCACTTGTCAGTTTTCTTTTTGTACAGGACTGGTTCAATTTCATTAAGTCAATCATGAGCCCAGTTCTTACCTCAGGTCACCTGTCAGTTTTCTGTTTGTACAGAACTGGTTCAATTTCATTAAGTCAACAATGAGCTTAGTTCTTACCTCAGGTCACCTGTCAGTTTTCTGTTTGTACAGGACTAGTTCAATTCCATTAAGTCAACAATGAGCCCAGTTCTTACCTCAGGTCACCTGTCATTTTTCTGTTTGTACAGGACTGGTTCAATTTCATTAAGTCAATCATGAGCCCAGTTCTTACCTCAGGTCACCTGTCAGTTTTCTGTTTGTACAGAACTGGTTCAATTTCATTAAGTCAACCATGAGCCAAGTTCTTACCTCAGGTCACCTGTCAGTTTTCTTTTTGTACAGGACTGGTTCAATTTCATTAAGTCAATCATGAGCCCAGTTCTTACCTCAGGTCACCTGTCAGTTTTCTTTTTATACAGGACTGGTTCAATTTCATTAAGTCAATCATGAGCCGAGTTCTTACCTCAGGTCACCTGTCAGTTTTCTGTTTGTACAGGACTGGTTCAATTTCATTAAGTCAGCAATGAGCCTAGTTCTTACCTCAGGTCACCTGTCAGTTTTCTGTTTGTACAGGACTGGTTCAATTCCATTAAGTCAACAATGAGCCTAGTTCTTACCTCAGGTCACCTGTCAGTTTTCTGTTTGTACAGGACTGGTTCAATTTCATTAAATCAATCTTGAGCCCAGTTCTTACCTCAGGTCACCTGTCAGTTTTCTTTTTATACAGGACTGGTTCAATTTCATTAAGTCAATCATGAGCCCAGTTCTTACCTCAGGTCACCTATCAGTTTTCTATTTGTACAGAACTGGTTCAATTTCATTAAGTCAACAATGAGCTCAGTTCTTATCTCAGGTCACCTGTCAGTTTTCTGTTTGTACAGGACCGGGGTAATTTCATTAAGTCAATCATGAGCCCAGTTCTTACCTCAGGTCACCTGTCAGTTTTCTGTTTGTACAGGACTGGTTCAATTTCATTAAGTCAATCATGAGCCCAGTTCTCACCTCAGGTCACCTGTCAGTTTTCTGTTTGTACAGGACTGGTTCAATTTCATTAAGTCAATCATGAGCCCAGTTCTTACCTCAGGTCACCTGTCAGTTTTCTGTTTGTACAGGACTGGTTCAATTTCATTAAGTCAATCATGAGCCCAGTTCTTACCTCAGGTCACCTGTCAGTTTTCTGTTTGTACAGGACTGGTTCAATTTCATTAAGTCAACAATGAGCCTAGTTCTTACCTCAGGTCACCTGTTATTTTTCTGTTTGTACAGGACTGGTTCAATTTCATTAAGTCAGTCATGAGCCTAGTTCTTACCTCAGGTCACCTGTCAGTTTTCCTTTTGTAGAGGACTCGTTTCCAGGGACACTGATGGGCCTCAACCAGGTCTCCCCTATCATGTAGATGTCACATTATGATAAGCTTTAAAACATATCTCTGATGAAATCAGTGTAGTTTATACACCTCAGTGGTGTAGTAAACTACTGGCATTTTTTAATTATGCAAGAGCTAGAACCACATGGTAGTTGTCCAGGCTCATTAATCAAAGTTAAAACTTAGTGAACTGAAATTAATTGGCTGTTTTGTACTTGTTTATTGCTTTTTATAAAATATACATGCAGAGTTCAATGAATTCACAATCTATAGACAATATATCTTGGAATACCTTGCAAATATATTTTTTTCAAGATAATTGAATAACTTTATATTGAAAGCAGTCCCACATCTGACATTGGTCACAGTTGTGCTTGAGCTTTAATGTGCCTGGTAAGATGAAACAGCCAATGTCAAATTGTATAGAAATGAAGCTGCACAGAAAACATAAGCCACAAAATATAAAATACATTGATTATAGAAGCAGAATCTGTTTGCAATTTTTGATCCTCTACAATATGCAAATTAGATTAGCAGATTTACCAGTAAATTGACTTAAAATTTGGGCATGAGAGTTGTTTTTTCATCTGTTGTTATTTTTCATTGGAAATATAAAAGGAATGAAAATGAAAATTGTACTTTTATGTATTTATTGTTAATAATCATGCAGAACAATTATCAAAATGGAATGTATCAAAAAGTGTCGGACATGTTTGCAAATAAAAAGGTTTCAATACCTTAATAAAGTCATTTTTTTTTTTTTCCCCGATATTTTCTTATGAAATATGCAAATGGAAATACATAATGATTGAGATTAGTGCATTAAAGCAACATTATGACACACACCACAATTGCCTTTTTCCCTGCAGTCGGAATATTGCCAGGTCAATAGTATACTGGCCAGGTTTTAGTATCACACCCTAAACTAGGTCACATGATGCCTGATACTATTTTTAGCATATGACTGCTTTGTGATGTAATGCAATCGCTATAGGAGGTCAATTAGGTATAAAGTCTTTCAAAATCATTTAAACATTATTATGTCGTCTTTTTTGCTAAAATTCACAATTTGAAGTTTTTAAATGCAGTTCAGATTGTTCCAAGAGTTGACTACTTTGAACTACTTTTCATGCGCATTCATTCTTATAGAGAAGTACTATACACTTTCGGGTAGGAAGATATCGTCATAAATCCAGTATTGGTACTTCAGCCTTTGTGGCAAGTCCCAGGCCAAAAAGGGGCAGAGAAAACTTTATACTTCATACTGAACCAGAGCTATGAACCCATTCCATTGTTGATGGCTATGATGTCCTATATTCAAATAGCATACTAACTTGTGATTGATTGATTGATTGATTGATTGATTGATTGATTACAATCATTTTTTGCCATTGAAGGTTAACAAACAATGAGTTAACCTAACCTCTGTTTCCTGGGATCTTGGATGTTAACCAGTACTCAGGAATACCCATCTCTGCAAGTATCTGTAAACTCCCATTTGAATCAGTAGTACACAACGCATATATTTATCATTATAGAGACTCTGGCCAGGCGGAAGTTTGAACTCGAGACCCCTAGATTGATAGTCAGACGCCCTACCGACTGAGCTAATCGTGCCCGGCCCGAATGGTGAAACATTACTGTAAGATAGATACTTCATCCAGTTGTAATCCACATTCATGCAACTTTTACACAGGTTAGTTCATTCACATGTTCACTACCATTAAATGAAATTTACACCAAAATTGTGAATTACCCATAATAGAAATGTTAAATAATTAAACATTATTGCTTATTATTGCTACAACAATGTTCAAGAACCTACTTCCAAATGCAAAATTAAATGTATCTGTTGAGCTAATATATATTGCTATATTGTTCAGAATTTCGACCTGATTGCATGATTGCTTCTGCCTAAATGCCGTTTTCTCCAAACATTCATTAATTCTGGATTACAAACTTCAGTGTCGGTCTTTCCAGGTTGCTAGCTCTCTGTGTGGCTAGGCAGTCCATGGCATTCTTCTACTCAGATTTAATCACCAAAGATAGCATGCCAAAATAATATATAGAAAAGGGCTTTCCTTCTTTGGTTGTACTATAATGGCAACATATGTTGTGAAAATGAGTCACATGGTTTCATTTTAATTCAATTTGATCTGTTATACATATAAAAATGGTTTCTTCTTAGAAAGAGTCTAAATGACGATGTGAAGGTTGTCAAACATTATTTAAGTGCTGTCTATGTTCAGGGATTTTGTGTACCACTCCAATTTCAGTACATATCGATTTTGTCATGTTAATGTGGATTTGGCAAACTAGTCAATTTATGTTTATTAATGATAATGAGATGCTTTTTATTTATTTTGATAATGATTTTATTTTTAAAGACAGTTATAGCATTTTAGCCTGATACACTCCATTTAAGTAAAACTTGAGAACATGTTCTCTCATGAGACATTTGATATGGAAGATTTTATAATATAAATAAAGAAAATAGACTATGTAAATTGTGTTCCATGAATGTCGTTGAAACTGAACATGATTTTTAACTATGTTGCCCATGATATCGAAGTATTAGAGTATTATACTTAAAAACTAAGTTCATCTTGGCACACAGTCCAGAAATATTCAAATATTATGTCAAATAAAAAGTAAGAAAATTATTTGAAAAATTGGAAGCTTTAAGATAAAAAAACTAGCACTAGAACCAGTCAATAATATTTAATAATAAAACTAGTACTAGAACCAGTCAATAATATTTAATAATAAAACTGCAGGAGTAATGTGGCTTCACATACTGAGAAAATCCATCTGTGTAACATAACTGCTTCTTATACTTACTATGTGTATAGTTTAATGCATAACTTTTTTGTGTGTATGGTATTTTTTATTTTGTTGTGTATTGTGCCTGGCCGTGTATATTTAATATGTTTGCCGATATTGCCATTACAGTTTAATTTGATTGCTGCAACAGAAGTCTAATGTCTAAACTGGATTATATTGTACAAGCACTACCTTGTGTATATAAATTATATAGCCAATAAAGTGTTATAATGGTAATGATCACTGTTTGCTCTGCCAACCCTCAAATGGTAATGATCACCATTTCCTCCCCCCACCCTCAACCCCTGCCCATCTCCAAATGGTAGTGATCACCTTTGCTCACCCCTCAACCTCCACTCCTCCCCAAATGGCAATGATCACCATTTTCTCTCCCCCACCCAACCCTCTCCAAATGACAAGGATCACCATTTTCTCTCCCCCCACCCAAATGACATCGATCATTTTGCCCTTCCCTTAATACATTCAGGTACAGTGTTTTGATTTGACATTTTGTGGGAAACTCTTTGCTTAGGAAAAAGAAAACTAATATCAAAGATTAATACTGTATTTTTTCCCAGTCACTGTAAGTTACCATGTAAACAGTTACAATTACTATTAATGAGTATTTTCCCCATTAAGACTATTAAAATAATTGATGTAAAGATTTGTTTCTGAGGCAAATGGATTCACAATGTTTATAGCCTTTTGTGAGATGTATTATTCTAGTAATTAGCAAGATAGGATCTATAAATTTTTGTTTGGAAGTGAAAATTCTGTCGCCTACATTTTTAGTTTTCTTCATTATCAGCAATGTAAATTTCAAACAGAATTGATATCGCTAATGGTGAATGCGATCAACTATGGAAGATTATGGGTACAGTCCCTGTATAGGCAATTGTTCGTAGGTTTGTGAACAATGGGCCAAAGGCCAATGTTGTCCACTGACCAGTACTCAATATAGGTTTATGCCATTGAAAGTATTTCAAACATGAATCCACTGTAAGAAAAAAATAGTACATGTTAATTGTCAAAACTTATCATTGCCATCCAAATAATTATCACGCATGTGGATTTATTTGGTTATATGTTGTATCTTGCTGATAATGTCCCAAAATGATATTATTTGTAACCAATGTTCACCCGGGTACACCAGCACAGATTGCATTGTTTGTCTCTGACGGTGTAAATTCTTAATATCACCCAACACCGCAACGGTGGTCTAGCGGTAGAGCGTCCGCTTTGCATGAGAAAGGTCATGAGTTCGATTCCTAGTTGGGTTACAAAAAAATCTTGAAAAATGGTACTAGAAACTGCCTCGCTTAGCGCTCAGCATTTAAAGGATAGTTCTAGGTCTGGCTGGACCGCTGTTAGTATAATGTGATTGGATTGGGTATCATACCATATGTTTGTGGCATGATACTCCAGTGTGACAATGCTAAGGGTAAACACCGTCGTGATATGACTGAAAAATTGTTGGAACTACTCTAAACACCGTACAGCAACAACATAATGATAATAGAATGGTCTAAAAACAAAGAAATCAGATGGTTTATAAAACACCAGCACGTTGAAGGTTGACTGATCTTCAGTTTATAGTGTGTTTTTAAAGTAAGTCACTGTAGAAAATATTTACTTTAGTTTAAACTGATGTACATTTCTTCACATGAAAAGACTAAATATCAAAAGTATAATTTTTTTTAAAACTTCATTCCTTATTTATTAAATAATTAGATTGTGAGGTAATCATTGAACCATGAGATCATGAGATGCTCCCAACGTCAGACTCTCACAATACTGTATGCAACAATTCAGGTTCTCATCCATTGTTTCAGTTATTAGATACCCTCTAACCTTAAAGATGATGTTAACAACAGCAGATGTTGAAACAATACGTCATTTTACCTTTTCATGAATGGGAGTTGTCAATAAATTTATAGTTTTTTAGCTTGACTTTTAGTAGAATAGGGGGGCTATTGTACTTGCTCCACTTTACATTGTGTGTTCAGCGTCATCAATGGTACACACAGACAGAAGAACCACACATCTTAGTTACATATTGGCAGAGAAAGGGCCCTTGGATTTAATTTTTCAGGTTAAAGTTTTTTATCAGGTAAGATATCTATAAACCACTCATTCGATATGAATGTAACTTCATATTATTATATATGTTCAGCATCCTCTAGGAAACTCATAGAGACAAGAATCATAACTCTTGATTGGATTTTGGCAGATTTCTTTTCCTTTTAAACTTAGTAAATTTGTTTTTAGCAGGTTTAAGTTTGTAGTACAAGGCCTTGAGCTTAAATGTTTGACAAATAGGGTCAGTTTGTGGTCCTTTCTCAAACTTGTTCAAAACCATGACCCTGGGAGCAAAATTGGCCTGCACTAAGGGATAAAAAAATTTCACTTTTTTTTTGGCCCGCACTAATGGGTGAAGACAATTCAATCTTGAAACAGAAGATCATCTCAACTTTAGCTTACACTATATTTTAAATTCTTGCTGGAATTATTTCAGGTAATGTTTAATTTGTATATTAGTATTGATTGACCAACTTATATTATTCTAGTTATGTAGGGATGTAGGGTTATTATACTACATGATGTTTCATAAGTTAGGTACTGGCACACCTATTGGGATTGTTTGTCAGCATTGGTTAATGAATGTATAATGCAATTTTGTTAAATAATATTAATAAAAACTAAATAAATATTATTTAGGCAAAAAAATGCCATAACTGTAGATAATGAAAATAAATAGTGTTGGTGAATTATTTTGCTAATTTATTTTTAACAGACAAGCAATAATTATAGCTTAATTTTACCACCCCTGAGTTTTAATTGTCTTCCGTTTGGTACTTATTTCCTGTAAAAGCTGTCGTTTTAGAACAGCATCGAAATAATCAAGCATGCTAACCCTCCAAACGCTCTTGTCAATCATTGAGTTATTGCTTTTCAGTCACTCTTCAAAACTTGACATATTTTCTGTTTAACAAAATCAGCAATATAAACATCCATCATTTTATATTGAGTTTTATAATTGAACAAGTTGTTGTTATATGGTGTTTAGTGTCGCTTTCAACAATTTTTCAGTCATATCGTGACGGTGTCTACTTGAGACAGTATTCTAAGCGCTGTCACACTGGAGTATCATGCCGCAGACACATGGTATGATACCCCACCCAGTCACATTATACTGACACCGGGCCCACCAGACCTAGAACTCTCCTCTAAATGCTGAGTGTCAAGCGAGGAAGCTTCTAGTACCATTTTTAAAATTAATTTGAACGAAAACTCTGAAATGTTCACATGTGTTTTTTGTTTGAAATGGCTGCAATAAAGCCACAAAAACAGTGTCTTCAGTTTCATGAAAGTCTCTGAAAATTATTTTTTTGAATGAGAGCTTATTTAATTATAAGCCGGGCTTCTTGTCAAAAGCATTACCCTGCTTATGGCGTTGTCATCAATTAAGCTTTGCAGTGTTGATCACCACCATAATGATCATATGTGACTTTGACAGTACTACTTTTTATTCCTCGAACTTTATTTTTTCATGTATTTGATATACCGGTAAGCAAGTAGAAACAATGAAAATATATTGTTGACATTGTACTTTGTAAATTTTAAAAAGGTTACATAAAATAAACCAAACACTACAATAATATTAATCAAATTAGGAAAGCATATGATTTTTTATTAACAACTGGCTATCAGTACTTTAAAGTTCTTTGAAGAATGAGTAAAGTTTCCTATAAAGCTGCTTTTAGTTTTAGCCAATTGCCTTATATACCCAGTCCCCATCGTTCAGGGATCATTTCCCATAAAGCTGCTTATAGTTTTAGCCAGTTGCCTACTATACCCAGTCCCCATCATTCAGGGATCATTTCCCATAAAGCTGCTTATAGTTTTAGCCAGTTGCCTACTATACCCAGTCTACATCATTCAGGGACCATTTCCTGTAAAGTTGCTTATAGTTTTAGCCAGTTGCCTGATATACCCAGTTCCCATCATTCAGGGATCATTTCCTGTAAAGCTGCTTATAGTTTTAGCCAGTTGCCTGATATACTCAGTTCCCATCATTCAGGGATCATTTCCTGTAAAGCTGCTTATAGTTTTAGCCAGTTGCCTGATATAACCAGTCCCCATCATTCAGGGATCATTTCCTGTAAAGCTGCTTATAAATTTAGCCAGTTGCCAACTATACCCAGTCCCCATCATTCAGGGATCATTTCCTGTAAAGCTGCTTATAGTTTTAGCCAGTTGCCTGATATACCCAGTCCCCTCATTCAGGGATCATTTCCTGTAAAGCTGCTTATAGTTTTAGCCAGTTGCCTACTATACCCAGTCCCCATCACTCAAGGATCATTTCCTGTAAAGCTGCTTATAGTTTTAGCCAGTTGCCTGATATACCCAGTCCCCTCATTCAGGGATCATTTCCTGTAAAGCTGCTTACAGTTTTAGCCAGTTGCCTGATATACCCAGTCCCCTCATTCAGGGATCATTTCCTGTAAAGCTGCTTATAGTTTTAGCCAGTTGCCTGATATACTCAGTCCCCTCATTCAGGGATCATTTCCTGTAAAGCTGCTTATAGTTTTAGCCTGTTGCCTGATATACCCAGTCCCCTCATTCAGGGATCATTTCCTGTAAAGCTGCTTACAGTTTTAGCCAGTTGCCTGATATACTCAGTCCCCTCATTCAGGGATCATTTCCTGTAAAGCTGCTTATAGTTTTAGCCAGTTGCCTGATATACTCAGTCCCCTCATTCAGGGATCATTTCCTGTAAAGCTGCTTATAGTTTTAGCCTGTTGCCTGATATACCCAGTCCCCTCATTCAGGGATCATTTCCTGTAAAGCTGCTTACAGTTTTAGCCAGTTGCCTTATATACCCAGTCCCCTCATTCAGGGATCATTTCCTGTAAAGCTGCTTATAGTTTTAGCCAGTTGCCTGATATACCCAGTCCCCTCATTCAGGGATCATTTCCTGTAAAGCTGCTTATAGTTTTAGCCAGTTGCCTGATATACTCAGTCCCCTCATTCAGGGATCATTTCCTGTAAAGCTGCTTATAGTTTTAGCCAGTTGCCTGATATAACCAGTCCCCATCATTCAGGGATCATTTCCTGTAAAGCTGCTTATAAATTTAGCCAGTTGCCAACTATACCCAGTCCCCATCATTCAGGGATCATTTCCTGTAAAGCTGCTTATAGTTTTAGCCAGTTGCCTGATATACCCAGTCCCCTCATTCAGGGATCATTTCCTGTAAAGCTGCTTATAGTTTTAGCCAGTTGCCTACTATACCCAGTCCCCATCACTCAAGGATCATTTCCTGTAAAGCTGCTTATAGTTTTAGCCAGTTGCCTGATATACCCAGTCCCCTCATTCAGGGATCATTTCCTGTAAAGCTGCTTACAGTTTTAGCCAGTTGCCTGATATACCCAGTCCCCTCATTCAGGGATCATTTCCTGTAAAGCTGCTTATAGTTTTAGCCAGTTGCCTGATGTACTCAGTCCCCTCATTCAGGGATCATTTCCTGTAAAGCTGCTTATAGTTTTAGCCAGTTGCCTGATATACCCAGTCCCCTCATTCAGGGATCATTTCCTGTAAAGCTGCTTATAGTTTTAGCCAATTGCCTGATATACACAGTCCCCTCATTCAGGGATCATTTCCTGTAAGGCTGCTTATAGTTTTAGCCAGTTGCCTGATATACACAGTCCCCTCATTCAGGGATCATTTCCTGTAAAGCTGCTTATAGTTTTAGCCAGTTGCCTACTATACCCAGTCCCCATCATTCAGGGATCATTTCCTGTAAAGCTGCTTATAGTTTTAGCCAGTTGCCTGATATACCCAGTCCCTATCATTCAGCTTGTTTATGGTTCTAGACAGGAATCATACTTGCTCATATTGTCTTTCTGTGTCTACTGCTTTTAAAATCTGTCCTTTATTTCGAGGTTATATCTAGAAGTTATGGTTTGTCGCTTCTTGTATAAATTGTGCCAATCAGTTCAATTTACACTACCCAGTAATCATCAGAAAATCATGATTCACTCTCGAGAGTTGCTTCACAAGTTGATATATGTAGTATGGCACATGTCGGAATATATTTACATAAATACTGTCAGAAACGTATATAATATTTCGATAATAATTGGTATTCCAGAGCTATTTCAAACAAATCATTTCTGGACATGTTTTCCTGGAATTTTTTTCTGATTTCATTTGAAAACAAATTCACAAGCATTGTTTTTTTTATTGCAGTATAGCTGTTTCTCATTATTTTCTAAAATTGTATTCAGTTAATCATACAAGTGTATCAGATGCATGCTTCCTGCATGCAATTCATTATAATGAATATTTAATGCAAAACTACAAAAACAAGGAAATATGACAGTTTGTGCATTCTGCTGTACTGTTTTCCATAAAACCTATACCCTCACATAGACATATCTCTTATATTGAACAGCAATAAGATAAGGCATGGCATTCTTGTGAGGGCAATTCCTATCATGTCTGATAAAACACATTATTAGATACTAAATTCTGCCTTGATATAAGGAAGAGGTTGTAATTTAAGAAATGAAATATTTCCCCAAAGTTTGGGTAGTGTTGGATCAATATATTAATATCATTATATATATAGTGAGTGCTAATATTATTCAAATGTCATTTGAGGGGAGGAATAATTCAAGGTCACTGATACCAACTGTCCACTGCAGAGAAGAACACACAGTGTCCAGTGTGGACAACAATGCAATGTGCTTGATATCCAATTTACGGTGCTTGGAATTATTCTAGGTCACTGATACCCAACAATGCATAGTCACTGATGCCCAGTGTATAGTGTGAATACCACATGGTGCTTGATACTAAGTGTCCAGTGTGGAGAACAGTGTAATGTGCTTGGTGTTTAATGTCCAATGCAACAAATGATTCTATGTCACTGATACCTAGTGTCCAGTGACATCTAGTGTCCAGTGATGATAATAATGCAAGGTCATTAATACCCAGTGTCCAGTGATGAGAACAATGCAAGGTCACTGATACCCAGTGTCCAGTGATGAGAACAATGAAAGGTCACTGATACCCAGTGTCCAGTGATGAGAACAATGCAAGGTCACTTATGAGAACAATGAAAGGTCACTGATGATACACAGTGTCCAGTGATGAGAACAGTGCAAGGTCATTGATACCCAGTGTCCAGTGATGAGAACAATTCAAGATCACTGATACACAGTGTCCAATGAGGAGAACTATTCAAGTACACTGATACTGAGTGTTTAATGAGGAGCACGTTGCAAGGTCACTGATACCCAGTGTCCAGTGATGAAAACAATGAAAGGTCACTGATGATACACAGTGTCCAGTGATGAGAACAGTGCAAGGTCATTGATACCCAGTGTCCAGTGATGAGAACAATTCAAGGTCACTGATACACAGTGTCCAATGAGGAGAACTATTCAAGTACACTGATACTGAGTGTTTAATGAGGAGCACGTTGCAAGGTCACTGATACCCAGTGTCCAGTGATGAAAACAATGAAAGGTCACTGATGATACACAGTGTCCAGTGATGAGAACAGTGCAAGGTCACTGATACCCGGTGTCCAGTGATGAGAACAATTCAAGGTCACTAATACACAGTGTTCAATGAGGAGAACAATTCAAGAACACTGATACCGAGTGTCCAATGAGGAGCACAATGCAAGGTCACTGATACCCAGTGTCTAATGAGGAGAACAATTCAAGATCACTGATACCCAGTGTCCAATGAGGAGAACAATTCAAGGTCACAAATACCAAGTGTCCAATGAGGAGTACTATGCAAGGTCACTGATACCCAGTGTCCAATGAGGAGAATAATTCAAGAACATTGATACCATGTGTCCAATGAGGATAACAATGCAAGGTCACTGATACCCAGTGTCCAATGCGGAGAACAATTCAAGATTACTGATACCCAGTGTCCAATAAGGAGAACAATTCAAGGTCACTGATACTTAGTGTCCAATGAGGAGTACAATGCAAGGTCGTTGATACCCAGTATCCAATGAAGAGAACAATTCAAAATCACTGATACCAAGTGTCCAATGAGGAGAACAATTCAAGGTCACTGATACCTAGTGCCAATTGAGGAGTACAATGTAAGGTCACTGATACCCAGTGTCCAGTGATGAGAACAATGCAAGGTCAATGATACCCAGTGTCCAGTAATGAGAACAATGAAAGGTCACTGATGAAACCCAGTGTCCAATGAGGAAAACAGTGCAAGATCAATGATACCCAGTGTCCAATGAGGAGAACAATTCAAGGTCACTGATACCAAGTGTCCAATGAGGAGAACAATACAAGGTCACTGATACCAAGTGTTCAATGAGGAGTACAATGCAAGGTTACTGATACCCAGTGTCAAATGAGGAGAACAATTCAAGATCACTGATACCAAATGTCCAATGAGGAGAACAGCGTAATTTCACTGATACCAAGTGTACATTAAGGAGAACTAGTGAAGATCACTAATACACAGTGTCAAATAAGGAGAACAGTTCAAGGTCACTGATTACCAGTGTCCAATGAGGAGAACAATTCAAGGTCACTGATACCCAGTATTAAATGAGGAGAAAAGTGCAAGATGAATGATACCCAGTGTCCAATGAGGAGAATAATTCAAGGGCACTGATACCCAGTGTCCAATGAGGAGAACAATTCAAGGTCACTGATACCCAGTATTTAATGAGGAGAAAGGTGCAAGTTCAATGATACTCAGTGTCCAATGAGGTGAATAATTCAAGGTCACTGATACCGAGTGTCCAATGAGGAGAGCAATTCAAGGTCACTGATACCCAGTGTCCAATGAGGAGAACCATTCAAGGTCAGTGATACCTGGTGTCCAATGAGGAGAACCATTTAAGGTCACTGATACCCAGTGTCCAATGAGGAGAACAATTCAAGGTCACTGATACACAGTGTCCAATGAGAACAATTCAAGGTCACTGATACCAAGTGTTCAATGAAGAGAACAGTGCAAGATCAATGATACCAAGTGTACAATAAGGAGAACAATTCAAGGTCACTGATACCAAGTGTACAATAAGGAGAACTATTGAAGATCACCGATACACAGTGTTCAATGAGGAGAACAATTCAAGGTCACTGATACCCAGTGTCCAATGAGGAGAACAATTCAATGTCACTGGTACCCAGTGTTCAATGAGGAGAACAGTGCAAGATCAATGAAAAGATTAAGAACATTGACACCAACTGTCCACTGAGGGAAAGAATAATTCAAAATCTTATACCGACTTCTTACTTTAATGCTGATGCTGTTGCTACTACTAATACTTATTCAAATGCTCCTACTGTCATTAAAATGCTTATGTCTATTGCTGCCACTACCAACTATTAAAGGAAAGCCTCCACTCCAGTGTCACTGATTCTGCCAAGAAGAAAGTTATGTCAACATTCGTGTTCCTTGTGACTTAATTGACAGGAATTTTGTTACTTTGTCATCACCGGCAGCATGAAATTCCCACCAAAAAAATGTCATTCTTATCAAAGACTCACTCTGACCATTTTGTAACTGTTATTGGGCCATAAAAAATGTAACAAAAATCTGCAGCCCTCAGGCTCCATGATGCTGCAATCAATAATATAATTCAAAAGAATTAGTTAATGTGTATTTTTACTGTGTCGCAGGGTACAGTATTGATTGATGATACAGTTGGAAACATGCATCATGACAAAAGTCTGTGTGCATCAAGTGTTTGAACAAACGCATGTCAACCTCTATAAAAGAGAAAACAGAGAGCATTCAAATCTGGAGTGCAAAATGTATTGTTGTGATCAACCGTTGCATTGATTGGCTGTGTCAGAAATGCGTATATAACTGCAGCATGACGGCAGATAATTATTGCAGAAATGCTCATGCCAGACTGAGATAATCGCCTGTGCCATTTTCATTAGTGTCTGTTGATTATAATTGTTTGTAATCTCTGGTTGAACTTATTTATCATCTAAAGATCTCTCCTCTCATCACTCAGCTTTTGGATTGATCCCGGGTATATATTAAAAAACAATCATAAAGACAGTTTACCAGTTTCTAACAAATGAAGGTTCTCCATGGCCGAGTGGTCTAAGGCTCTGTCTAAAGACCTCTTTCCTCTCATTACTAAGGTCATAGGTTAGAGTCCCACTAGCTCCACAAACTTTATGTGAGATCATTTGCCAGTTACTTGCAGTACAACGGTGGTTCTTCTCAGATTTTAAGCTCACCAGGACGAAGTCCAAGGAGAGCTATTGCCATGACCCCAGCGTGTGGGGTTAATACCAGGTACATGTGGGGTTAATACCAGGTACATGTGGGGATAATACTAGGTACATGTGGGGTTAATACCAGGTACATGTGGGGTTAATACCAGGTACATGACTGTGGGGTTAATACCAGGTACATGTGGGGTTAATACCAGGTACATGTGGGGATAATACCAGGTACATGTGGGGTTAATACCAGGTACATGTGGGGTTAATACCAGGTACATGTGGGGTTAATACCAGGTACATGACTGTGGGTTAATACCAGGTACATGTGGGGTTAATACCAGGTACATGTGGGGATAATACCAGGTACATGTGGGGTTAATACCAGGTACATGTGGGGTTAATACCAGGTACATGACTGTGGGGTTAATACCAGGTACATGTGGGGTTAATACCAGGTACATTTGGGGTTAATACTAGGTACATGTGGGGTTAATACCAGGTACATGTGGGGTTAATACCAGGTACATGACTGTGGGGTTAATACCAGGTACATGTGGGGTTTATACCATGTTCATGTGGGGTTAATACTAGGTACATGTGGGGTTAATACCAGGTACATGTAGGATTTATACCAGGTACGTGTGGGGTTAATACTAGGAACATGTGGGGTTAATACCAGGTACATGTGGGGTTAATACTAAGTACATGTGGGGCTAATACCAGGTACATGTGGGGTTAATACCAGGTACATTTGGGGTTAATACCAGGTACATGTGGGGTTAATACCAGGCATATCTAAAAATATCATGTGAGAAAGTTTACCAGTTTCTTACAAAAGAACTATGGTACTACTCTAAGGTCTTCTTCAACCAATTAAACTGGTTGCCTCATAAATTATAACCTATAATTTGTTGAAAAAAAAAAATAATAAATAAATAAATGGGTGAATCTTCTCACTTTACAGCATGTGTGCCAGATGGCATTTTAGACTGGTTTTAAAAAGCAAACACAATTATAGAGAGACTGTTACTTAAATAATTATCTGTAATGCCCGACTACTTGGTAATGACGTATCGTATAACATTTATTACAGGTACCGGTCATAAATCACATTTATCTACGACATATAAAAGTTAATGCCAAAATACTATTTATTAACTTAGTATAAATATGGGAATGCTTTTTACGGTATATTTGTCAAGGCTTTCATCCGTTTATCTTTGTTCATTATGAATTCACAGTAGCCAGTATACCAAACCGCTCCCTATTGATCTGTTTTTCAGAGTTGGCTGTAGCGAGACTGATTACAACACTATCACTTGGGTTACTTTGGTTTTCATTGTTGCATTGGAATAGCGTAAGAATGGATTAAACATCACGTTGTACAAGGTGAGAGTGTCTGTTGTTGTTTTTTCCATTGATGTAATTTATTGTATATCCGGATATTGCCGAATAAAGATGATGTTTACATTGTAACAAATTGCGTTGACATTTACTTAATTTCGGGTTCATTACATAGTTTGTGACATTTATTATTCATTTATTCTATAGATAACGTTAATGGTAGCTTCATCGCCACCTTTCAACTTGAAAATGGAAGTGAATGTATTCCCCGTTTAAGAGCACCATGCTTCCTGTATAGGTACAAATTCGGTTTTTGCCCGACATACAGCTTTTGCATAGACATGTGCGCTATTAATCTAGTTTCAGTATAATTTTGAAACAGGTTTAGTTTACTCATATAATTTCCTAAAAATTAAAATTTTTATTAATTTCTCCTCATCTTTGTTCAATATGATGTGTTGTTATAAATGACGGAATGCATAGATATTATATTTTGTCTTTATTGTCTTTCCACAACTATAATGCATCACATTTGATATTTGTGCATAGTTGTACAAGAGCAGTAAAGTATTAAACGTGAATGCTACCATGATAGAAAATATTTGTTTAGAAATTAAATGATTAAATTATATCATTACCAATAAAACAATCATACAAATAAGGCTCATCCAGCAGTATTTCTGTTAAACCAAATTTATCTTGTATTGAATGGAATAATGTGTTTTTATTTGAGTCAATTTAAAATTGCCAGCAATTACCTCTATTTCTTTGAGTTAGATATAGTCGCACAACATTATAGTATAATAGTAATGTGCATTTGCCATTGGGTATTTTAAGAAATAGTTATATATTTAAAATTTACAGAAAATTTATTCTGCTGAAAATAAGTCTGTCAATCCTATATTTGACTAAAGGAATAACCAATGTACTTTATAAATATGTTTTCAAATATTTATAGCTGTTGACTGTTCTCCTCATGTTAATGATGTTAATTGATTGGTGATTATTTAGGAAACTTGAATGGTTGCTAGGATATTTATCAATATAAAAAGAGTACTAGGGACCATTCTGGAATGACAAAAAACATCCATTAATCTCTATGTTTTATGCATGGGCAAAGCTTGCTATAGGCACTGTAGGCATTTGCCTACACGTTTTTTTTTTTTGAGAAATAAAAAAAAAAAAATGCTAAAAATGTAATAAATATCGATCTCCTAGGTGAGTCAAGGTGTAACCTATCAATTCACAACAAAAAAATCATCAAAAATAATCCAGATATTTGACATCATTTTATCAATTCAGTTGGTTATAAAACAGTGAATTCAAGGTTAATATTAAAGATAATAATGCCCTTAGAAACATAAAAAATATACACCAAAATGCACCTGCGACAGCCTAGCTAACCCCATCCCCTCCCCCTACAACTGTGCTTTCACCCCTGTGGTGTAGGTTCCACAATCATCAGATGGGGTAGAGGTGTCAGTCCTCTTTTTGCAATCGCTCTAAGCCTGCCAAGCCTATTAATGGTTAAGTTTTTTAGCCTACCCTTGTTAATCAAGTCTATAGACACCATGTGAAAAGTATACCAGTCATTTGTGGAAGGACAGTGGTTAACCACTTCATGTGAGAAGGTAAATCAGTCATTTGTGGAAGGACAGTGGTTAACCACTCCATGTGCAGAAGGTATACCAATCACTTGTGGAAGGACAGTGGTTAACCACTCCATGTGAGGAAGTATACCAGTCACTTGTGGAAGGACAGTGGTTAACCACTTCATGTGAGAAGGTAAACCAGTCATTTGTGGAAGGACAGTGGTTAACCACTCCATGCGAGAAGGTATACCAATCACTTGTGGAAGGACAGTGGTTAACCACTCTGTGTAGAAAAAGTATACCAGTCACTTGTGGAAGGACAGTGGTTAACCAATCCTTTTGAGAAGGTATACCAATCACGTGTGGAACGACAGTGGTTGACCACTCTGTGTAAGAAAGTATACCAGTCACTTGTGGAAGGACAGTGGTTAACCACTCCATGTGAGAAGGTAAAACAATCACTTGTGGAAGGACAGTGGTTAATCACTCTGTGTAAAAAAGTATACCAGTCACTTGTGGAAAGACAGTGGTTAACCACTCCATGTGAGGAGGTATACCAGTCACTTGTGAAACCACTCCATGTGAGAAGGTATATCAGTCACTTATGGAAGGACAGTGGTTAACCACTCCATGTGAGAAGGTATACCAATCACTTGTGGAAGGACAGTGGTTAACTACTATGTGTAAGAAAGTTTACCAGTCACTTGTGGAAGGACTGTGGTAAACCACTCTGTGTAAGAAAGTATACCAGTCACTTGTGGAAGGACTGTGGTTAACCACTCTGTGTAAGAAAGTATACCAGTCACATGTAGAAGGACAGTGGTTAACCACTCCATGTGAGAAGGTATACCAATCACTTGTGGAAGGACAGTGGTTAACCACTCTGTGAGAAGGTATACCAATCACTTGTGGAAGGACAGTGGTTAACCACTCTGTGTGAGAAGGTATACCAATCACTTGTGGGAGGACAGCTGTTCACCACTACATGTGAGAAGGTATACCAATCACTAGTGAGAGGACAGTGGTTAACCACATTGTGTAAGAAAGTATACCAGTCACTTGCGGAAGGACAGTGGTTAACCACTCCATGTGAGGAAGTATACCAGTCACATGTAGAAGGACAGTGGTTAACCACTCCATGTGAGAAGGTATACCAATCACTTGTGGAAGGACAGCTGTTCACCACTACATGTGAGAAGGTATACCAATCACTTGTGGAAGGACAGTGGTTAACCACTCCATGTGAGAAGGTATACCAATCACTTGTGGAAGGACAGCTGTTCACCACTACATGTGAGAAGGTATACCAATCACTTGTGGAAGGACAGTGGTTAACCACTCTGTGTGAGAAGGTATACCAATCACTTGTGGAAGGACAGTGGTTAACCACTCTGTGTAAGAAAGTAAACCAGTCACTTGTGGAAAGACAGTGGTTAACCACTCCATGTGAGAAGGTATACCAATCACTTGTGAAGGGACAGCTGTTCACCACTACATGTGAGAAGGTATACCAATCACTTGTGGAAGGACAGCTGTTCACCACTACATGTGAGAAGGTATACCAATCACTTGTGGAAGGACAGCTGTTCACCACTACATGTGAGAAGGTATACCAATCACTTGTGGAAGGACAGCTGTTCACCACTACATGTGAGAAGGTATACCAATCACTTGTGGAAGGACAGTGGTTAACCATTCTGTGTAAGAAAGTATACCAATCACTTGTGGAAGGACAGTGGTTAACCACTCTGTGTAAGAAAGCATACCAGTCACTTGTTGTAGGACAGTGGTTAACCACTCCATGTGAGGAAGTATACCAGTCACTTGTGGAAGGACAGTGGTTAACCACTCCATGTGAGAAGGTATACCAATCACAAGTGGGAGGACAGTGGTTAACCACATTGTGTAAGAAAGTATACCAGTCACTTGTGGAAGGACAGTGGTTAACCACTCCATGTGAGGAAGTATACCAGTCACTTGTGGAAGGACAGTGGTTAACCACTCCATGTGAGAAGGTATACCAAACACAAGTGGGAGGACAGTGGTTAACCACATTGTGTAAGAAAGTATACCAGTCATTTGCGGAAGGACAGTGGTTAACCACTCCATGTGAGGAAGTATACCAGTAACTTGTGGAAGGACAGTGGTTAACCACTCCATGTGAGAAGGTATACCAATCACAAGTGGGAGGACAGTGGTTAACCACATTGTGTAAGAAAGTATACCAGTCACTTGTGGAAGGACAGTGGTTAACCACTCCATGTGAGGAAGTATACCAGTAACTTGTGGAAGGACAGTGGTTAACCACTCCATGTGAGAAGGTATACCAATCACAAGTGGGAGGACAGTGGTTAACCACATTGTGTAAGAAAGTATACCAGTCACTTGTGGAAGGACAGTGGTTAACCACTCTGTGTAAGAAAGAATACCAGTCACTTGTGTAAGGACTGTGGTTAACCACTCCATGTGAGGAAGTATACCAGTCACTTGTGGAAGGACAGCTGTAAACCACTCCATGTGAGAATGTATACCAAACACTTGTGGAAGGACAGCTGTTCACCACCACATGTGAGAAGGTATACCAATCACTTGTGGAAGGACAGTGGTTAACCATTCTGTGTAAGAAAGTATACCAATCACTTGTGGAAGGACAGTGGTTAACCACTCTGTGTAAGAAAGCATACCAATCACTTGTGGAAGGACAGTGGTTAACCATTCTGTGTAAGAAAGTATACCAATCACTTGTGGAAGGACAGTGGTTAACCATTCTGTGTAAGAAAGTATACCAATCACTTTTGGAAGGACAGTGGTTAACCACTCTGTGTAAGAAAGTATACCAATCACTTGTGGAAGGACAGTGGTTAACCACTCTGTGTAAGAAAGCATACCGGTCACTTGTGTAAGGACTGTGGTTAACCACTCCATGTGAGGAAGTATACCAGTCACTTGTGGAAGAACAGTGGTTAACCACTCAGATTCCTTCTGACGAACTGGACATTGCATAAAATTATACAACATATACTTTGTTTAAAGTGGTCCTCAGCCCTATTTAAAAAATACCTCAAACTTGAACTTGCATAATTTTATTGTTATGATTTATATACTATTTGCCCTTATTTATAATATATGTGTTATAAATGTTATTAAAAGTGAGCATCATACCAATATACAACTCATACAAGCCATAACACTATCACTCGTTAATCTACTTCTTGGGTCAATGTCAAAATATATATATAGTTTTTCTTCATTAATTCCTTTGCTCAAGCTGTCACTGTTTCCTGTTCAACATGCTCATTATCCGACCATATTTATACGGCCTTATTTGGTCCTCATTGAATTTATCGCTCATTGATCAATCATTCTAACCGTGAAACAACAAAAAAGCTCTAAATTACATTTCAAATACAGCGTTCCATGTGGTGCTGAGGGCAACTGACCATAAAATTGCAGAATTTAATTTATTCTTCATGAAGTACCAAAGAGTTTTTTCGGATGCCAAATTGGATAAAGTCTCCGCAAAATAATTATTTAATTTCGATTTTTCGGAAATGAAAGCATGTTTGGACAATACAAGAAGAGTAGCCAGTACCATGTGAATCTTGATTAATTACCAATTTTACAGTTGGTCAGTCTGTCTCAGAGTCTCCAATAACATTAAAGGAGGTCGATCATCCTTGAAGTATTCTGTAGGACTGATGGATGGTGTGTACTCTGATAGGAGGCCAATCATACTGGGGGTATTCTGTAGGACTGATGGATGGTGTGTACTCTGATAGGAGGCCAGTCATACTTGGGGTATTCTGTAGGACTGATGGATGGTGTGTACCCTGATAGGAGGCCAGTCATACTGAGGTTATTCTGTAGGACTGATGGATGGTGTGTACTCTGATAGGAGGCCAGTCATACTTGGGATATTCTGTAGGACTGATGGATGGTGTGTTATCTAATAGGAGGCCAATCATACTGGGGTATTCTGTAGGACTGATGGATGGTGTGTACCCTGATAGGAGACCAATCATACTGGGGGTATTCTGTAGGACTGATGGATGGTGTGTACTCTGATAGGAAGCCAATCATACTGGGGGTATTCTGTAGGACTGATGGATGGTGTGTACTCTGATAGGAGGTCAGTCTTACTGGGATATTCTGTAGGACTGATGGATGATGTGTACTCTGATAAGAGGCCAGTCATACTTGGGGTATTCTGTAGGACTGATGGATGGTGTGTACTCTGATAGAAGGTCAGTCATCGTGGGGCTATTCTGTAGGACTGATGGATGGTGTGTACTCTGATAGGAGGCCAGTATTCTGTAGGACTGATGGATGGTGTGTACTCTGATAGGAGGCCAGTCATACTGGGGCTATTCTGTAGGACTGATGGATGGTGTGTACTCTGATAAGAGGCCAATCATACTGGGGTTATTCTGTAGGACTGATGGATGGTGTGTACTCTGATAGGAGGCCAGTCATCCTGGGGGTATTCTGTAGGACTGATGGATGGTGTGTACTCTGAAAGGAGGCCAGTCATCCTGGGGATATTCTGTAGGACTGATGGATGGTGTGTACTTTGATAGGAGGCCAGTCATCCTGGTGGTATTCTGTAGGACTGATGGATAGTGTGTACTCTGATAGGAGGCCAGTCATCCTGGGGATATTCTGTAGGACTGATGGATGGTGTGTACTCTGATAGGAGGCCAGTCATCCTGGTGGTATTCTGTAGGACTGATGGATAGTGTGTACTCTAATAGGAGGCCAATCATACTGGGGGTATTCTGTAGGACTGATGAACGGTGTCTACTCTGATAGGAGGCCAATCATCCTGGGGGTATTCTGTAGGACTGATGGATGGTGTGTACTCTGATAGGAGGCCAATCATATTAGGGGTATTCTGTAGGACTGATGGATTTTGTGTACTCTGATAGGAGGCCAATCATACTAGGGGTATTCTGTAGGACTGATGGATGGTGTGTACTCTGATAGGAGGCCAGTCATCCTGGGAGTATTCTGTAGGACTGATGGATGGTGTGTACTCTGATAGGAAGCCAATCATCCTGGGGATATTCTGTAGGACTGATGGATGGTGTGTACTCTGATAGGAGGCCAGTCATCCTAGGGGTAATCTGTAGGACTGATGAATGGTGTCTACTCTGATAGGAGGCCAATCATACTGGTGATATTCTGTAGGACTGATGGATGGTGTGTACTCTGGTAGGAGGCCAATCATACTGGGGCTATTCTGTAGGACTGATGGATGGTGTGTACTCTGATAGGAGGCCAGTCATACTCGGGGGTTTTCTGTACGACTGATGAATGGTGTATACCCTGATAGGAGGCCAATCATCCTGGGGATATTCTGTAGGACTGATGGATGGTGTGTACTCTGATAGGAGGCCAGTCATACTGGGGTATTCTGTAGGACTGATGAATGGTGTGTACTCTGATAGGAGACCAGTCATACTGGGGCTATTCTGAAGGACTGATGGATGGTGTGTACTCTGATAGGAGGCCAGTCATACTGGGGGTATTCTGTAGGACTGATGAATGGTGAGTACTCTGATAGGAGGCCAGTCATACTGGGGATATTCTGTAGGACTGATGGATGGTGTGTATTTGATAGGAGGCCAGTCATACTGGGGGTATTCTGTAGGACTGATGAATGGTGTGTACTCTGATAGGAGGCCAGTCATACTGGGGCTATTCTGTAGGACTGATGAATGGTGTGTACTCTGATAGGAGGCCAGTCATACTGGGGATATTCTGTAGGACTGATGGATGGTGTGTACTCTGATAGGATGCCAGTCATACTGGGGATATTCTGTAGGACTGATGGATGGTGTGTTATCTGATAGGAGACCAGTCATACTGGGGGTATTCTGTAGGACTGATGGATGGTGTGTACTCTGATAGGATGCCAGTCATACTGGGGATATTCTGTAGGACTGATGGATGGTGTGTACTCTGATAGGAAGCCAATCATACTGGGGGCTATTCTGTAAGACTGATGGATGGTGTGTACTCTAATTGGAGGCCAGTCATCCTGGGGGTATTCTGTAGGACTGATGGATGGTGTGTACTCTGATAGGAGGCCAATAATACTGGGGATATTCTGTAGGACTGATGGATGGTGTGTACTCTGATAGGAAGCCAATCATACTGGGGGCTATTCTGTAAGACTGATGGATGGTGTGTACTCTGATAGGAGGCCAGTCATCCTGGGAATACTCTGTAGGACTGATGGATGGTGTGTACCCTGATAGGAGGCCAATCATACTGGGAGTATTCTGTAGGACTGATGAATGGTGTGTGCTCTGATAGGAGGCCAGTCATACTGGGGGTATTATGTAGGACTGGTGAATGGTGAGTACTCTAATAGGAGGCCAGTCATACTGGGGGTATTCTGTAGGACTGGATGTATAATGTGAACTCTGATAGAAGGCCAGTCATACTCAGGGGTTTTCTGTAGGACTGATGAATGGTGTATACCCTGATAGGAGGCCAGTCATACTGGGGGTACTCTGTAGGACTGATGGATGGTATGTACCCTTATAGGAGGCCAGTCATACTGAGGGTATTCTGTAGGACTGATGGATGGTGTGTACCCTTATAGGAGGCCAGTCATACTGGGGGTATTCTGTAGGACTGATGGATGGTGTGTACTCTGATAGGAGGCAAGTCATACTAGGGCTATTATGCAGGACTGATAGATGGTGTGTACCCTTATGGGAGGCCAGTCATACTGAGGGTACTCTGTACGACTGATGGATGGTGTGTACCTTGATAGGAGGCCAGTCATACTTGGGGTATTATGTAAGACTGATGAATGGTATGTACTCTGATGAATTATTGTTGTGGATCCTCTTGCATGACACAGCAGGCTGTGTGACTGTGTACAGATGGTCTGGATACCAGATACCTATATTATTATATAACTTTTATTAACTGCACCATTTTAAGTTAAAAAATATGAAAACTGCTTCTTTGAGTATAATTCCTTGATTTTATTGTGAAAGTTTGAAAACCCTATAAGTCCTGGTCTCCAAATCCATAGGATTGCTTGTGTCTGTCTGTCTGTCTGTCTGTCTGTCTGTCTGTCTGTCTGTCTGTCTGTCTGTCTGTCTGTCTGTCTGTCTGTCTGTCTGTCTGTCTGTCTGTCTGTCTGTCTGTCTGTCTGTCTGTCTGTCTGTCTGTCTGTCTGTCTGTCTGTCTGTCTGTCTGTCTGTCTGTCTGTCTGTCTGTCTGTCTGTCTGTCTGTCTGTCTGTCTGTCTGTCTGTCTGTCTGTCTGTCTGTCTGTCTGTCTGTCTGTCTGTCTGTCTGTCTGTCTCTCTGTCTGTCTGTCTCTCTGTCTGCCTGTCTGCGCACACATCAGTCAACTGTTCTATAACTGGATAAATTACAGAAGTATTCAGCACCCTGTGACAGTGTGTTGGGTGCAACAACTGGATGGATACCTTACCTCAACAGGACTTTGGCATAAGGAGACTGTATTTCCATACACTACACTGTTTGCTGTTGCTGGCCTGTAACTTTCAAATGCCAGGACCAATTTTCAAATAACTTCCCAGAAGTATTCAACATAACATGAAAAAGACTTGTACCATATACCATGGTAGTTAGCTCAGAATTTTACCAAATACCTTCGTAGTTAGCTCAGAATTGTACCCAATACCTTGGTAGTTAGCTCAGAATTGTACCCAATATCTTGGTAGTAAGCTCAGAATTTTATCCATTACCTTGGTAGTTAGCTCAGAATTGTACCTTATACTTTGGTAGTAGCTCAGAATTGTACCCAATATCTTGGTAGTAAGCTCAGAATTGTACCCAATATCTTGGTAGTAGCTCAGAATTGTACCCAATACCTTGGTAGTAAGCTCAGAATTGTACCCAGTACCTTAGTAGTTAGCTCAGAATTATACCCAATACCTTGGTAGTTAGCTCAGCATTGTACCCAATATCTTGGTAGTAAGCTCAGAATTTTACCAATTATCTTGGTAGTAAGCTCAGAATTGTACCCAGTACCTTAGTAGTTAGCTCAGAATTATACCCAATACCTTGGTAGTTAGCTCAGAATTGTACCCAATATCTTGGTAGTAAGCTCAGAATTTTACCCATTACCTTGGTAGTTAGCTCATAATTGTACCCAATACCTTGGTAGTTGGCTCAGAATTGTACCCAATACCTTGGTAGTAAGCTCAGAATTGTAACCAGTATCTTGGTAGTTAGCTCAGAATTGTACCCAATAACTTGGTAGTTAGCTCAGAATTGTACCCAATACCTTGGTAGTAAGCTCAGAATTTTACCCAATTATTTGGTAGTTAGCTCAGAATTGTACCCAATACCTTGGTAGTTAGCTCAGAATTGTACCTAATACCTTGGTAGTTAACTCAGTATTGTACTCAATAGCTTGGTTGTTCACTCAGAATTTTACCCAATATCTTGGTAGTTAGCTTAGAATTGTTACCAATATCTTGATAGTTCACTCAGTATTGCACCCAATATCTTGGTAATTCACTCAGAATTGTACCCAATCCCTTGGTAGTTAGCTCAGAATTGTACCCAATACCTTGGTAGTTCCCTCAGAATTGTACCCATTTTCTTGGTAGTTAGCTCAGAATTGTACTCAATATCTTTGTAGTGAGCTCAGAATTGTACCCAATACCTTGGTAGTTCACTCAGAATTGTACCCAATACCTTGGTAGTTCACTCAGAATTGTACCCATTATCTTCGTAGTGAGCTCAGAATGTATATTTCAATATACTGCATAGCAATGTTCAGTATCTTTGACTCAAAATTGACACTATTGCTAAACTAAACATCTAACCAGTCTTTCTAGGACCTTGCTTTATCTCAGATGAGCCTATCTTGTCATCTTGATATCATAACTGTAAATTAAGTTGAGATTTAGTTTTAAAGTAATTTTAGTGAATTGATACATGAATTCCCATGTGAAGACATAGGAATGTAATTACCTTGATAAATAACACATGGAAACAAGAAGAAATGTCAGTTTAAAGTCTTTCATGTGCCACATCCACTTTGTTTAACACATTAATTGACATTTTAACATGTCCATGAATAAAGCAGGCAACATGTTTCTTTTTAACACAAAAACAAAAAAAGTAGTTCCTCAGATTGTAGCTTTGATCTAATATTTTTCATTAGTTTTGGGAATGTTTGCTTAACAGTGAATACAACAGGCAATAATAATGTTCTTCTCTTCTACATGAAATATAAACTACCATTTTTATTATTCCCATTCGAATGTGCTGGATATGCTTTAACAATACGAATTATCACAATATTCAGATACGTATAATTGACAAAGTGGTTAACCATTATCACACAACCTTTCTCCAAAAAAATAGTTTTAGTGGAAAGAATCATGCTAAGAAATATTCATTGTTTATTTGTTTCAGTGTGTATGCAAGCCTGTTAGAAGTAAAGGTCAGCAGCCTGATAGAGCTTTGGTCTTGGGTTTATTTATTTATATATTTTGTGTGTTTGTGTGATAGGGAGAATCATAGGTCTAAGAAAACATCTTAGGAGCACTGGATCTGCGAAGGATGCATAAATGATAGAAATAGTAAATACAGTAGAAAAAATTTCCATTTTACAGTGTTAAAATATATAAAAAATATCCTGAGGTAGCTTTCGGCTTCACGCCTTCATCAGAGGACGAAAAACACAACACAAAAACAAACAATTTTCTATCTATACAATAGTGAAATGACTGACTGATGATACTGTAGACAGACTGAGAAACCTTATATCACTACAAACTAAAGATGAAACTTTATAAATGTGTGCGATCATGTGCCCATAGCCACATTTATATATTATGTGTCCTAAAAGTTTATGAACTGGTACTTATACCTCTAATTCCTGAAATTTTACACACTATATTCTCCTACACATGGGTGTGCACATATCATAAAATCAGGATAAAATGTTGACTTGCCAGTATTTTAGGATCCATTTAAACATATATGTCTATTACTACAAAGTAGCTTGGAAACAATGTTACAATGTTTGTCTGAAAAATTATTCCTTTCCAAAGTATTTGCCACCTTGCACTACGCATTCCCTATGCAGTTTTATCCGTGCTGGACCATGAGTTGCTGCAACTACTGTACTTACTGTGCAGGTAAGACCAGCATTACCCAGACTATGTACGTCTGCTTAATGGGTTGTTACCTCCATTTGGCTTGTTTGGATGCGTCATGGATCCTTTCAAATCTGAGAAAGTCAATAGTTGACAGTGTTCTATGTACGATGATCAGGTGCATTGTGCGATGATATATATTGTTTTCTGTATTTGACATTTTTTTACATATAACATTCATCAGGTCTTGTCAAATAACCTAAAAACAGAACAAACATTGCTTCAAGTCTCAACTTGTATTCAGTCGTAACAATTGAGTATCAGTACGACTACAGTTACTATATAACAGTAAATAAAATAAAGTTGATGAAATATTGAAAACATTTAATGAATAATTATAACAATATATATATATAATCACAAGAACACAATTTAAAGACAACATCCTTTCTAATAAAAGGTCCTCAGTGGTCGAGTGGTCTAAGGCACATTCTCATAATAACACCTCGCACTGCTTAGGTCATAGGTTCGAAGAGTTCTGCTTACTCCAAAAACTTTATGTGAGAAAGTGTACTAGTTACTTGTGAAAAGACGATGTTTCTACTCAGATTCATTCTGGATATTTATAACCTGAAACGTGTTCAAAATGGCTTTAAACCCCATTCAAATAAAACAAAATTCCCTCTTTGTTTCCAGCGCATAAGGAGATGCAACCATATTTGATCTGTGGTAATAATCCTACACATGAATCTATCCCCATGTTGCTCATACCATCGTAATATTCTCTAGATCCTATTTCTTCTATGATGAGTGGTGAGCACACACCTTGTTCATATTTATTTCAGCACAATCCTGTGTATGTTTGACTCATTTAATCCAACAAGATTGTGTCATTAATCTCGAGCATATCTTTTCTGTGGTCATCAGGTAGCATATCTCAGTAGTGTTAACTTGTTGAGTAACACTTCTTTACTCAATTCGTAATGTCACGTTCATTCTTTCTGGAGAAAAAAATAGCACACAACTGACTTGTTTGGATTACAAAATATTCTGACTGAAATTTCAGCAGATATTTCATTCTAACATTAATGTGACGTCAATAGGAGATCAGAGTAATTTGACACATTTTCTAAGTGAATAGAAGTTAAACTAAATTTATATGCTTTTCAAAATGCTTTGTGGTTTGCCATCTCTTGCCATAACAATCAATTTTGTAGAAATTGGTGAAATTCATTTATGAAAATTTGTAAAAATTTTCCTTATGCCTTTAAGTTTATCAATATTTATTATCCATTTTATATTATTGGAAGGCGAGCGAAGCTCTGACTTCCTTAGCTGTCGTGCAGCCCCAGCAGTCTGTTATACAAACTATGTATGGTAGGAACCGCCATATTTATCCGACCAATAAAGTAGTTCACAACTTTCAATGCGCATTTACCGTAGCAGAGGACGTATTATACAACAAAAGTTTCAAAGTTTTTTATTTATTGCGGATGTTTTTCTTTACAAAAGTTCAAAAATACGATACGGGAAACATACAATTTGCATTGAAATGCGGAAGAATACACTTCCAAAAAACCGCGGCAATTTTCATTGATAAAAAAATGTTTTACGCATTTACTACTATGCATAGTGACGTCATCTGGTGAGGGGGATATAATCTCTAACACCATTCGAAATGTAATCATTAATGGGGTAAAATACTAACATGTTTTCGATATAATAACTTGTAGTTTAAGTAAATAGTGATTGTTAGTGAAATTTTATTCACTACGGATTGTCCTCTTTTAATTTTGATAGTAAATCACACCACATTCTTTTCTAAATCCCAATGAATTGCCTTTTAACATTTAAGAAATCTAACTAAGTTTTCCAATTTTCCAACCTACATTTTCGAATTAACACAAGCAGCGAGCCTTCCCTCAGGCCCTTTAGGCCTTTGATATTATATGATAGGAATATTAAAAATTTAGATCTACCAACATAATCGTATTTAACTTATGTAATGGGATGAAATTACCGGTAATTATCTATCTCTCTCTCTGTACCTGTATATAACCACAGCATCATGTTTAGTGGTAGAGTGTCCACCTCGCATGTTGTCTGTTGTCCTTTTTGTCTCGCTGCAACGAAGGAGAGCAAGTGAGATTAAGTTGTTGCTTTTCCGTCAATGGCGGTGGCGTCAAACATTTATATTCAGCTCCAAAATTAGGTTTTCATTTTTTCTCTCCCATGTGTGTATTAAAGGTCAAAGCGGACACGGTGAGACATATCATTCCGCGGAATTCTTGTTTGTTGTGTACACTGCATTTTTCATTCCATCTTCACTAACTGATGTAGTAGTTATATAACCATAATATCTGGAACAAGTTTTAGAACTGGCCAAATCGGATTATAAATGCCAGAGTTATGACCCTTGTTTGATCTTGTGTGCACTCTCACACCCTCATTTTTCATTTGATCCTCATCAAACTTATGCAGTAGTTATATGATATAACCATAATATCTCAGACAAGTTTTTGAACTGGTCAAGTTGGATTATTAATGTCAGACCCTTTAAACATTAAAAATGCAATATTTGACCTTATGTGCACTCTAGCACCCTCATTTTTCATTCGATCTTCATCAAATTTACACAATAGTTATATAAGTATAATATCTTAGACAAGTTATTTAACTGGCCAAATCAGATAGTTAATATCATATGTTATGGTCCTTGAATTGACAAAAATGACATTATATGAATTTATGTACACTCTAGCACCTGTGAAAATTGCTGTCTTTGGCATTGTCTCCTCTGCCACAGGTGAGCAATTTAGGGCCGTTTTGGCCCTCTTGTTTATCTACATGATGTAAGTATGTGTGCAGCCCGATTATTAAGAAAGTGTTATACCTACTATGTTGAAGGCATCATATTAAATGTATTCATGGTCACATATAAGTGTAATAGATATTTTTATTCTCAGATGTTATTGGCATAATGGAAAAGAATTTAATGTAGTTGATCATACTGACTTGAGTGCACTAGTTTTATAAAAATGTTGCTAATTTCTTAAATATGGAATATTCTCACAGACCTGTCTTCATGCTATTTATAGGTGTGACAATTGATGCAGGAACTTTAAATGATTTTAAAATTGCCATGTGTCCCTTGTGCAGTTAGATATTAAAATATACAAGACGTAGTAATAGAACAGAGTCAGAACAGATTATTTTATTTCAGATTTGTACATAAATACATATCATCAGTTATAACATATTTACAACATATAATAATTATCACATACAATATATTGTTAATTAAGACATCATTAATTTTGTACCACCATTTTCCATTAACATTTTAAGTAAATTCATTTTTTTTTCTTAATATCAGTATCAAAATAATGCATGAAATACTTTAAAATCATAAATCCCTAAAATAAGAGGATGAACAAATATATTAAATATTTAATTAATGATTTTTTTTCTTTTATTACCAATTTTATATACTACATCTACATCAGAGATTGTTTCCGAGAATAGATAAAGGATAATATTCACTTTATTTAAATATCACATTAAACAATGCTGTTTCTTAATTTCAGAGATTATTTTATTATACTGGGCAAGTCCAACTAAAATAGCTGGGAAAGTTAATGTCAAGTTGAACATATGATTAATAATGGAGTTCAGTTTACACTCCCTGTGTTGTATTGTAATTCCATGCATAAGCACCAGCTGGACCTAGTATCACAATCATACCAGGTTTTATGACACATGTGTATAATAGAATATATATTCCATGGGTGTAGAGTGACATTCTATTTTAAGTCTAATTACAGGGAATAATAAATAGATTTTTAATAGAATTCAGAATGCCCTAGTTTATGCTTATTAAGTTTCTCTTATCATTTCACTCACAAGGAGAGGCATTTAGAATACTTTTCTGACTCTGTCTCAGTAATTTTTAATTTTTTTGAATGGGGTTTAATGCCATTTTCAACACAGGTTATATTTGGCTTATCCAGTTTTATTGGTGGAGGAAGACCTCAGACTGAGTTAGACTAAGTAGAACCAGCATCCTTCTGCTAGTAACTGTGTCAGTATAATATCACTGGTTGGGATATCATACCATACTGTCTGGCATGATTCAGTGTTACAGCACTTAGAATACTGTCTCCAGTAGACTACTGTCCCCGATATGACTGCAAAATTGTTGAAAGCTACTCAACATGATACAGCAACAATATGACCGAAGGTCAGAACAGCGCCTCTTCAGTTACTCTGAAATCATTTATTTTCTTGGAAGATCGATATTTGCTGATTTCATGAGGAAGTCCCAACATTGAAATTAAATCCCCATAAACTGATCACAGGCATAAATTTGTTACTTCCAGACTGTATAAAATTGACCTGTACTCAGAACGTAGCCCTACGCTTCCCGAGCTATAATAAGTGATCCAATATTTTCTATCTTGTGTGCATTTTGTTACTTTAGTTTAAACTTATTTATTTTACTTTGATTGTGAAGCAGGTTTTTAGAACTTAGGCAAATTACACTTGAAGTCTTCCGGGTAAGAACCAATACTAAGCATATGCAGAAAAAGTCTCTTACTCAAGGACACCGCACATAGCTGTGACGAAGGATCGAATCACGTGCTCCGAAAATCTTCCATCATTACCAGGCCTTCTAAAATTCCAAAATGCAAATCGGTCCAGGTTTTTTACTACCGTAAGAATCGCACTTATTTTTAAAAAATCACTATATGCCTTTACATATATGCATACCCCACCCACCATGTCAGCTGCATCATGTATTTTCTCCGTTTATTCATTAATAGGGAACTATTTCAAGTTTATTTGTGTATTATTTATAACATACTTTATCACAATGTGTACATTTCAATGACTGACATTATGTTTCCGCTTTACTGAATAATTTTCATTATAAATATTAAAAATTATCGAACCGGAAGTGTCGCAGTACCGGAAGCTGCGTGAAATAATCACCGTGGAAACCAATGTAATGGTTCATTCAACTTTTTATTTTTGATATGCGTTGTGCTGTAGCTAGCCACTACGCACAAGTACCAAAACCAGCTTGTATATATAATTCAAGTTATTTTTTAAAAAAAATGAAACAAACAAGTAACACTGCACGTTTTATCAAATATTTTAATGACGCAAACAATATTCGGTCCGGCCGTCCCAGCTTTGACTAGCGGTATATCAAAGAAATTACAGACGCAAACACAATCTTTTGATGAACCGACGTTCTGGGTCGCTGATCACATGTCGAAGGCATGCTACATAGCGATAGTCTCATCCGATAAACTCCCCCTAATATAGTTAATGGTTTAGTCCAAATTGACATCATTTCGCACAGCAGGTGACAAAACAATCAGATTATTGGGTCAAATGATATTGCCGCAAGGCATATTTCACAGGTCAGTATGGCATGGTAAGAGCAATTTATGAGATTTTATATGACTGATAGAAAATATCTGGACCGATTTTTTATTAAACTTTGAAAATATCTGGACCGATTTTTTATTAAACTTTGAAACGAAAACCGGTTTTGAACTTCAGAAATCGGTCCAAAAACCGAAAAACTGGCAATTTTAGAAGAAATATGCATATCGTTGTCAGAGATCTTGTAGTACCTCGTACATGCTACTTTTTGGTCACTGTGAATCAGGTGCTGGAAATAAATCGTTTCCTAGAAGAAAATGTTGATGACACATCTAAAACAAGTGTGACATACTTTTTGTAGCTCTCTTTTAAGTAGGTATTTTAAAAAACCACATGCATTCAAAGAAAAAGGATACAGATGTCTAATACAAATTAAAAGTATTTTTTATTAATTTCTGTTTAGCAAAAGTATTTTAACAAGTAAATTTGCCATCATGACCTTTTCGCAGCTGCTTTCGATAATCTTACGACACGGTCTCTCTAATATTGTTTGCATAGCATTTTAATCAAAATTTGTAATACTAAAGTGCCAACTACTTGACATTACTGCCCACAGTAACCATATTGTAACATGACTGTGTGTGCAATTAGAGCATGTTATGAAATATTAAAGAAGTTATTGTATTGTTGCAGAAAGTGGAGAGGTAACATACTGAAATGACAAACTCTAAATGCCTAGTATAATAGTAAGAAGGTTGGCGACAAAAGTGCCTATCTAAGTCTCTCCAAATAACTGCAATTATGTCTGAATGCAAGCAAAAGTCAATAAAATGCAGCTTTGATCTGAAACCATTTATCATACATATTGCCTCTAATAGAATAGATACATTTTTCATGCACATTTTCGCAGACATTTACAAAATTACCCAGAAAGCATCACAGGAAATACGGACATTTACCATCAAGGGGTCATGACCTCAGATTACTTCTATTGGTCTTCCATTGATGCTGGTATTAATAGAAAATATGACATTTTGATGTATGGCATTCCATCAAGTAGCATGATACATGGGCAGTCTTCTCTAGACAAACAGGACACTTTATTAATGCTGCTACATATCCATCTAATGTCCTTAAAACATACCAGAGTCATACAAAAAAAGTAGAAAAACTGTGTTCATTTGACAACTTATTTTAGCTTTAGTTACAAAGATACAAGAATCACTGCAAAGTCCATTTCCTGTGTCCAGTATTGAGCACTCTAACACTATCTGCTTAAATAACCATTATTGTTGACTCCATATCCTACACTGTTTCTATTTTCAAACTAAAAAATTGATGAAAGCAACACCAAACACCATACAATTAAAACATCAAACTCAGAAATTAAAGCCTGGCCCGGTTAGCTCAGCCAGTAGCAAGTCTGACTATCAGTCCATGAGTCGTGAGTTTGAGTCCCTGCTTGGCAGCAGTCTCCGTAATGATTGATTGGTCGGATCTGGAAGATTTGAGAGACTCCAGTCTCAGATTTCTTGAAATACAGATGATAAAAAATTACATGAGTGAATGAATTTATGGATGGAATTACTAAAATTATGCAAGTTTAATAGGTTTAATAATAAATAAAAATGAATGTCAGAGTTGATTTCATCACATTCTGTACTGAGAAAAATGGTACACTTACCATTTATTTTCAGGTTTTCTCTGTAAGGAATGAGAAAAAGAAAAAGAAAAAGAAAATGCAGTTTTCTAAAACAGGTGTTTTTAATACTATTAGCATATAGATATTTATATTAGTTCTGTCTGTCATCATTATGAAATCAACCTCTGATGATATTAATATCATTATTTACAATTCATTTATTGATGTCAGCTTTATATTCAATCAAATCAGACAGTAGCTCAGCATTTTACATCAGACAGTGCAATGGACAACAGTATTACAATAGGTTAATTTCAAATGCGTAGAGGTTAATTAGAAGTTATAAGGAATTTTCTACTCCATTAGAAAAATTCCATGTAACTTCTAACCAGCTTAGATGTTGATCTGCTATATCATGCCTGTATCAATTTCATTGATGGAGGCAGAAGGTCAACATCTATTCAGATGGTCATGAAATTCTTTGTAAAATGGAATGCTCTATTTGGAACCTGAGCGATTAAATTGGCTGAGGAAGTAGGTCAACATCTAAATATCATTGGTAGCACCATAGATCAAGTGATAAAATCTTTATTATATCGATGAATCCCACATCTGGCTATAAGTCTTTTAAACAAGCTGAGCATATTTAGGAAACAGACAAGTCATTGCACAGCTTGATTGATTATCTGTCAAATACAAAATATTCCGGTATAAATTTAAACTTTATTTATTTTAGCTGGATTGCAAATTAAGCTCAGAGCTTAGATGATTCAATCTTTAGTCTGTTGGGCAGAACCAGTACTGAGTGTTTGGGAGGTCATCATGTCAAGCCAGGTGATCAAACTGTAACCTCTAACATGAATATCCAACACTGTCCATCTCCATCACCACCTCACTCACAATAAGTAATACTTGTAAAGGATTTGTTTGAATATTTAGCATCATTTTTATGTCATCAAGGGCTACAAGATGATCAGTTCACCAAACCACTCTTTCATGTTATCCTGGAATAATTAACCAGTATTTGGGAATACATCCATCACCGCAAGTAACTTTCTCACTTGAATCGACGATGACAGAGGAATGACGAAAAAACGCAATGTCATATATCAATCATTACAGAGGCTGTTACTAGGAAGGGATTTGAACTCACTATTGCTGGATTAATAGTCAGGCCCACTGCCCACTGAGCTAACTTAGTTAAGGAATCATGAGATATATTGTGGAGGTATTTTTTACAGAATCAATCTTTTATGTTTTGTACAGTTTCCAATATAATATTCCATTGTTTGGCTCATATTTTGTACTGATGTTATTTTCATGCAAAGATGGCAATAAAGTATAGATTTTGCCAAAACCCCGTAGACAATCAAAGTTCCAGAACAGTCACGGGAACATTGATTCTCATCAAAATTGTCTTTTTTTTATGGCTAATGTCTATTTTCTAGTGAAATCAACACTGGTTAATACCTTGATGTCCTTGGGAGACCCTCATTAAGTCAGAATTAGACACTGAAGTACACAGCTCTAAACTCTGCTTTCTCAGCAGTTTACTATTTGTGTTGTCTATACAGATTGGAAACAATTGGAAATCACTTAACAGGATTGTGTAAAAAATTACACTCATCTGCGGAAGATATTAATACATCTGAATGAATATATAAAATATTTTTTAACTAATCAGAAAATTTAGATTTTTAAATGTTACATGTCGAATTTACTACATCGATATGACAATTTTTAGAACATTTTAGTTCTACAAGATATGCCATATTTAACCAGAATGTGTTGAAAATGTGCTGCATTAACGAGAAAAAGAAAAAATGACATTTAAGACTGGAATTAAAAGAATATCTTTTTTGTCAGTATTTTTTAAAAAAATCTTTAAAAAATCAGATTGTAATACCGGTAGTTTTTATCATCTGTTGTACACTAACCTGTTCCTGTCACCAAATTGAACCCCCTGCAGTTTTATTTTCTGTCAGTTTTAACACCATTCAATCATGGCTTGTCTGAATATTGCCCTATGTGATGTTTTCTTGCTGATAGTAACCTGGACACACCTCCAGCCTTTGATGTTCCTATAACCCCTCGAGTGATTTAACAACTACATAATAACAACTAAATGAGGGCCACTTAACCCAAAGCGTATTGTAATTTGTTTTTTTATTGTTCAATTAATGTAGTTTAATTTTATACAAGGGCTCCAGTAAGCTTTTATTCGCTATTAAATAGTTTATTTTTATGTACAAATTTCTTCACATACAAAGGAAGTTCAATAGCCAGTAGCATTTATGACCGATTGGAGTTAACATTGAAAAAGTTGGGTATTTATTGCACAGATTATAGATTGAGCGGACTTCACTGTTAGTATAGGATTTTGTTTTTTCTCTAACTTAAAATACCATTCATTCATTCATTCATTCATTCATTCATTCATTCATTCATTCATTCATTCATTCATTCATTCATTCATTCATTCATTCATTCATTCATTCATTCATTCATTCATCATTCATTCATTCATTCATTCATTCATTCATTCATTCATTCATTCATTCATTCATTCATTCATTCATTCATACATTCATTCAACTTTTAACAATAATACTAAGGCGCTGCCTCAAGTTCACTTACCTCTCATTGCTTAGGTCGTAGGTTCGAGTCCTGCTTGCTCCAAAAACAATGTGAGAAAGTAAACTTGTGAAGGCTTGCAGTTCTACTCAGATTCATACTGAGGTCTTTCTTCACCAATTAAACTGAATATGCCATATTTAACCTGAAATATGTTGAAAATGACATTAAACCCCATTCAAAAAAAAAAACTAACAATAATTTCTTGTTGACTTTTTCTCATAAATATTGTTCTTTAATACCATTTATAATTGACAATAATAGATAGATATTGTATGGTGTTTAGTGTCATACCACTTCAGTGTCTGCTTAAAACAATACGCTAGTTGTCACGTTATACTGACACTGGGCCAACAAGACCTAGAACTATCTTTTAAATGCTGAGCACCAAGCGAGGAAGCTTCTAGTACTTTTTTTGAAGTCTTTGGTATGACCCGGTCTGTGATCGAACCCATGATCTTCAGGATGCGGGGCAGACGTTCTACCACTACACCACACTGTAGTCTGCATAGACCTAGCTGGGGATCAATAATAAAATTATGTAGTATTATGTCTTAATTCTTAATACAGTATATATATATATTTGGTATTTCCAGGTGCTTATATTAGCTGGTCACAAGGTCAATTACCGTGGATTTGAAATGCAGTAGTATGTGTGATTTGATGCTCTTAAAGAATGTTAAATTAGATGTAAATCTGTCAAAAGGTTTCAGACAATTAGACTCTCTTTAGAGATATCGTCAGAGGAATTAGTGTTTTCAGAAAGATTTGGACATTAAATAGCCATAAATGGTTTTTGTAATGTCTTTTTTATGTCAATCACATTAGGCAAATGTTTTTTATCTGATCTCTAATATATCATTTTTCCAGTCATGACTACAGTAATTTCAGTATAGACATCAATATGAAGGGGCTTAACCCTTTACTCCATAGATATGCATTTTCTCCGCATCCAGTCACAGAAGGCCTTTGAAAACAGTGCAGGAAGAGTTCAGATTGCTCGTGATGAGCAATCTGAACACTTCCTGCACTGTTTTCCACTCTGTCAGTTAATATAAACATAATTCAACCAATAATTCAAAAACCTTCTTTTTTTTAGAGGTGTCCATAGGCATCTATATGAAGTAAAGGGTTAATTAAGAAACACTAGCATTTATTGGTTAACAGAAGGACGGAAATCCCTATTTTAATTGATACATGCAATATTGTGTGTATACCCCTCCTTGGGGAGGCATATAGAAATTGCAGTGTCCGTTTGTATGTTAATCTGTCCGCACACACAAACTGTCTAGGGTTTAGGGTTAGTAAATTTTATGGACAGTTGAAAAACAGTTGAAAAAAAATATGTGGCTATTTTTTGGCACCTAAAAAATGCTTTTAAGTGGTTAAAATCTGTTGTGTGCTAAAACTTAGCTACATAAGTGATCCGCTATAGGTGCAAAAAAGCCACTAAAATACCCATTTGTTGGAAAGTCCACAGTTTCGTGTCTGTTCTGTAGCTTTGTCATAAATGAATGCTTTCAAGGTCACACTTTGATTCTGCGTAACAATACTTTGAGTCTATTTGATATTTTTTGTCTTGTATGCCATACATGAAATGATATCAAAAACAAAATTTAGCTCAATTGATCAACATGACATTACGACATGTCATGTGTAAGACCTAGAATCGTACTTCAAATGTCAAGGTCATATTTTCAATCTGTTTGAGATTTTATGTCTAGTTTTACATGGAGGATTTTAAAATGAGTTATCAACATGTCACAAAGATGTGCCACATGCAATACCCAGGCTTGTAAAATTAGATGTCAAGGTCAAGATTGACACTATAATGTAAACCTTTAGTCCATAATTCTTGATACTCATTGATACATTTTGAAGAAATTTCCAATCTTTAATGTCCATGACCTGTCTGTGTCTGTGTGTCTGTCTGTGTGTCTGTCTGTGTGTCTGTCTGTGTGTCTGTCTATCTGTCTGTCTGTCTGTCTGTCAAGCCCGCCCGCCCGCCCGCCTGCCTGTGATGTTTTGTGTCCTATCCTTACTCTGTCGTATTGTGATGGTTTACAATTAATTTAATTTACAATTAATGTTTCATATTGTCCATACATTGATTTGTCCATGTGACATGAATTTTGATGCATCATATTGCCAATAAATAAGGAAGCAACCTCACAAGGTATAGATATACACAGTTTTCTATCTTTAGATCCCTACAAACACCATTATATTCATATTCAACATCCTCTCCCCAATGGCCATTATAATTTTCAAAAGCGGGCAGCTTTTAAATTTTTAATTACAATAAAAAAGACGAAAAAAATGCTCTCTATTGATCAGACTTGTGTTACACTATGGATTAGGATGGGTGGCATGGTATTTAATGAATTAAACAGAATACGTTAATAAGTTTTAAAGTTATTTTGTTGAAAAATAATTGGGAGGGGCTCTGATTAGGGCCTTTTATAGGGGTTCTATGGTAAGAAAAGCATAACATAATTATTAGGCGTCACACAACTTGCCAACATTCGTAATATTGAATATTTTTATAAAGTGGAAAGAAATGCGTTCTATAAACTATTTTAATAGAGTATAAAACATGTCCCATACTGTAACAATAGAACATGTTGTATATGTAAAAAAAACAAGATTGAAATATTATTGATTTATGGATGGACCACCTGTCCACAGTCTCATTAATATACCAGATAAAAAATGTACAAAATTATACGTCTAATGAAAATTATTTTTTATGTATTGATTTCAATTAATACTGTACAATTGTACAAATTGATATATATTTGTATTCTGCCATGACATAAGTGATATATTTATGGTTCCCATAGCTGTTGTGATATATATTTATGGTTTTCCATGGCTGTTGTGATATATTAATTGGTCCTCCATGGCTGTTTTGATATATTTATGGTCCTCATTGCTGTAGTGATATATTTATGGTCCTCCATGGCTGTTGTGATATATTTATGGTCTTCCATGACTGTAGTGATAAATGTATGGTCCTCCATGGCTGTTTTGATATATTTATGTTCCTCCATGGCTGTAGTGATATATTTATGTTCCTCCATTGCTGTTGTGATATATTTATGGGCCTCCATGGCTGTTATGATATATTTATGGTTTTCCATGGCTGTTGTGATATATTTATGGTTTTCCATGGCTGTTGTGATATATTTATGTTCCTCCATTGCTGTAGTGATATATTTATGGTCCTCCATGGCTGTTGTGTTATATGTATGGTTCTCCATGGCTGTTATGATATATTTATGGTTCTCCATGGCTGTTTTGATATATTTATGGCTGTAGGGATATATTTATGGTTTTCAAGGTTGTGGTGATATATTTATGGTTCTCCATGGCTGTTGTGTTATATGTATGGTTCTCCATGGCTGTTATGATATATTTATGGTCCTCCATGGCTGTATTGATATATTTATGGTCCTCATTGCTGTAGTGATATATTTATGGTCCTCCATGGCTGTTGTGATATATTTATGGTCTTCCATGACTGTAGTGATAAATGTATGGTCCTCCATGGCTGTTTTGATATATTTATGGTCCTCATTGCTGTAGTGATATATTTATGGTCCTCCATGGCTGTTGTGATATATTTATGGTCTTCCATGACTGTAGTGATAAATGTATGGTCCTCCATGGCTGTTTTGATATATTTATGTTCCTCCATGGCTGTAGTGATATATTTATGTTCCTCCATTGCTGTAGTGATATATTTATGGTCCTCCATGGCTGTTGTGATATATTTATGGTCTTCCATGACTGTAGTGATAAATGTATGGTCCTCCATGGCTGTTTTGATATATTTATGGTCCTCATGGCTGTTGTGATATATTTATGGTTCTTAGTAATATATTTATGGTCCTCCATGGCTGTTGTGATATATATATATATATATGGTTGTCCATGACTGTAGTGATATATATATGGTTTTCCATGGCTGTAGTGATACATGTATGGTCCTCCATGGCTGTAGTGATAAATATATATATATATGGTTCTCCATGGCTGTAGTGATATATATATGGTTCTCCATGGCTGTAGTGATATATGTATGATCCTCCATGGCTGTAGTGATATATATATATATGGTTGTCCATGACTGTAGTGATATATATATGGTTTTCCATGGCTGTAGTGATATATGTATGGTCCTCCATGGCTGTAGTGATATATATATATATATATGGTTCTCCATGGCTGTAGTGATATATGTATGGTCCTCCATAACTATGGTGATATATTTTTGGTTCTTCATGGCTGTTTTGATATATTTATGGTTATTTAAAACTGTTGTGATATATTTATGGTTCTCCATGACTGTTGTGATATATATATATGTTTCTCCTAATGCTGTGGTGATATTTTATGGTTCACCATGGCTGTTGTGATATGTCACTGGTTCTCCATGGTTGTTGTGATATATTTATTGTTCTCCATGGCTGTTATGCTATATTTATGACTAGTGACATATGTATGGTTCTCCATGGCTATGGTGATATATGTATGGTTTGCCGCAGCTGTTGTGATATTTGTATGGTTCCCTATGGCTATTATGATATATTTATGGTTCTCCATGGCTGTTTTGATATATTTATGGCTGTAGGGATATATTTATGGTTTTCAAGGTTGTGGTGATATATTTATGGTTCTCCTTGGATGTTGTGATATATTTATGGTTCTCCATGACTGTTATGATATGTTTATGGTTCTACATGGCTCTTGTCATATATTTATGGTTCTCCATGGATGTTGTGATATATTTATGGTTTTCCGCGGATGTTGTGATATATTTATGGTTTTCCATGGCTGTTGCGGTATATTTATGGTTCTCCATGACTCTTTTCATAATGTTTATGGTTCTCCACGACTGTTGTGATATATTAATGGTTCTCCATGGATGTTGTGATATATTTATGGTTCTCCTGTGGTTGTTATGATATGAGTATGATTTTCCTTGACTGTGATGATATATTTATGGTTCTTCATGGCTGTTGTACTATATTTATGGTTCTCTATGGCTGTTGTGATATATTTAAGGTTCTCCATGGCCTTTGTAATATGTTATGGCTCTCCATGGCTGAGTTGCCTTAGGGTCAAGTCCAGTTTTTCAATCACTGCGAGAAAGTGGCTTATTATTTTCGCTGCCAACAAAATTGTATTCTACCCAAATTTTTTCCTTCAGTATCGTTTCTGACCATGATAAGTGTCACTTGGTCATCTTATAAAATTTTTAAAATAGTAAATATATTGTCCTGATAAATTATTCGCATTTAAATGATTAAAATAAATCAACTAAATTCAATTAATTTGTTGCAAAAAAGTAAGTATATAACTATGAGAAATATTGATATGTTTGATGGTAGTGTTACAATATACATGAGATCTTGACAGGGGTATGTGAAGATCAGAATGTTGTAAAACTGTATACCGCTTAACCTGTAATGTGGTGGAAGTGGGTTTGAACCTCATTTGAATATCTTGAAATACTCTGATTGGAGAGAAAATGATTCACTGTAAATAGTTTAAAGGTGCTGTACTTGCACTGTAACTATGATACTGAAGTATTATTGTTCTACTTATAGGGGTGTCTGGTTACAAGTTTTTTGGCAGAAGATGCTCAGTATTTCTTTTCTCCTTGTAATATTTTAAATTAAAGTACCCTAATGCAAATGTTCCTTAATTAGTATCCCTAATGAATTCTCGAGATGTTTCTCTTAAAGGTAGTAGATCAGGAAAAATTGCTATAAATATCCTAAGAAAATAAAAGTATTTTTTCAAAAATGGATACATCATTAATAAACAAAATATGAATAACACAGGGTCCTCCATGGCCGAGTGGTCCAATAAACTGTTTCAAGATATTTAACTACACTGGTGGATCTGCTCTTTAATTAGTTCAGTATATTACACTACTCTCATCTGTCATATCATTTAATGTGTATGCACGAAATGAATATTTAGCTAATTTTTATACAATCGAGAGCTAACACCCAATCAGTTAATCTAACCACAGTTTCCTGGGATCCTGAAAGGTTAACCAGTACATGAGCAAACCTATCTCTGCAAGTAACTGGTGACTTTCCCGCCTGAGTCAGCATTGAGGAGACACAATGTCATATATCTATATTCATGGAGACTGTGGCTAGACGGAGATTCAAACTCCTGTCCCCTAGATTGATAGTCAGAAGCACTACTGGATGAGTTAACTCGGCTTAGCTTTGTTTTTCAGAAAGGGGTTAATTGGCATTATTAAAACATAACAGATTATATATGTCATATCAAGTTTTCGCATAAAATGAAGTGCAAACTGACCTCTCTAAAAGTGCAAATAATTATTTTGTGCCACAGAGCATCAAATACATTGTTTTTTTTAAAAAAAAAAATCCATTGGAGACCCCCGTAGGCCAACCAGGACAACCCCCTCCTACACCCACACCACCCCAATGTAGAAATGCATCTGATGGCCTCTTACACTCAAATGTCAGTGTTGTGTAATTAGCTGAGGAATAGCAGTAAAGTATTAAAACTTACACATATTTGTATTGTCCGTGCAATATAATATTAATATACCCAAAACAATTCGATGAAATTATGCCTTTTACAAAATTATGCAGATAGTCCATCTGCTATCTTGCATGTCAGACATGCTCGTTAATTTGTGACACTCCTCCATAATTATTGCGAAAGTTTCAACTAATCTACTTAGGTTTTAAACTGGTTAATGTCCAAAAGCATTATGTTATGAGTACTAATCAGATTGCCATTTTTGTTAATTTAATACATTTCAAAAATTGGGTTTATTTCATTATTTCCTAGCTTGCTTGCATGTCATGGTGATGCAACTTTGTAATTGCTGTACAGATCTGGAAAACAAACATAATCTCCCTGTTACCAGTTATTAAATGGCCCTTGATCATTGCAACACAATCATGATGCTGTTATTTCCTGTATGGCTTCCGTGCCTGTTTGTTTTTTCCAGACATTAATGTCTGCATTAGTGGGAATTAGTTCTGAGAACGATGGCATTAAGAACTAACAGAGACGGAATAGGAACAAAATTACTTTTAAAACTGATAATGTTTTAAGGAAAGCAGAAGCAAGTGGTGTTTAGATTTAAGATAAGGACAAACAAATATGGGAAGGATTATTTAAAAAAATTCTAATACCCGAATATAACGGTACTAGAACGTATTTATTATGGTTGTTGTTTGGATATTTGTTATTTTTACAATTGTTTTACCATCATTTTGAGTAAAGTGTATGATTAATGTAATCAGAACACTCCTGGCTTATGTTACCTTCTGCTTCTATGTTGCGGAATGTATCAACTTGCCGTAATTGTCATTCAGGATTTCATAGCCTCCTTCATATAGTGTTTCAAGTGCAATAATTTTCCCATTTGGTTATTGTGAAATTATTTAATTCATGTATTTATCCTTAGATGACAAAATAAATTGGTCATTTAGTTAGAGATAGTGTTATGTGTCTGGAGTCAATTTTACATTTGGTGAATAAATATCTCATTTTTCACAATGTTTAATCTCGTATTCATATCTCATTAGTTATTCTAAAACCAAAACTAAATTAAAACCTACATCAAATACCCATATAAACTACTTCAAAACTTATATTTCTAACTTTAGAATCTGCCCTCATTTAAAAATGATTATGTTTTTATTTGTTTTGATAACCATTTCACCTGTACCTGCATGATTGAATAATGCTTACACAATGTTATCTTCATATGCATGAATAAATTGTTCATTAAATGCACCGAAGGTGTTAAAACTGTCTGTATCAATGTCCTCCTGAAAGGAAAGAGACGCACATTCTCTGCATTCTGAAGTCATAGCAAAACTAGGGTGTATCTGTCACAGTTTTTTTTTTGCCAATTCATTAGTTACATGAACTCTTGAGCGATATCTCAAATAAGAGTTTTTATTCTTAAACTAAAAGCACACCCAACATATGATGTAATGAATTATAGCAGGAATCTATTAAACTTTTTACTTTAAATGATCATTAACATTTTTTTATAAAGTAAAGTAGCGGTATGCTCATTTTAAATACAATACAAGTTGACTTTTCCTTGGAATATTTCCTGTTATCCAATAAAAACTGATGAATTAAAATACATTTTACACTTTTATTATAGATAACAACAAAAGAACCAGTACTAAGCATATGCATTTAAAGTGTCTTTTTCAAGGACACTACTAATAGTTGTGATGGATTATCGGACACACAACCCTACCTATACTGGCTTCCAATGCTCTTCCACTGGACCATGCGCTCCACGCAATATATGATGTCTTTCTACAGTTTCTTGATGAAGGAGGTTGTTCCAAATTATCTAAAAGTCTAGTATAACATTATAACAAAGTTTCATTACCGTATCACATACCATTTTTAGTATAAATTGAAATTTTATCAAAATGGCCATGTTCCTTTAAAGTGCAATGACCCTGGTATACTCCTGAAAACATGGCAATAACTCATTACTTTGGCAGGAAGCAGGCCAGTGATCTGGATGCCATGATGATGATTTAACCCATAAACTGCCTGGCATTTACAGCTCATCAAGTTGTAAACATATTTTAACAGGGTTCAGAAACGGTGTACTTTTTTTTCACCCTTCAACATTAACAGCAATGAAATTCCACAAAAATCTCACGTTTTGTTATTTCTTCTATAAGTCATTCTTAAAGTTCATCTTTAATATATCCACCTCTTTTTATCCACTTCTTATAACAAACCTTTGCAACTATTCTATATTTAACATGTGGTCCTGTTGTAATTTCAGTTCATTTTTAGCTCGCTGGGACGAAGTCCAAGGAGAGCTATTGCTTTGACCCCGGTGGCGGTGTTGTCAGCGTCGTATGTAGACATCCTGGTTAAACTTTTACGTTTAAGTCTAAGATATCTATGCAACTAATCATTGGATGTGAATGAAACTTTGCATGTGTGTTCACCATCATCAATGGAACACACACAGACAAGAACCAAAACTCTGGATTGCATTTTCGCACAGTTATGGCCCTTTTTGGACTTCGACACCCAGAGGCGAGCTTTGTTTTCTTCTGACAGCTCTTTGTTTAATACATTTCTATAAGAATATCTATAATTTCTGATATGCACTGATATGATTATGTAACTGAAAAATGGACATAGTGAGAAATGCATCATAAAATGACTTTCTTATTTGTAGTGGAAGCAATATTTTTGATATTTTTAATGCATTCAGTGACTGCATTGATACTGTTTGTAAATATTGACATTTGTGCAGGAAGTTGAAATAAGTATGCTTGATATTCGAACTCTTGGAAGTGATCAATTTCAGATCGTGTTTGAAAACAAGTAACAGCCCCATATATGTTGTGGGCAAGGGTTTGAATACCAACTGCATCACAATTTGTATTTATCATTCGTTTTTAGATGTTTTATAATCTAATAATTGAATGATTAAATCGTATACTTTATCACAGCGTCTGTCCATCCGTCTGATATTTAGTGTCCGGCCTGTAACTTTGTCATGCATGGATGGATTTTATTTATACTTGCTACAAATGATCAACATAACATGACGACATGTTGCATGAAAGATCCACACACATGCCTCAAAGGTCAAGGTCACACTTTGAGTTTGTTTGACAACACTTTGAGTTTATGTGAGATTTGGTGCACGGCCTGTAACTTTGTCATGCATAGATGGATTTTATAAAAGATTGCTAAAAATATTCAACATAACATGATGATAAGTGGCATGTAACAGCAGGACTCCCACTTCAAATGTAAAGGTCACACTTTAACTTTGTTTGACAACACTTTCAGTCTGTATGAACTTTGTTTCATATGGATAAATTTTTTAAAAACTTGACTCAGTTCATCAGCATGACATGATGATGTGTCACGCCTTATATAAGACCCACACCTGTACCTGAAAGGTCAAGGTCACTCTTTGAGTTTGACAAAACTTTGAGTCTGTTTGAGATTTCAAATTCTGTCTGTAACTTTATTATACATGGATGGATTTCTAAAACATTTTGCTCAATTGATCAATTGATCAACAAGATATGATGATGTGTCATGTGTAAGACCCATAATCTTACCTCAAAGGTCAAGGTCACATTTTCACTTTGTTTGATATTTCATGTCTGGTCTGTAACTTTTTCTTTCATGGAGGAATTTTAAAATAGCTTGACACAAGTGATCAACGTGTCATGATGATTTGTCACCTGCATTTACCCATAGAAATATCATGCCAGACATTTACATCAGATGTCATGGTCAAGGTTACACAAAGGTCAAGGTCACACTTTAATGTAAAAAAAACCAACAACAACATGAAATTGTGTGTCTAGTCTGAAATGTCAGTGCATTACTCTTGATATTCATGGATACATTTAAATTGCTACCTATTATATAATAAATTGTTATTTTCATAGACCATTTGGATGGCAATATATATAAATAATTCAAAAGAGAAACCGATACATTGTGTGAAAAAGCCCACTGTAGATAAAACGCCGGACATTACATGTTTCGAATTGACTTATATTATTATAAAGAGTGTGAAGATATATAAAAATGCATATAATAATGATATTAATAAACAGCTTTTAATATATATATTTAATAATGATAAGCTTAGATTACACACACTATGCAATTTAAATATAAAATATAAAGATCTGAATGCAAATGAATTATTTAAACACACTTTATAAACTACCTGTAATGTCATTGGCTGAAGCAATTTGAAAACTGCATATGCTGCCGGTAAGATCACCATGTTTTATCCTCATTTGTTATGATGGAGAGTGCCAATGTCGACAGTTTCAGATATACCATATCTATGTAAAATCATAGAAGGGGGTGTTTAACGATAAAGTCAAATGTTGTAAACATCCTCAGTTGTTAACTTCAAACAAGTTCACAGGCCGTCCTCCCTCAGGGCTACGCAAGTTAGAAATCAAAACGCCTCTCTCTTCCCTGCACCAAATTGATTTAAAAAATATTCAATTTAAAGTTAAAACTTTATGAAAGCTACTTGTGTATCACACATCCAGCAAACTAAGAGCAAGTTTTACAATAGTAATATAAATATTTATTACATTCGAATGATTCTGTGCGCACATCTGGGGTCGAAGTTCAAATTGATTAGCATAAACTCATCATACTTGAGTGAGAAAGATGAACTGCTATAGAAATAGGTGAAAACATAATTTAACTTGCCTGTATTTCTGTATTTTTTAATGATTTTAAAATGCATTTTGTTGGATTTTCAAAATGTGATGCACTCAGGCTATCACAAAGTGATTTAATGATATGAATAATGTGAATTTTTTAAAAATAATTCAAGGATAGATTCTGTTTTATATTTGCTGCATGTGTAAGTTGTTGTTGGCACCACAACATCACCTCTGTCATCTCAGCATGGAAAATAAGCAAAAAAATTTAAACATCACCTGCAACATAATTATGTAAGTATAGGACCACACTGCAGCTGCGCTGAATCAGTGTTAAGTCCATTTTTTTTTCATGTTTACTGCTATTTTAAACCGCCATGTAGTTCCAGTGTGCCACTTGAGTGATGACTGGCTCATGCATGTTTTTAAAAACTGTAGTTTTTATATATCAAAATTCTAGATTCAAACTTGTCTTTATACATAGCGCCTGAAAATTAGTGTTTACTATCAACATCATCCTTATTTACCTTTTTTGGCTGTTAAATTTAAACCCCCGATTTGTTCACAAAAAGTACTGATATCTGCTGAATCAGGTATGATGAAAAATGAAATGAAACAGTAGGAAGTTCTATATCTGTCCCATAATTTAAAGCAGTTTCTCGCTTACCAAATTGTGACATCATTCATCTGTCGCTGAGAAAACAGACCAATCAACGTGCTAAAATCTCACTGCTATGTGACAGACACTAGGGGGGAGAGCTGGGTTCCTTCTGCAGTCTTAAAAGAAATACTGGATTAAATTAAGCTTTCCTTTATTAATACATGTGAAATTAAAGTTAAGATGAATTCAAAGTCAATAAATGGCATACTTAATGATGTGTAACAGGACTAGAAAATATGCTGCCAGTCTGGGACTCTAACCCGGGATCCTTCGCTACAGGGGGAATGCTGTACTGACTGAGCTAACCAGACCGCTTACATACATTACTTACCTAGCAGGTTACGTACACACTGTGACATATTCCCTCACAGTTTGGAGTTTGTCCCCAAATTTTCATAGAGACCAGAGAATTGCATGAATGTTTCTCAGGAATATATATAAGTCACAGTCCCACATTTAGTGTCAATGTAACAGGACAAGAAAAATTTGCAGCCAGTCCGGTGTCATATTATATTTTCACACACTTTAAAATTTTACTATAATATTTTCAAGTCCCATCCCCTATTATATTTTCACCCCACCCCACAATTTTATTTTTGTGTGAATTTTTTTTAAAAAAAAAAAAGGGATGGGTGAAAATATTATAGAATTTTGCTATAATACCCGCCCCCTCCCCCCCACACACACACACACACGAATTTCATATTTAAAATAGTATCATTGTATAATTTGATTCGCTTCACTTATTAACTAACTATCCTTCAATAAGCACAAACCGTCTAACTTCAGATAGTTATCTAATGTTTCTTTCAAGAAATAATGACCACTTACATACATTTCTCTCCTGTAAGTTACCTACACACTATGACATAAATATAAAAATAAAAATTTCTTGCACATGGAATACGATTTATGAATTTAATCATACTATGGTAAACTTTGGATGTGACAAATTATGGATTAAGTGTGGCGTTATTGGCCAACCATAATCTCTGTTTACCCATTTGGAGACACAAACGTGTTATGCACAACTGTTTAATTTGATTTGCAATATACGAACAACTACAATATATACGGTAGACTCTTTTCCCATTAAATTGTTTCTTAATTAAAATTTATTTTTTTAAGCTATCTAAGTTCAGGAATGTGAGGAAATTTACTTGTGTTGGATTAAAATGTACTATTTCAAAATAAAGTTCACATAATACTGGAGAGATATATCTGGATGTATTTAATTAAAAGTAGTCTTATAGGCTGTGTTGTACGAAGCATAATCAGTTGTTGTTGTTGTTGTTGTTGTTGTTGTTGTTTTCAAACCTCATTCATCAGATTACTGAATATTGTTAAGGAGTCTGCTTTAAAATCTGTTAAAATTTATTTAAATTATTAACGAGGTAATTTCAATGGTTATTAATTAATTAGAAGTAAAGGGATGTGTATTGTCAAGGGCCACAGTGACTGTTAAAGATAATTGGATAATTTGGTTTGAAGGATTGATATTAATTTTATAAAACTTGATAAAACATTTGCAGATAAAAAAATGTGGAATTGTATTTCTTGAATTAGATTGAATATTAAATATATAAACAAGTTAATTTAATTCAGTATTTTTTTAATTTTTTTTTTAAATATTGGTTTTAAATACAGTAGTAATTCAGTATGAAAAGGAGCTCTCACTTTCTTACATTTTGTATTTTTGCATGAAATATTAACTAAGACACCAGCAAATATAATTATGTGATCATGAAACAATTAATTTTAAGAGAATACCTATGTTATCTGAAACTTAGGGCCAGCATGTTTATTTCTAATCGTATGTACTGTAATATTATAGTAAATATGATTATACAAACATGCTGGCCCCCTTTGATCTGAAAGATTGTATGTTTCTTTCACATCATTGAACACTCTTTTCTTTTTTCTCCTTTTAACAAGATTGTAAAATATGACAGCTGGAATATTTACTGTCAATGTAGAGATCTTTGTGTGTGAATCAGAACACATATTCGGTTACTATATTTTTTGGGTTACTATTTTTTTTAAACCACAGCTTGTGAAACCTAATATATTGTCACCAATGTATCCTTTTATCATTGTTGGATTAAATTACTTGGTTTTCTTCATTTTATTACATTTATCTGTGATTGCGATTATCCATTATTTGACAATGTAGCAGAGTGTGGTAGTCTAATGATATGCATCACGAAAATTACCAACTCCTGGCTTATTCTAGGTTTTAATTATTCATATGGGGCTCATTTCATGTTGATGAAAGGTTTGCTATAAACTCTGCCATGCTTAATCGTGCAGAAATGCATTATTTCTTCTGTCAATTTATTAGAAGGATATGTTGCTGATAGGAGTAGGCCATGTAACACATGTTGTATTTTAAAAACTTCCTCATTGTTAGACTGTCATCATTTTGAAGCCTTTTTTTTCAAAGACGTTTTTTCTTTCCTTATACATAGAATTTAAAAATGTTAAACACATCAGTTTGTTTTTATCTTTCTAATGACAGAACTATATTAATATTTCAGATAGCTGGGAACAAATTGAAGCAACAAGTTTGTGTTATTGATAAATGTTCATTTTGGATTTAAAAGTTGGATATTAAATACAGAAAGGTAAGAACAAACTGCATCATATTTAGTGGTTTACCTATCATATGTATGTATTTGCAGCAGCAGTTATTGTTCATCATATATTTGATTAATATTGCATCTTAACACCATTAAATGAACCTATTTTGAATAAAATTTAAACTTGCACCTTCATTATCTCTAATAATTATTGACACCTCAGTTACAAGACCAAACCATTGGATGATTTTTAAAAGCACCTAACTTGTATTTTTACTAAAGATGAAGTTTCATTGCCATACCTTTACACTTGCGTGATATATTGATCGCAATAAAAGATTGCATCTGCCTTAATGGTTCTGTTTCCCTATGGCTAGTATACTCTCCACCTATGGTTCTTTACCCTATGGCTAGTATTCTATCCACCTTTGGTTCTGTTTCCATATGGCTATTTTACTCTCCACTTATGGTTCTATTCCCTATGGCTAGTATTCTCTCCACCTATGGTTTTATTTCTTTATGGCTAGTATACTCTCCGCCTATGGTTCTATTCCCTATGGCTAGTATTCTCTCCACCTATGATTCTATTTCTATATGGCTAGTATTCTGTCCACTTATGGCTCTATTCCCTATGGCTAGTATTCTCTCCACATATGGTTCTATTTCCCTATGGCTAGTATTCTCTCCACCTATGGTTCTATTCTGTATGGCTAGTATTCTCTCCACCTGTGGTTCTATTTCCATATGGCTAGTATTCTGTCCACTTATGGTTCTATTCCCTATGGCTAGTATTCTCTCCACCTATGGTTCTATTCTGTATGGCTAGTAACTCTCCACCTTTGGTTCTATTTCCATATGGCTAGTATTCTCTCCACCTATGATTCTATTCCCTATGGCTAATATTCCCTCCAGCATAACTCTTCTGACAACTCTTGTTGTGGTAGTTGTAGTTTATTTCAAATTGGTTAGGCTAAAAGCCCATAGGGATACATACACAAGCATGATGAGCAGTAAAAGAAACAATTTGTATATACCAGTACAATTTCTACATAATGTTTGATTTATATAAGAGTATATATCTAATTCATAGATACACACACACAAAGTTAGTTACAGTCATATGTATACACATAGATTTGGAGAAGGTATCACAATAGTACAATGTGCAGAATTTGATCTTTGCAATATACCAAAATACATGTATTCAATTAAAAAGATACAAAACAACAACAGTTATCCCAGCAAACATTTTTGTCTCACCTTTTAGAATAAAAAAAAACTCATCTAGTTGTTGCATCTGCATAAATACTTCAATGTCAAGTTTCCAATTTCAACTTTATCATATTTATTGTATCAGTGTTTGGATAAATTTTTAATTAAAAGAAACGTACAGTCAATTAAAATAAAAACTAAGTTTTTTTTTTAGCTGTTCATCTGTCAAGCTTGTGCAACTTTTAACACAAGTCTCTGTATGTCAAATACTTGTTTACCTTGACTTTATTGTGTGGCTACCAGCACAAGTTTGAATTGTGTGGCTACTGGCACAGGTTTGAATGTTTCATGTTCTCATATTTGCAATTTGTTCCATCTTTTATCAATGAATGACCTGGAATTCTCTTCTCTACTGAATGGAACTGTAATCTAACCTGCCACCTGACATTTTATGTATTTTCTCAAAAAGACAGAGCAATTTGAACACTTCCTGCACTGTTTTCCACTCTATAAGTTAATATAAATTTAATTCACCCAATAATTCAAAAGCCTTCTCTATTAGAAGTGTCCAAAGGCGTCTATATTAGATGTGTCCAAAGGCGTCTATATTAGAGGTATCCAAAGGCGTCTATATTAGAGGTCCAAAGACTTCCATATTAGAGGTGTCCAAAGGCGTCTATATTAGAGGTGTCCAAAGGCGTCTATATTAGAGGTATCCAAAGGCGTCTATATTAGAGGTCCAAAGACTTCCATATTAGAGGTGTCCAAAGGCGTCCATATTAGAGGTGTTCAAAGGCGTCTATATTAGAGGTGTCCAAAGGCATCCATATTAGAGGTGTCCAAAGATGTCTATATTAGAGGTGTCCAAAGGTGTCTTTATCAGAGATGTCCAAAGCCTTCTATATTAGATGTGTCCAAAGGCGTCTTTATTTGAGGTGTCCAAAGGCATCTATATTAGAGGTGTCCAAAGGCGTCTATATTAGAGGTGCCCAAAGGCGTCCATATTAGAGGTGCCCAAAAGTGTCCATATGAGAGGTGTCCAAAGACGTCCATATTAGAGGTGTCCAAAGGCGTCCATATTAGATGTGTACAAAGGCATCTATATTAGACATGTCCAAAGGCGTCTATATTAGAGGTGTCCAAAGGTGTCTCTATTAAACGTGTCCAAAGGCATCTATGTTAGAGGTGTACAAAGGCGTCTATACTAGACGTGTCCAAAGGCATCTATATTAGACATGTCCAAAGGAGTTTATATGAAGTAAAGGGTTAATGTTGTAATGCTACTCAATATTTTGACGAGGATAATGGATATACAAAAGTGGCGGGTTAGCTGTTCTGTTCAGTAGAAGTTGATCACCAGTTAAAATTATGAGACTCGTATAAATTGTGTGTCTATTAAAGGCAGATTTAAAAGCTCTCTTTGTTTCCTCTGTAACGTAATCGATGACCTTAAACACTGTTATAAAACCTCCATAATTACCAGTCATATACAATTTCGTTTAACTGGTAGTTACATAAAATATTTGTATAATCCAAATGTCAGTCACTGTTTTTGTGACAGTTACACGCAAATCATTTCAAGTAAACTCTTTTCAATGTTATAGTAAGGTATGTAACAAATCTTTGTGGATTTCAATTCATACACTTTTGCCCCAACTAAGTTGCTGTTAATTTTTTGGTTGAGAAATCAATAGATGTGTAAGAAATGAGCATTTAACCAAGTTGTGTGTCGGGATCGAGGATTATCCTTGAGAAATGATGAGACAGGGCCTGATTGCTTATGGAAGAATTGTTGACGTAATTCTCTCGGAATTCTACATTTGAATCAAGTTTTGACACTTAACCCCTATGGTGTCAATAGTGATTAGTTTGATTGAGCTCAGTTTGTCACTTCATTTCTAGGGATTGCAGAGGGGCTCATTAGCAAATCTCCTTCATAGAACTTTTAATTCTGTAAGACTGCAGTTAAGTGGATATTGATGTTAAAACTAGACATTTCCTTCATGAGTTGTTGAAGTTTCAGGTTTGTTAATTTTTTGTACAATGAAATCCTACTGTCTTTCTCTTATTTTGACAAGAAAGATTTTTCAAGTTGGTCTTGTTTACTTGATTGAAATAAAAATATCAAAATGAAAACAAAAATATTTGTCCGTATCTGCATTTATATCTTTGTACATATATTGAATAACATCTAGCGTCCCAAGATTTTACAAGGAAAACAAGAATGGTATGAATTATTTAATGTCTGCCTGACACAGTATTTCTGCATGTTTTATCCAAATGGATTAGTTTTAATAAAGTGACATTATTGTTCATATGTATCTTTCTATCTATCAACTCTCTGATCTACATCATCCCGTCTGTCTGTCTGTCTGTCCCACTCCACTCTCTAGACTCTTTCTATCTCACTTTTGTCTCTACTTTTTCTATATTTCATATCTCGCTCTCTCTCTCTTTGATTAGGTAAGTTAACAGATTTAAATGTGTTATTGAGCTTTCATGTTCAGGATCATTATGATAACAAAAACAAGATAAAACGTTACATGCAATTGTAATGGATCATAATTCACCAGTCGTTACACAAAATATACTGTCAGGTACCATGGGAAAGGTTCAGTACTGGTAAAAGTTGACAACAGCAGCTGGGAACAGATCTTTAGATACCTGTATACAATCTTCATCTTTCTGGTATTTTTTTCAATGTTCGATCATAGTTGTAAACAATATGTAGTGTCAATCCTTTAGTGACCAATGGACCCGAATAGCTCAGTTGTTATCCAGGGGTCATGAGTTTGAATCCCACGTTGGGCACAGTCTCCATGATGATTGATGTACAACATTGCATCTCATTATCATTTGTCTCTCACTGCTGATCAAGTGTGAATGTTATCATTTACTTGCCGAGATGTGTGTGCTCCAGTACTGGGTAACCTTTCAGGATCCCAGGAGACGGTGGCTAGTTAAACTGATCATCTGTTAGCCCTGGATGGCATAAAAATAAGGCTAATATTCAATCAATTATCCTTAGTGACTACTCGATCCTTCTTGCTCTGCCCTGTATACTATAATTAATATTATATTGAACAAATAAAGAAACTGCTGCTTTACTGAAATATTAAAACATAGTTCAAGGTATTTTAATATGTATCACAAAAGGAGCATTTTTATGAAAAAGATTATGGCCCTGCTGTTACTCAAACAGGATGAAATTGTTGATTAAAAAAACAAAAGTCATATCTGCACTTAAATCTTTGTTTGTTCAGTATTGGCATGTTCACGTAAATTTTGTGGAATTTTAGGCATGTTAAAAACTAGGAAAACTGAACATATTTCAGTGTTTTTCATCTTTTCCTATTGAAAATAAAACTGAAAGTTTGAATTGATAAAAAGGAAATATACCGGTCCAGTGCATGCTCGTGGAAATTGACTTTCGCATTGTCTATTTCATCTTATGCCTTCATACTAAATACAATTGATTTCATCTTGGCCGAACTGTGTAGGTCATTTTTTTTTTAACATTCAAAATATATGTATGAAAATCTTGTTGCTTGTTTAGTTCAGTACATAGCCAACTGCTCAACTGCCTGACATATAATTTAGGCCTAAAATGGAAAATTCTTACTTTACAGTAATTTCAAATCAGTTTTAGCTTTACATTATATTCAGCTGTTGAAACTCTATTGTTTCATAATGCTTCAAGTCACAATTCTTGAACAACTGTCACATGCCAGCAGACGACTATCGTTTACGGCTGGTATGGGACACCTAAACTGCTCCAAACAAACGAGTATGTCAGTTTCATAATTTCATAATAATGAGCAATTTTCTACTTGGGCAGTGATTCTTTCATAATATTATTTTTCAAATTAATATATTAATGTCACTTTATGTCAGACGAAATAATAATGCTTTCAGTTATTAGACCGATATATGGTTATAATGAATGAAAATAATGAACTACAGTCAGGACATTTATATTAATCTGATATAGTGTAAAATACAGGGTAATTTATAGTGCCTGGACAAAAGAAAAGTTCACTATGTGTAAATATCATGAAGATAAAACTCATCAGGTGGTCTGAAAGAGGGAGGAAATTGGTTTTAAATCATTTTCAATACATTATGGGTAAGGCCATTATAAATTTATTGCTACATTATCATCCATTTTTTTCTTAAAAACGTGGATGGTGAGTCTTAAATATGGATCTTAATAGAACCACTGTCCTTCTTTATACATAAAGACTTGACTGAGCTGGGCACAAACCAAGAACCTCTGTGATAAAAGGTGAGCTATCTTGAGACAGCCTCTTAGACCACTCTGGCCTACCATAGATCACTCAGACAGTGAGAGCTATAGAACCGTAGACCACTCTGGCCTACCATAGATCACTCAGACAGTGAGAGCTATAGAACCGTAGACCACTCAGTCATAGAAAATGAGACCATCCAGATAGCGAGAGAACTGGTACAGATAGTGAGAGCCCTGGTAAATTAGACCACTCAGATAGTGAGAGCCCTGGCAAATTAGACTACTCAGATAGTGAGAGCCCTGGTAAATTAGACCACTCAGATAGTGAGAGCCCTGGCAAATTAGACTACTCAGATAGTGAGAGCCCTCAGAGCCCTGGCAAATTAGACTACTCAGATAGTGAGAGCCCTGGTAAATTAGACCACTCAGATAGTGAGAGCCCTGGCAAATTAGACTACTCAGATAGTGAGAGCCCTGACAGACAGAGCCCTGGCAAATAAGACTACTCAGATAGTGAGAGCCCAGAAAGTTTTGGATGATCACTGAGTTTCTCATCTTATCATCTTCTCTAATATTCTGCTGTCCCAACTCTAATATTCTACTGTCCCAGCTCTAATATTCTACTGTCCCATCATGGTCACTTTTTTAGATTATATTGATGGACAGTGTGTCGACACTTATTTTCTTTATGCAGGTGTTTTTTCTAAATTGATTGAAGTGGTATATATTATTATTTGCTGTGTGCCTGCATGTATACATGCATACATGCATGTACCATGATGATGCAAAGAATGGACTCAATTTCCCCCCTTTTTTTTTTTTTAAAAAAAAACAACAACAATTCTATGTTGTCTCCCATTGTGTAGGTATAAAAACACAATTTACTCTCTCCACAAATAAAGTCCTATATCAGGAAAAAATAAACTAACACTTTTTAAGGATTGTCTTAAAAAATTGGCCAGAGCATGAATACATTGTTATACAGAATTAATGTTAACTTTGTGTGATGTTTATTATGTGTGCACTCTAGGATGACAACTTTCACAAGTGCCTCAGGAAGTTCTACCATATATATACTTAACATTACTATCATTGCACGAGAGAAGCAATTATACACTATTAGTAAGCGTGTGGACGAATTAAATAAATTGTATAATTCTAATATATCATTACATTATCTTTCTACAAAAAGTTTTAACTCTTCCTTGAATATAAAAAATGATTTTAATTTTATTTTGTGTTTTTTTGTGGTAAGTGATGGTTCATTACACAATTGACATATTGTAATTGTACATCTTTGTGAAGTTTTAATTGACAAGTTAACGATTTATGTGGGTGGAAAAACTCTGTGGTTGATGAGACATACATGTAAATGCTACTTTCACCTCCTACCTGCTTTTCTTGATTCATTAAACAGTTAAAGTTATTTTACTTCAGTCTCCATAAAACTTTCACGAGAACGTATAGGTAGTTACACGTTTTGAAGGGTTGACAATAGAGTGTGCGTGATATTGCAGAAATGATTTGCAGTATTAATAATGTGTGTAACACATCCAGTGTACTATCTATCTATCAATCAGTGTTACATATCACCGCTGTTATTATTTATGGGGCTTTGTTACCTTATTAAAACTTCAACAAATTTCTTCAGATACAACGTGATCTCAATTTGAGCTGCTACAAAGTGGATGATTTTCTGTTCCTGTGCCAAGTTGTGTTACACTACAAATGAACTAAAGAGAATTTGAATGTGAACGGAATAATTTGAATATTTATTGTGTTTACTGGTATTCCTGGGATTGGGTTCTGTAAGGTAGTGAAGACAGGTAACAAACATAGTTTTATTCATCTTTTTCTTTTTGCCTAAAGTACATAGTATTACATTCCTCTCTTTATAGACTTGTGCAGGCATGTGTCTTTCTTTATATTTTTTTTCTTATTTTCTTTTCTTTTGTTTAACTACTTCTGCGTCTTCAAATCCGATTTATTCCAACCAGAATAACTCATTACCTTCAATTCCAAGCTGGGCAGTAGTGTAATGGATTAGAGTAATGGCCGCTCACGCCAGAGGTTGCGGGTTCAATTCCCCAATCGAACCCGATGCCTCTCAGTTAACACCAGCCTGACGGGACCTCTGTGGCTGATTGGCCTTAGGTCGCCATTTCAAGATCACTTGCCATTCACTGCTTAGGTTGTAGGTTCAAGTCCTGCTTGCACCAAAAACTGTATGTGAGAAAGTTTGGTTTAAATTTCCAATATTTACAGATAAACAAGTACAATATTCAAAATATGAAGGATTGGAATGGAAGAATACAATTCCTAACTCTGCCAGTTAATTACAGAAGTATGGTAGTTTTACTCTAATTCAGTCTAAGTCGTCCTCCATCAAAGAAACTGAATATACCATATATAACCTGAAATGTGTTGAATATGGCATTTAACCCCTTTCAAAAAAACAAAACAGAAAAACAGCTTAACTTCATAAAACAGAGAAAACATACTGATTCAATCAATTTACACATCAATATCTTTATTCTCCATTTCAAATTATTCAACAAATTTATTTTTCAAATTGAATCCTTTGAATTTTGATTATGTATATTAAAAGAAAAAGAAAGTCGAGCAATAAAAAAACTTTCAGTCTATAGTTTAGTGGTTAAAAACTGATATTACAGATAAATAACTATTTTATAGTATTACAAGCTACTGAAACAGCAATTATGAATATTTATATCTATAATTATAAGTCTATTAACACAAAAGGAAAGTATTTTACATACCAATAGTTTGTAATGTGACCTCCCACTTTGAATTTCTTGATTTACAAATGAAACCCCAGGCTACAATTTATCAAAACCTATTTTCGAGGGAGTATATCAGAAAAAATGAAATAAATGTCTTAAAAAGTAAATTATTTTTAAAATGGCTAATGAGATTCTCAGTATCAATAATAAATAAAATCCAAATGGTTTGGTCAAATCAACCAAAATGTGACAAAATCAATATTTAAATTAGAGCTGTAAACTTGAAAAGAAATCCCCATTCTTAAAAAAGACAGCTCCTTATTGCTGCTTAATGACCTGCACATCTTCATTCAGGGTCTCAGACTCTTTCTAAGGTGAAAGCCGGGCCCTATTAGCTCAGTCAGTAGTGTATCTGACTATCAATCCAGGGGTCGTAAGTTTGAATCCCGGATCGCGGACAGTTTCTGTGATGATTGATATAGGACCTTGTGTCTCATTATCATTCATCTCTCACCACTGATTCAAGTGAGGAAGATGTCAATTACTTGTGGTGATGGTTAGTGCTTGAATACTGGTAAATTTCCAGGATTCCAGGAAACAGTGGTTAGGTTGACTGATCATCTATTAGCTCTTGATGGTATAAAAATTAATGCAAAATATTCAATCAATCAATCAATAATTATAATATGTCACAAAATATAAAATTTTAAATCAGAAATTTACTAGTCATAGCTAGGTGCCGTTGCTCAAGTTAGGAAATCCCTTTTCATTATACTATTTTGGCATGTTTAAATATATACCCTTTTGGCAAACTGGGTTGGTGAGTATATATATCGGCATGATATATTGGGGAAAATGTTTTAGATACATTCTTAAAATTTTGAAAAATTCTGATATACACCTTTTAACATACCCTGTTTCTACACCATGGTCCCATCTCTATATTCAGCTGACACTGCTTATAGGATATTTTCAATTACATTATTCAACACTCTGCATGCAAAACTAATGTTAGGCTATATTAACTACCAAATTTCATTTTTATCTTTAAAATAAAACCATTTATTATTGTCAAGTCAGATCGGAATGAAAAATAGCCTGCTCCCATACTGGTTTTGATATCAGAAAAATGACATATGACTTCTAAGGTGGATAATCTATTAAATGATTTAAAATTTGACCCTTGTCTCTGAGGCTTTAGAAGAAGCCTTTTCACACTGCAATCTCGGCTGAATACCTGTTATTTTCAAAAGGGATTTGTGTTTTATGGACACTTAAGAAAGTACATTGAGCGAACCTGTCATAAATTAATAGGATTTGTAGCTAAAGTAAATTGATTAAGCTTATTGAATGGATTATCTTGGATGTCTCTTCATGTCAATCAATCTGTGATCTTTTTTCAATCTTATTGGAAGAGATGGTCAGTCGAGCAATGTGAATATGGATTGTAATTAGTGTTGGTTTTGTAATTGTGTTATAAAGTATGGGGCTGAAGTATGAATAAACTTATTATTGAATTGATTTTTTTCTTCAAATTGTGTAAATAAATTAATAGGTTATAATAAGGTCATTGATAAATTTCAAAAAGCAGGGATTAAGTTATATCTACAGGGGTCAAGCATGGGGTGAACTTTGTATTCATTTTAAAGGAATTTCTGAAAGGGGCGGAGATCAAAATATAAAAGTTATATATGATAGTAAAGGATGGGATTAAGGGGGCGTCTACAGGGGTCAAGCATGGGGTGAACTTTGTATTCATTTTAAAGGAATTTCTGAAAGGGGCGGAGATCAAAATATAAAAGTTATATATGATAGTAAAGGATGGGATTAAGGGGGCGTGGGTAGGTTTTAAAACATTTTGATCATATTGCGGGCAGTTTAAAGTGAATACCAAGTAAAAATAGTCCAGTAAAATCTGGGGAGAGAAGATTAAAATGAGAAAATCTTATTTATGTTTGATTGCAAGACAAATTAGGACACAAAAGTTTTTTTATTTACTAATCTGATTGTCTCATTGGGGTGCTACTGAAATGTGTATACAGGACGCATGAAGAAATGATATGTGTTTGTTTTACCCTTTATTTCTTTCCTTCATTTCTGACCATTTTTCTATTCTCATAATACTAGGTTAAGAAAAATTGTTAAAAATATGTCATTTTGATATTGAATGTAAACATTGTAAAAAAAATAATGAAGGAGACAGTCTGAACCTAATGTTGAAAAAACTTGTCGCCCAACCCCATTTATTGTTGAAATAAAATATGTTTAAACTATAAGAGCTAAGGAGCAGGGTATGGCAGCACTGTTGCAATGAAACATTACTAATGTTAAAAATGGACATCACAGGATAATAGCAAGGTGACGGCCCATATGGCAACATGCATGTTTAAAACCACAGTTTGTGTATGAGTATGTCCAGCTGCCATAAGAACTATAATGATTCTGATGCCATTCTCATGATAAATAATTCTATCCGTATCACAACCATCATCTGACATACAACACCAGATTCACTATCAGGCTGTGGGTTTCTCTTTTAAAATGTCCTCTGGGACTTAGGCCTCATTTTATCTGTACCATTATCTCCGCTTTCATCTGTTTTTACAGTTGTTAGTTGCCATATAAAGCCATGCTACAGTGAAGGCATTATTAATGGTTAAACATATCTGAAATCCCAGTCCATGTTTAAAAGTCGGGTTCAGATAGCTCAGATGGTAGCACCTCCGACTATCAATCCAGGGGTTGTGAATTTGAATCCCTGCCCTGCCACAGTCTCTGTGATGATTAATATAAAAACATTGCATCTCATTGATCCAGATAGCTCAGTCAGTAGCACATGGCTATCAATCTAGGGGTCATGAGTTTGAATCCCTGCTCGGTGACATAATTATTGATATATGACATTGTGACTCATTATCATTCATCTCTCACTGCTGATTCAAGTGGAAAAAATTATCAGCTACTTATGGAGATGGGTGTGCTCGAGTACTGGTTAATTTTCCAGAATCACAGGAAAGAGTGGTTAGGTTAACTTAATGTCTGTGAGCTCTAGATGGCATAAAAATGACACTTAACATTCAAACAAACAATCAAAGTAACTTCATAAAAGAAAATCAAACAAAAAAATACAAAATGTTGCTGTCATATTGAATCATAAAAGTGTCAATGTATTATATTTCTTTCCAATATACTGCTGTTGTTGTAAAAACACAAAACTTTGTCACATTTGATTGATATTGTTTTGATAGAATAGTGGTTTCTACCACATAAAACACTGTTTTGTAGCTGTAATTTTCTTTACTACATTCTTTAATAGTTGTACTGAAATACTGATATATTTTATTGAGAAAAAATACACAAAAGAAATAAAGGTAAAGTAACTATAAATACTTTGTTGCAAAGTTCACAACTATCTCAGGAAGTCTTGTCATATTGCAGAGTTTTAAATTTGGTGTTCTGGCTACTTTAAAGTGGCATGTCATTGATATATGGGGCCAAAAATGAAAAACTCATACAATATATAAAATTTCAATTTTCTAGAAACTACCTTCGGTCCTTAGAATACAGCAAAAGGAACACTTTCAACGCGAAACTGATGTTCGTTTCCTTGGTCAAGAGAAATATTCACTTTTTCGAATTATTCAAGTAGTCCACACATGTAAATGTGATAGATAAGGGTTTTTATAATATTTCATGTCTTTACTTACATCCATTGTGATGGCTAGGCCATATTAGTTCAATGCAGGAATCACCTTCCAAGGCAGAGTCTCTATGATGATTGATATACAACATTGTGTCTCATTGTCATTTGTCTTTCACTGCCGATTCCAAGTTGGAAAGTTATCAGTTACTTGTGGAAATGGGTGTACTGGTTTACTTTCTAGAATCCCAGGAAAGAGTGATCAGGTTAACTGATCATCTGTTAGCCCTCAATAAAAATAATCCTTTTAAAATATTCAAAACCCTCATTGTTACCTTGACATAACAAAATTAATTAAGTATTTTTTGTGACCAACATTTGTGAATTTAACAATATTGTGATCCTCATGATGGCTTCTGGGATACGGTTATAAAAGAATAGCTACACTTTTTATTTTAATACTGGTTACAATGGCTACTTTTATTTCGCCCACTGAAAATAACCAAAAAGAAGTACCAATATTCACATAGCACCACAACTGCTTATTGCTTGGTAACCGTTTTCAAAGATAACAGTTTATGTTTGCTCAGTTAACTTGACCATGAACTGCCCACTAATTTTTGTCTGTCCAGCTACTGGACTGACCAGTGAGTCATCATCATAATGGACTGTGTAAGGTCAAAACACTATAAATGAGATATAGGAATACAATTATTGTCAATTGATGCAGTTTTAGACATTTAAATAGAGATGTAAAAGTCATGCTGAATGGCGGTTATTGTTATCCTGTTGGAGAAACTGCTATTATCAGTTATAATGTTATCGTATTTGATGAGTTAATTTAGCACATGTCTATAATCTCTCTTTTTGTCAGTTTTCTGCATTTAGTGGATTAGTTTATACTTATTTTAGCAGTAGTCGAGACGAAAGCTCAGAGTATTTTCTCTCATTGGTACAAAAAGGTACCAAGTGCCTTCTTATTTCATAATACACTTGGTACCTTTTTGCACCAATAGGACGATTTATGAATTGCTGTTGAGTTTGTTTCTGCATAGAATCCGAGGACTAAGTGTTGTTTTTAGACACCATTATGATTGAATGTTACTTCAGTGAAGTACTTCTTACAAGATAGAACCAGAGTCATGCATAATGATTAACAGATTTTGGATAAGTTAGATTTATTGGTTCATTGAATATTTATCGTCATTTTTATGCCATCAAGGGCTAACAGACAGGTCAGTTAACCTAACCACTGTTTCCTGGGATCCTGCAAGGTTAACCAATACCCTATCATACCCCATCTCAGCAAGTAACTGATAACTACCACTTGAATCAGTAGTGAGAGACAAATGATAATGAAACACAATGTCGTATATCAATTTAACAGAGACTGTTTCTGGGTGGGGATTCGAACTCACGACCCCTGGATTGATAGTCAGACGTGTTACTGACTGAACTAATTGGGACCAGGACAAGTTAGAAGGAATAAAATTTACCAGTAATGATGCTGTGAAAACTGATAAAACTATTCCAATTATGCAGTACCTAAATCAGCACAGTTTATAATGAAGTGCGCAGTTTATTACTGAAAGTGGAAAATGTTGTCATTGAGAATGTTTGTCGTTGAAATAAACACCAAATAATTCACCAACAACAGTAATGACCCAAACTGTAGCTTTAATGCATATTTGTGGCAGAAAATTGCATGTAGTTTCCATAATTGTGTTGTGAAACTGATTCCGTCTCTAATGTTATCTGTAATCCTTTGTAGAAGGAGATTGTGGAAGCTTAAAGCAGGAATGTTTTTAAAGGTTGAAAGAAAATTATTGCTGTTACAAATTGATTGTTTCTGATAAGCATTATGTTTTTGGTGTTTAGAGATGTGGTTGCTTAGCAACTGAGCAGTCAACTGCCTAACAACAGAAATTGCATGGGTGATAAATGTGTTGACAGATATGTCAGTAATTGCTCCCTCATTCCTCAGCCTGTAAACATCCCTAGTGGATATTAAACCAGCCTAAAGGCCTTTCCCTATTAATCAGTTTTAATTGGAGATTGTTCAATAGTGTTTCTTCCCAATGTTTTTAATTTAAATTAGACAAAATGTCAATCACTGTTATGTATAGGACTTGGCACTGGAATAAACTGAATAAAAAGTAAATGAGCGAATGAATAAGCTTGGGTTTAAAGCGTACCAACTGGAACATATTATATTATAATAATTATTCCAACAGAAAGAAACTTTCCACTGCTCACCTACTGAAGAAAATGAAAGTGTACAAATACTCTCCTGTGTCATTGCTGTATGACAAAATGGTCTAAGATGCTGTCACTTACCCCTCTGTACTGAAGACATGAATTCCAGCCCAGTTCGGTTCAAATACTTAATTTGAGAAAGTTTGTCAGTTACTTGAAGAATCATAACAGTGGTCCTGTTTAGATTCTCATTTTGAGGTCTTAATTCCTTCTAAAACTGGATAAAACTGGATATGCCAAGTTTAGTTCACTAATGATTGATATTTGTCACCTAAAGTCAAATCAAATCAGTGATAGATTTGCTCCTCTTATACAAATATTTTTCTTTAATGAAACCAAAATATTGATACTACTAAGTGTTTGTATGAAAGGTAGTGTCATGTTTGGGAACAGTTAACCTTAAACCTCGGATCAGGCCGTATCACACAATTTTGTCAGAAGTGATATAAAAAACTTGTCAGGATTATCAGTATTCTTTATAGGTTATCTGTCCAGGTTAATATCACCTGTGGTGAGGTCATGTGTTTTGTACAAGTGGTTGTCATTCACTCATTTAATTACTTGGTTTCCTTCTGTTATCTGAAGATACAAGTGATAGTTATGAGGACATTTTTTGTACCCTAGAGAAGTGTCTTTTCATTAAGTATGCACTCCTTGCAAGTCAAGTGTTCCTGCAAAAACACAGCTATTAGTACAATATATAAACGTTTCAAAATATATTTTGTTCACTCCAACCTGATTGACAGAGACCAATGTTTCTCATTGGATGAATTATATGTTTAGATTTTTACTGGCAGTTGGCAGAGACTTATAAACATGGTATAGATAATTTTATACAATTGAATAATTAGCAAATTAAACTTTCGAATTTTGTCTGCAATATTTTTATTGATACTGCAATATTTTTGTTTTTTCATTTATTTTTTATACTAGTTTTGTTTTAGCTTGATTGTAGGAGATTTGTGGTTTACTCTCAAGGCAATTTTTTTAGTAGAACTTGCAGGGCCTATTTTCATCATTAATATTTTTCTGCAAATCGTATTCCGACTCAAATTCTTACATTTTTTTAAAACTTATTTATTTTACTTTGATTGCGAAACAAGTTATTACAACTTAGACAAATCACACTCGAAGCCTTCCTGGTTAGAACCAGTATTAAGCATATGCTGAAAAAGTGTCTTGCTCAAGGACACCACACAGAGCTGTGGCGGAGGATTGAATCCTCTAATCATGGATTTAGTGCTCTAAATATATTGTGGCTTATTTATGTGATCCCGTATAATTTTGTTAAATTAACTTTTAAGCTACTTGTTTTTGCAAAAAACTATAATACATCCCTTGTTGATGTTATTTGATGTTAGTGACATTTTTAGCCTGAGCCAGAATATTGATGAATTTAGGTCCATCTTCTGTGGTGTTATCTATATTCTGGTACTGTAAAAATATCCAGCAAATTTGAAATTTGATGACTTTTAAACTGATAAGAGCCTTGTTTTAAAAGTTTAAGTACCTAGGTACAAAGATTAAAAAACTATTCATGAACAATGATATCTAACATAACTCTGCCACATGCTGTATCGTATAGAAAATATTGAAATGTTTAGATTCTGTTTCAAGAACCACCTAGCACGGGATCCACTCCTGTTCTCCGTATGGTAAGTGGGCGTGGTCTGTGGGCGCCCAATCAGGCTGGGGGGCCATCCCACGTAACGATCACCATTATCTTCAACATTCACCCGCTGTAGAGCGACTGGTATAAGCTACTGGTATGTCTCTTGTTTTGTGGCCGATACTAAAATAAATGAATTTAAGATATTCAGAAGAGAGACTTTGTATAAGCTTGAAATGGCTTTCTTCTCAATTCTGTTGTTATATATCGCTGTATAATCGAATTTATGTATATGTTATGTGCTGATAACAAATGAATATTGTTTAAACCAAAATAAATGTTTTTATCTCTTTTAAAAAGCTGATTTTTTTCATTTCAGTTATTATTTGTAAAAATATGTTAAGTATTATCTGAAACTTTATCTTTCTCTTGAACCATGGTTTTTTTGTGATCTGGAGTTATTATTGAACAATCAGGGAAAATCTTGTAAAAAAATGTTTTGATATTTTTATCTTCATATCAATAAATATTTAAATTGTGATATATATATAATATATATTATATTATTATTAAGTGATTTTTACTCATAACCAACTTATGCCACTTTTTGAAACTGAAAGATAGAAAGTTCAGTGACTATATCAGTTATGTTGTGTTTTAAAATCATTTAAACATCATGTGATTGTTATTTTTTCACATTATGGTGTTGAATGAAAGTTCATAAATAATAATGAATAGGGTTTTACGGCTAACCAACACATTATAGGTTATTCGACGGCAACAGGAAGGAAGATTCCAGGTTCACTCTACATGTACAAAAACAACAAATTAACATACAGATTAAAAAACGTACATCAACAAATGAATATGCGGAATGAACCTTGATACCTGCAGAACTGCAAAGTTTCAGCAAATTCTATCGTATTACTCAATTTGTTGATTCTAACGACATGCATAAGCCACAGTGATTCTATTCTTGCTATCACTCATGGCTCCCTGGAACCACACAGGGGTTGATAATTTAACCACAATAGTGAACATGACAAAAAATGATAAAATGAACATGACACCCATTCGGAGGATTCCTACCCCTCTGCAGAGATCGACAGTGATTCTATTCTTAGCCGGAACCACATGGGCTTATAAATAATGAATATGTCTAGATGGAAAGAAACATATCAATTCTGAACCATCAACATTTCTGATAATTTATAAAATCCATAACTTGAATGCGCCACAGAGTCATTTCATGATTATAAAGGATATACAACAGGACATTTATACTTCAGTAAATCAATTAAAATATGTTTGTTTCTCCTGGTTTTATCTGCAATTCAACTACAACAAATTGATTGTTCCTTAAAATAAAGTGTAACTCTTAATTTTGGTCTGGTGCGTCTGTTAATACAGAAATCAGGTTTTCCTTTTCTCCTTCAATGAAACGGCTTGGAATTTATGGTAACTTGGATTTAATTTTTCTGAAAGAGTACACACTGTCTAACAAGAGTGGTAAATAAGAGATGTGCAGTTATTTAACATGAAAGATTGGTTCTTGGCTTTAATGCTTAGTTCTTGATTTATATATTTTCTTATTTTAAATGTTGGATAGGCTGGATGAAAAGAAAAATGTGAGAAATGAAACTGGAAACTTCTATAAAATAAAACAATATAAATGTTTAAATGGTAAATTACCAAAATTATATTCTGATAAAATATAATTCACAAAGAGAAGAAAAAATAGGGATAGCCAATCATATGAAATAAATTTGCCTTTAGCTGATGGGATGCTTTCAATCTACTCTGTGCCATCAGGTGTTTCAATGGTTTACCAGATTTTCACCTGTGTCTTCGGTTGTTTCTCACATTAAAACCGACATTATAATAATGCCTTCGTTTGCAAAACCAACATAAATTTCTATGCTGTTTCTTATTTAAGCACATAAAATATTTAAAAGTCAACTTAACCTTTTCTGTTTTCTCCACTGTTTTAATTAATTAGAACCAATTTGGTAAAACATGTGTGCAGATGCACTAACAACAAGTTGTGATCTGAAATGTTCTCATCAAAAAGATGGAACAATAAACAAACAAACCTTCAAAGTCTGCTTTCATTTGTAAAATATTGATTATTTCAGGAACTTGATTAAAACACCTTGCCCTAGTTTGGGAGAGAAGATTCCACATTGTTGTTTGATGCAGTGCCTGATTATTAATTACCAGCTTTTAATTAGAATGAGCAGCCGTTATGTATTAGGTTATCAAATCTTTATCATAAAGCAAGGTTTTCATATCTTAAAGGCCCATCGCCGGTAGCTCCTACACACAGTATTATAGGCGGGGCTTATCACTAGCAGCCGACAAGTTTACTACAGTTATTTGATAATACTCATGTCCAACATAAGCTGTAACTACCAGCATAGCCATAGATGATACTGCCTATTGCAAGTTAATACACACTGAATTTCTTGTAAATATAATTGATTGATATTATGGAAGTTAATCTATGCAACAATGTTTATTGTACATTCAGGTTCCTCAGTATTATGGATTAAAATAAAGGTTTCCCCAGATTAAGTACAGCAAACACAGCACTCAAATATATTGCAATGGACATCTTATCTGCATGCATAATAAACAAAATTGCTAATTAGATACATCCAATTTACAGTTTCATGCTGGGCTACATATAACACATCTCTGGTCATGATCAAAGAGATAAAGTGAAATTATTTGGGTCAAGTTCCATGGATTAGTACATTATTTACTGAGAGAGAATAAAACTATTTATGAAAAATGGTTTATTGTATTTATTATGGACTAATATCAAACAGGCATACATGTTGTAATGAATTGTAAATAAATTGCTTGGACACAAGTAAAGGACAAACAATTATTTGTGAGACAAAACATAAAAAGATTGAAAATACAGAAACCCCTCTAACATAATAGAATGACCCATTCCATTTAGGTTCACAATTTCCCTGGCAAAACTTACAAATGGAAGAAAATGTGGAAATACTTTGAAGGTTTCGAGGGAACAATTTTGTATATTATTTCATTTATTTGATTATAATGAGTGTGATTTCAAGATCATTTAGTTTCACCAGACTGGTCAATTAATGTTGATGAAAATAACTATAGTTAGACACAGAACTTAAATGAATAGTTATTGTCAGATGGCATTCAGGACAAAAATTGAGGCACAGATGGGGAAGTGGGGAAGTGATTATGATGCTGATGATGATGATGATGATGATGAAAATAAATACATTCCTGTAGAACAATTATGGATATTGTTTCATGTTCGTTAATAACATTTCAACATCAGTTTTGGCTAGGTGAATTTTCATTTCCTAATCAAAGAAACAGTCATTTACCAAAACGTAGATACAGACAATATTGGAATATGTTTTCAAATGTAGGAGTTTGGTTCCTACTTCATTATGTAAGAAAAAAAAGCAAAGAATATTAAACCAACCAAGATCTAAATTATGCCAATTTGTGTTCTGAACCTAGTACATGGTTCATACACAAACACCCAAGGCCACCTATATAGCACTAAGTGTTTTTAATTGAAGGCTGTGACATAAGAACTGTATAAACAATAAAATGACATTTCATTTGCTAAAACACAAAACTAAAAGTTATTTCCAAAAGGAAGCTATTGTGAATTATGGGATTTAAAACAATGATCAGCCAAGGTAAGTGTGAATTGTAACTTATTTACATCCAAATAAAAAAGCAAGTATGCATGTATCTGAGATAAGCCATAAACTACAATGTATAATCATTTGTTTATACATGTATATGAAAAAGTCAGAAATATTATGAAGATTGATCTTCCTAAACATGTAATTCACAAACTGAAAGTCAAACACATTATTCTACTCTGAGATATCAAACACTGCATGGCTCCTCACAAGTAGGTTATACACATCTCCAAGCAAGTGTTGCTGTTTACACCACGTGACAAGGGTCAAACGGGGTTCAAAATTCAAATATTTAGCAAATTTTCCTTGATATTTCAATTTTGTAAGGACTACTACTACTTTGTTTCTGGGAGCTTTTGTGAATAAAGGGCATTTTTATAAAGACAAAATATGTCCCTACAAATGCACTTCTTTTTGAAAATAATGACATATTTGTTACTATGTTTTACAGAAAAACATCTCCCAATTCAACATTGTTGCAAAAAAGAGCCACCATTTGAAATTAGGCTCCTCCCATTTCTTTTTATAGAAAAGTTTGGGGTTTAACAAAGGTATATCTGTAAAATATGTGGGCATCATTGTACTGAACAGCAGTACAGCACATACTTTGCCAATTGTTTCTCTAGTTAATACTTTACTTTACTGTTGTTTATTTATTCTCAATTTACATTGACATTCAAAACTGACTACTGTAACATCTTCAGCAAATTTTACTTTCTTGAAAAAAAAAAGTGAAAATAAGTTAAAACAAAATGGATTAAATAACCAACTAATGTTGTTTTCTCTGGTACATGATGCTAGTTGCATGGTTAACCAGCAGGCAAGTGGTCATCTAATGGCCAAATGAGCTTGAGCCTTTCTCAATCCAAACATATTTATGTGAGGAAGTTTGGATTAAAGGTCACCACAAGGGTGGTACCACTCATATACTTCATGACTGGGCTATAAGAACCTGGTTGGACTTATCAGTGACAAAATGGAGGCAACCAAACCCATTGCCATTTATTGAGGAGCATAGTAATGGTGTACTTTTCCAATTATTGTAAAATTATTCTGAGAAACGGAGAGTTGAGACAGGACAGAATAATTATGTAATTCACAGATTGACGTAATGTCTCTCCATATACATCCCACCAAGTACAAGTCATCATCTACTCCATAATGAAATTTGGCTTTTTAAAAAAAAAATTATATATGTATTGTATGAATTTTTAGCTTTACACTGGTACAGCCAGAATGGCTCAACATTCGTCTGTAACCATTTTATTTTTTTAGTGAATAAACACAGTTTTTATTTATTGTATTTTGATTAAACATGGATTAGTATATAGTTTTCGAAAACTAGTTAGTTTTGACTTTCGTGGTGGGAGTCATTTGCTATTGAATTGTCAGAAACTCCTCTTTTTTATCTTCGTTATCAGACAGAAGTTGTGTTTTTGATATATTGTATGTAATCACACACCTTGGATGTGTTTGACAACCAGTCAGGTTGGACTGTATTGTATGTAATCACAGACCTTGGATGTGTTCCACAACCAGTCAGGTTGGACTGTATTGTATGTAATATCAGACCTTGGATGTATTTGACAACCACTCAGGTTAAGTTGTATTGTATGTAATCACAGACCTTAGATGTGTTTGACAACCAGTCAGGATGGACTGTATTGTATGTAATCACACACCTTGGATGTGTTTGACAACCAGCCAGGTTTGATTGTATTGTATGTAATCACACACCTTAGATATGTTTGAAAATCAGTCAGGCTTGACTGTATTGTATGTAATCACACATTTTGGATGTGATGTGTTTGACAACAAGTCAGGTTGGACTGTATTGTATGCAATCATACACCTTGGATGTGTTTGACAACCCAGGTTGGACTGTATTGTATGTAATCACACACCTAGTATGTGTTTGACAACCAGTCAGGCTAGACTGTATTGTATGTAATCACACACCTTGGATGTGTTTGACAACCAGTCAGGTTGGACTGTACTGTATAAAATCACACACCTTGGATGTGTTTGACAACCACTCAGGTTGGACTGTATTGTATGTTATCACACACCTTGGATGTGTTTGACAACCAGTCAGTTTTACTGTATTGTATGTAATCACACACCTTGGATGTGTTTGACAACCAGTCAGGTTGGACTGTACTGTATAAAATCACACACCTTGGATGTGTTTGACAACCACTCAGGTTGAACTGTATTGTATGTTATCACACACCTTGGATGTGTTTGACAACCAGTCAGGTTTGATTGTATTGTATGTAATCACACACCTTGCATATGTTTGATAACAAGTAAGGCTTGACTGTATTGTATGTAATCACACATTTTGGATGAGATGTATTTGACAACCAGTCAGGTTGGACTGTATTGTATGCTATCACACACCTTGGATGTGTTTGACAACCAGTCAGGTTGGACTGTACTGTATGTAATCACACACCTTAGATGTGTTTGACAACCAGTCAGGTTGGACTGTATTGTATATAATCACACACCTTGGATGTGTTTGACAACCAGTCAGGATGGTCTGTTTTGTATGTAATCACACATCCTGGATGTGTTTGACAACCAGTCAGGTTTGACTGTATTGTATGTAATCACACACCCTGGATGTGTTTGACAACCAGTCAGGTTTGACTGTATTGTATGTAATCACACACCCTGGATGTGTTTGACGACCAGTCAGGTTTGACTGTATTGTATGTAATCAAACACCCTGGATGTGTTTGACGACCAGTCAGGTTGGACTTTATTGTATGTAATCACACACCTTGGATGTGTTTGACAACCAATCAGGTTGGACTGTATGGTATGTAATCACACACCTGGGATGTGTTTGACAACCAGTCAGGCTAGACTGTATTGTATGTAATCACAGACCTTGGATGTGTTTGACAACCAGTCAGATTGGACTGTATTGTATGTAATCACACACCTTGCATGTGTTTGACAACCAGTCAGGTTGGACTGTATTGTAGGTAATCACACACTTTGGATGTGTTTGACAACCAGTCAGGTTTGAATTGTATTGTATGTAAGCACACACCTTGGATGTGTTTGACTACCAGTCAGGTTTGACTGTATTGTATGTAATCACACACCTTGGATGTGTTTGAGGACCAGTCAGGTTGGACTGTATGGTATGTAATCACACACCTTGGATGTGTTCGACAACCAGTCAGGTTGGACTGTATTGTATGTAATCACAGACCTTGGATGTGTTTGACAACCAGTCAGGTTTGACTGTATTGTATGTAATCACTCACCTTGGATGTGTTTGATAACCAGTCAGGTTGGACTGTATGGTATGTAATCACAGACCTTGGATGTGTTTGAAGACCAGTCAGGTTGGACTGTATTGAATGTAATCACACACCTTGCATGTGTTTGACAACCAGTCAGATTGGATTGTATTGTATGTTATCACACACCTTGGATGTGTTTGACAACCAGTCAGGTTGGACTGTATTGTATGTAATCACACACCTAGTATGTGTTTGACAACCAGTCAGGTTGGACTGTACTGTATGTAATCACACACCTTGGATGTGTTTGACAACCAGTCAGGTTGGACTGGATGGTATGCAATCACACACCTTGGATGTGTTTGACAACCAGTCAGGTTGGACTGTATTGTATGTAATCACACACCTTGGATGTGTTTGACAACCAATCAGGTTGGACTGTTTTGTATGTAATCACACACCTTGGATGTGTTTGACAACCAGTCAGGTTTGACTGTATTGTATGTAATCACACACCTTGGATGTGTTTGACAACCAGTCAGGTTGGACTGTATTGTATGTAATCACACACCTTGGATGTGTTTGACAACCAGTCAGGTTGGACTGTATTGTATGTAATCACACACCTTGGATGTGTTTGACAACCAATCAGGTTGGACTGTATTGTATGTAATCACACACCTTGGATGTGTTTGACAACCAGTCAGGTTGGACTGTATTGTATGTAATCACACACCTTGGATGTGTTTGACAACCAATCAGGTTGGACTGTATTGTATGTAATCACACACCTTGGATGTGTTTGACAACCAGTCAGGTTGGACTGACTGTATTGTATGTAATCACACACCTTGGATGTGTTTGACAACCAATCAGGTTGGACTGTATTGTATGTAATCACACACCTTGGATGTGTTTGACAACCAGTCAGGTTTGACTGTATTGTATGTAATCACACACCTTGGATGTGTTTGACAACCAGTCAGGCTTGACTGTATTGTATGTAATCACCCACCTTGGATGTGTTTGACAACCAATCAGGTTGGACTGTATTGTATGTAATCACACACCTTGGATGTGTTTGACAACCAGTCAGGTTTGACTGTATTGTATGTAATCACACACCTTGGATGTGTTTGACAACCAATCAGATTGGTCTGTATGGTATGCAATCACACACCTTGGATGTGTTTGACAACCAGTCAGGTTTGACTGTATTGTATGCAATCACACACCTAGTATGTATTTGACAACCAGTCAGGTTAGACTGTATTGTATGTAATCACAGACCTTGGATGTGCTTGACAACCAGTCAGATTGGACTTGTATTGTATGTTATCATACACCTTGGATGTGTTTGACAACCAGTAATGTTTGACTGTCATCAGTAGAGTTATGGGCCCTTGAGTATTCCATCTCATTTCCATCAGTTATCTCCCATAGAACGAATATGAGGCTTATAACATGTTATCCCTCTTCATCTGGTTAGAAGAATACGGTAGTACAGCCCTCGACCATGGTGATCTTGTTATTTGGTTTGTCTTCTCATTTCTGATTAGTGGACAGTGATTCTGTAATGTTCAAGTTGGCTGCGTGCCATCTACCTAATGCTCTTCAGAAATTAGTATTTCTTAAATCAGCATATTCAGATATTGGCATCCTTACAGTACGGTTGAGCAGTTTAAATTTTAAATATTTATATAAAGTCTGCTCTTATATTTATTGGTGCTACCCTTATTTAACCCACGAATGGCAATGTTGTTTAAAATAGCTAACAACAATTGATTATGTATTCATCAACTCATGCCATGTAAAGGTTACATAAAGAATAATAATCACATAATTGCATGTAATGTGCATTCCTGGCAGTGTAATGATGCATACCGGGTAATTTACCTAGAAACAGACCCTTTATGTTTAGTCTATGGATTGTTGTAAAAAGATAGAAAAAAATCAACAAATGAATGAATAGAAATGTGAATGAATGAATAGACGTATGGACATATATAAGACTGAATGAATGAATTAATGAATAGAAGTATAGACATATGTAAGAATGAATGAATGAATGAATGAATGAATGAACGAACGAACGACAATGAACAAATGAATGAATGAACTAACGAACTGAACGAACGAACGAACGAACGAACGAACGAACTGAACGAACTGAACGAATGAATGAACAAATGATGTATAGGTATTGGCAGATGTATGTATGAATATATATATAGATGTTTGAATTATTTTATGAATGAATAGAAGTTTTGACAGATATATGAATTAATGAATGAATGAGTAAAAGTATGGACAGATGTATGCATTATTGAATGAATGGATAAATATGGACAAATGTATAGATGAATGAATGAATGAATGAATAAATGATAAAAGTATGGACATGTATGAATCAAGAATCAGAGTATGAATGAATGGTAATGTTGCCATTCTTGTAGAACCTCTAATAATTTGGCTGATATTGTGTTACCAAAAATCGGTCCCAAAGTGCAGTATTGATTAATCCCTGGTACCCCTGGGAGCGACTGGCTGTACATGCAGTATTGATTCTTCTCCAGTTCATGGCCACAGCACAAATGATGTGCAACAACTCCGGAATTCTATTCCGAGAGCATTTGATAAAAACATTTGGCACATTTCAGACAAATTATCAATGTTTTGAATGAGTTAATGGATTATTAAAAAGCTTTGATATGATAACAACCTTGGCTGACAACTGTATAGAAAATTTTTTGTTTCTATTATGGTGACGAAGTTTGGTGCATGATTATAGAAAAATGATTTTTGTAAAAAAAAAAATAACTGAAGGCTTGTAGTCAATCTTCTGGCCTTGAAAAAAAGTGACAAATTACTGTCACAAATGAAATGTATGGTTTAAATTGATGTGTACTTTTCCTCTTGAGATTATTATGAATAAATTATGATGTAAGAAGTAAAAAAAAAGTTAACTAAAGAAGGCTGTATCGGTTGGGATCTATTTAATCTATTTACAGTATTTCTGGTTACAACGCGTGCAATAGAAAAATAAAATGAATGGTTTTTATCATTGATCTTCCATAAGTGCTTTAAACAATTTATTTGCAATTTATTGATATAGTTAATTTACATGCTACTTGATATTGATTTGATATCACTGAAATAAGGTAATACTTTAAGCAGTTCTGGATAACAAGATTTAGTATTTCTGGATAAAGTTGCTTTTGTCAATCAAGTTCTTGCATTGTTGTTTGTTTAAGATTATTGTGCATTATGTCTGAAGACACTATATGGGTTGGTGTGCATTTGGGCTGAGGGTCGGTGTGCAATTGGGCTGGGGGTTGATGTGCATTTGGGCTGAGGGTTGTTGTGCATTTGGGCTGAGGGTCGGTGTGCAATTGGGCTGGGGGTTGGTGTGCATTTGGGCTGAGGGTTGTTGTGCATTTGGGCTGAGGGTCGGTGTGCAATTGGGCTGGGGGTTGGTGTGCATTTGGGCTGAGGGTTGTTGTGCATTTGGGCTGAGGGTTGGGGTGCATTTGGGCTGAGGGTCGGTGTGCAATTGGGCTGGGGGTTGGTGTGCATTTGGGCTGAAGGTTGTTGTGCATTTGGGCTGAAGGTTGGTGTGTGTTTGGGCTGTGGGTTGGTGTGCATTTGGGCTGAGGGTTGGTGTGCATTTGGGCTGGGGGTTGGTGTGCATTTGGGCTGGGGAATGGTGTTCATTTGGGCTGAGGGTTGGTGTGCATTTGAGCTGTGGGTCAGTGTGCATTTTGGCTGAGGGTCGGTGTGCATTTGGGCTGGGGGTTGGTGTGCATTATGGCTGAAGGTTGTTGTGCATTTGGACTGAGGGTTGGTGTGCATTTGGGCTGAGGGTTGGTGTGAATTTTGACTGAGGGTTGGTGTGCATTTTATCTGATGGTTGTTGTGTTTTGTCTTAGAAGGATTGCTATGCATTTTGTCTGTTGGTTGTTATGTATTTGGTCTTAGAACTGTTATGTATTTGATCTGATGACTGCAATGCATTCTGTCAGAGGACTGCTATGCATTTGGTCTAATGAGTGCTATGCATTTCATATGAGGACTGCCATGTATTTGGTCTAAGGACTGTTATGCATTTGGTTCAGTGGACTGCTATGCATTTGGTCTAAGGACTGCTATGTATTTGGTTCAGAGGACTGCTATGACTTTGGTTTGAGGACTGCTATGCATTTTGTTTGAGGACTGCTATGCATTTGGTATGAGGACTGCTATGAATTTTGTCTGAGGACTGCCATACATTTGGTCTTAGGACTGCTATGCATTTGGCCTGAGGACTGCTATACATTTGGTCTTAGGACTGCTATGCATTTGATCTGATGACTGCTACATATTTGGTCTTAGGACTGCTATGCATTTGATCTGAGGACTGCTATACACTGCTATTCATTTGGTCTGAGGACTGGTATGCATTTCATATGAGCATTGCTATGCATTTCATATGAGGACTACTATGCATTTAATATGAGAACTGCTATGCATTTGGTCAGAGGACTGCTCTGCATTTTGTATGAAGACTGCCATGTATTTGGTCTAAGGACTGTTATGCATTTGGTTCAGAGGACTGCTATGAATTTGGTCTTAAGACTGCAATGCATTTGGTTCAGTGGACTGCTATGCATTTGGTCTAAGGACTGCTATGTATTTGGTTCAGAGGACTGCTATGACTTTGGTTTGAGGACTGCTATGCATTTTGTTTGAGGACTGCTACGCATTTGGTATGAGGACTGCTATGAATTTTGTCTGAGGACTGCCATACATTTGGTCTTAGGACTGCTATGCATTTGGCCTGAGGACTGCTACACATTTGGTCTTAGGACTGCTATGCATTTGATCTGAGGACTGCTACATATTTGGTCTTAGGACTGCTATGCATTTGATCTGAGGACTGCTATACACTGCTATTCATTTGGTCTGAGGACTGGTATGCATTTCATATGAGCACTGCTATGCATTTCATATGAGGACTACTATGCATTTAATATGAGAACTGCTATGCATTTGGTCAGAGGACTGCTCTGCATTTTGTATGAGGACTGCTATGAATCTCATATGAGCACTGCTTTGCATTTGGTCTTAATACTGCTATGCATTTCATATGAAGACTGTTATGCATTTGGTTAGAGGACTGATATGCATTTCATATGAGCACTGCTATGCATTTGGTCAGAGGACTACTATGTATTTCATATGAAGACTGCTATGCATTTGGTCTGAGGACTGATGTGCATTTTGTCAGATGACTGCCATGCATTTGGTCAGAGGACTGCTATGCATTTCATCTGAGAACTGTTATGCATTTCATCTGAGGACTGCTATGCATTTATCTGAGAACTGCTATGTATTTGGTCTGAGGACTGCTTTAATTTTGGTCTGTGGGTTGTTGTTCTTAGTGATGGTATAGGTATTGTTTGTATTTGATTCTGATATGCAGATCTGATCTCATTAATTTTAAGGGGAGTTTAATTTTGTATGATCTTTTCACATTGGATCTGACAACAACTGCTGTGCATTGAGCCTGACAACAACTTCTTAGCATGGTACCTGACAACAACTGCTCTGTATTGGACCTGACAACAACTGCTCTACATTAGACCTGACAACAACAGCTGTGCATTGAACCTGACAACAATTGCTGTACATTGGACATGACAACAACTGATATGCATTAGACCTGGCAACATCTGCTGTACATTGGACATGACAACAACTGCTCTGCATTAGACCTGACAACAGCTGCTGTACATTGGACATGACAACAACTGCTCTGCATTAGACCTGACAACAGCTGCTGTACATTGGACATGACAACAACTGCTGTGCAATGGGCCTGACAACAACTGCTTAGCATTGAACCTGACAACTGCTCTGCATTGGACCTGACAACAACTAATATGCATTGAACCTGGCAACAATTGCTCTGCATTTGACCTGACAAAAACTGTTGTTCATTGAACCTGACAACAACTGCTCTGCATTGGACCTGACAATAACTGCTGTACATTGGGTTTGACAACAACAGCTGTGCATTGGACCTGACAACAACTGCTGTGCATTGGACCTGACAACAACTGATGTGCATTAGGACCCAACAGCAACTGCTCTGCATTGAACCAGACAACAACTGATGTGCATTGAACCTGACAACAACTGCTCTGCATCGAACCTTACAACAACTGCTCTGCATTTGACCTGACAACAACTGATGTGCATTGGACCCAACAACAACTGCTCCGCATTGAACCAGACAACAACTGATGTGCATTGAACCTGACAACTGCTCTGTATCGAACCTGACAACTACTCTGCAACTGTAAATGCTGCCCATATGTCACTGATATGAAATGAAAATAAAAGGAACTGAGTGATTTAAATAACCCAATGCTTGAATATTAAACTGATGTAAATATTTTCAGTAATAAAAACAATTCCGTCAACAGAAAAACAGTATGACAGATCTTTAGTCAATTATAATTGTCATGTCAAAAATAAATCATGAAAGTTACACAGAGTAAAATAAATGATGAAAGTTACATAGAGTAAAATAAATGATGTCAGTTACACAGAATAAAATAAATGGTGTAAGTTACACAGAGTAAAATAAGTGAGGTAAGTTACACAGCAAAACAAGAGTTGTCAGAAGACAAGAAAGCTCTCCGATGGAATAAAACTCACCACCAATGCAAAGACTAAGATTGAAGGCAAACACCAAAAAACGCAAAAGTTTAACCTGGGTGTCTACATACGAAAAATTAAGTCTTAAAGGGCCATAACTCTGCCAAAATGCAACCCAGAGTTATGGTTCTTGTCTCTGTGTGTTTCAATGAAGATGGTGAACACACATGCAAAGTTTCATTCATATCCAATGAGTGGTTGCATAGATATCTTACCTGATAAAAAACTTTAACCTGAGAATTAAGTTGAAAAAGGGCCACAACTGCGCCAAAATGCAACCCAGAGTTATGGTTCTTGTCTGTGTGTGTTCCATTGATGATGGTGAGCACACATGTGAAGGTTCATTCACATCCAATGATGTTTTATGGCGTACCAACACATTATAGGTTATTCGACGCCAACAGGAAGGAAGATTCGACGTTCACTCTACATGTACAAAAACAACAAATTAACATACAGATTTAAAAAAAATACACCAACGAATGAATATGCAGAATGAATCTAGATCCTTGATACCCGCAGAACTGCAGAGTTTCAACAAATTCTATCGTATTACTCAAATTGTTTGCTTCTTATGACATGTATGAGCCACAGTGGTCCTATTCTTGCCATCACTCATATGGCTCCCTGAAACCACACAGGGGTTGATAATTTAACCACAATAGTGAACATGACAAAAAATGATAAAATGAATATAACACCCATTCGGAGGATTCTTACCCCTCTGCAGAGATAGGCAGTGATTCTATTCTTAGCCGAAACCACACGGGCACAGAGTAAAATAAATGATGTAAGTTACACAGAGCAAAATGAGTGATGTAAGTTACACAGAGTAAAATAAATTATGTAAGTTACACAGAGTAAAATAAGTGAGGTAAGTTACACAAAGTAAAATAAGTGAGGTAAGTTACACAGAGTAAAATAAGTGAGGTAAGTTACACAGAGTAAAATAAGTGAGGTAAGTTACACAGAGTAAAATAAGTGCGATAAATTACACAGAGTAAAATAAGTGAGGTAAGTTGCACAGAGTAAAATAAATTATGTAAGTTACAGAGTAAAATAAATTATGTAAGAATAAATAATGTAAGTTATACAGAGTAAAATTATGAAAATTACAAAGTAAAATTATTGAAGTAATGTACACAAAGCTTACCTGTTATAATGAATGGCTGCAGCTGTAACTGCCACAATAATTCCATATGTTTATTTGACATTTCCGGTAGCTCATATTCTTGGACTGACTTTAAAAATTTGTTAGAAAAAAAAGTTCTTTAGAATTTATACTTTGAGGAATTTTACAATTGATAACATGTGAAGTTTAGGCAATATTGATGGGGTGATTTGTTTTAATTTAAAAGAAAATTACCAAATTGGTAAAAAGTTTCATTTTTGTAGAGTTTCAGGTGTTTCTGTTGCAAATGGAGAGGGGATGTAATAAACATGGTTTTATTAATGTATTTTACTAATTATTTTTAACTTGATGTATCGTTTCTGTCAAAATAAAATTTGATGTTTTAATAGGCTTATTATTAAAAATAGACTGCCCATATGTTGCACTTCTGTTTATGATTTTTACAATTTCCCACTCAAGGTAACTGTATACAATGGTAATTGCTAGTGAATGACTTTCCAACCCAGAAAGCAAGAAGTGGTAAGAAAATATCTGATCCTGATTAACCTGCTCAGGGGTGATGAAAGTTGCAAAAATGGAGCATTAATTACGATTAAAATTCCGATACCTAAATTCACCATTCTTTTGCATAAATGTAAAACTTCATCAGAATTTCTTATTTTTCCTATTCTTAATGAAACAATACATTATAAAAATTGCCGTTGGTTTATCGGTGGCACGAAGACAAACGTATGACGCAGTCACATATCTGTCAGCAGCCTCTTTGCAATTTTCTTGTCAATATGACCGAATGTTGTGTACTTGTGTACACTGGTTCTTGGTCCAGGAAGACTTCCAGCATAACTGGTATGGAATATGGGGCCAGTTTCTCTAACATTCACATTAAAGTGTAAGTTTAAAGTTATTAAAAAAAAAAGGAAATTCATTTAGTGTTTCTCTAATTAAGGAAATTCATTTAGTGTTTCTCTAATTAAAGAAATTTATTTAGTGTTTCTCTAAAAAAGGAAATTCATTTAGTGTTTCTCTAATTAAGGAAATTCATTTAATGCTTCTCTAATTAAGGAAATTCATTTAGTGTATTATTTTCTAATTAAGGTAATTATTTTAGTGTTTCTCTAATTGAAAGAAATTCATTAGTGTTTTCCTAATTAAGGAAATTAAATTAGTGTTTCTCTAATAAAGGAAACTCATTTAGTGTTTCTTTAATTTAGGAATTTTTTTTAGTGTTTCTCTAATTGGAGAAAATTCATTTAGTGTGTCTCTAATTAAGGAAATTCATTTAGTGAGTGTATTTCTAATTAAGGAAATACATTGTTTCTCTAATAAAGGAAATTCATTTAGTGTTACTTTTGTGTTAAGCCTTGTAAATAATGCTCCTTTTGAAAAAAAGTTAAGGAAACATCTGTAGGTGTCTATTTTTTTTTTTATATGAAAAAATTAAAACCCAGCTTTGAATTAATATTTCATAGACACAAGTTTAAACAAAGTTTAGTGAAACGAGCCCCGGCTTTGAACTGACACAAGTTGAAATGGTAAATTAATCTATACCAGTAATTCCTATTTTACAATTCATGACATTGCATTTTACGTTAATCATAAATAAACAAAATTATTTTTAGGTGTTCAATGTTACACGAAATAGATTAAAGTTTATTGACTGAATATCTGTCTAATATCTGGTTTTTATTTTCTCTTCTCCTTAATCATTGAAAAATGGCAACGAAAACCACTCTATCCCACGACCTTCCTGGGATTGTTATGTCTTATTCAAACATTAATTGGATTGTGGTTTCACAGCTATAGACACCCAGATTATCTGTTTATATGGAAAGACTTCCGGGGTGGGGGACACCCATACAAAGAATTTTGAAAAAACAGGATGTTCATTTAGTACTAGTTACTGAGAAATATTTTCGATGAATTTGTGTAAGCTATTCAATAACTTAACCAGTTTGAAATTTTCTCAAACATTTTCAGAAAAAAGTCCAGATGAATTAATGCAATTGCGATTTATTTAGCAAATTTGTGATCAATTAATCAACTGCTGCACCTGAGTTTGTTTCAATAGTTCCCTCTGATCAACTGCTGCACCTGGTTTTTGTTTCAATAGTTCCCTCTGATCTACTAGTGTTGCACCTGGATCCAATGATGGGGATGGTACAGCAATTACAGGAATTTTAATGGAGTTATCTACTTTCTAATTGTGCAGGTATTTTTCAGAATGTTTTTGCTTATAAATGGAAGAAACAGACTTTTGAAACATGTGTAGTAGAACAAAATGGAAACAATATGTATTCGTTTAGCACCATAGATGACAAATATAAATAAAACTTCCTTGTGAAATAGAAAAAAAAAGTGAGAGAAAAAACTGTTGATTTATATAAGGCTGTGATAGAAATGATTTAGGAATATTTAAATAAGTAAATGAATTTGATTTTGTGAAAACTGTTTCACAGGTTTCATAAATCTTACTTGATGTATGACACTGACTTTCATTGACACCATGTTATACAGGTTTCACAGCATCTGACACCAGTGTTCATCTGGCAGTAGCACCCTTAGTAATTGGAATTTTTTAGTGACTTGATGACAATGGCAGCATTTGAAATTATGTATTTCAGCTGTTGTGTTGAATAATATTGTTAGAAATTATACAAACGTGTAAGTTTGTCAAGTATACCATTTTAGAGTATCAAACTATCATGTGTCACTGAATATGTCATTTAAGAGTATCAGACTTGCATGTGTCACTGAATATGTCATTCTGGAGTATCAGACTAACATGGGTCACTGTATATGTCATACTACAGTATCAGACTTACATGTGTCACTGAATATAGCATTCTAAAGTATCAGACTTACATGTGTCACTGAATATGTCATTCAGGAGTATCAAACTTGCATGTGTCACTGAATATGGCATTCATAGTATCAGACTTACATGTGTCACTGAATATGGCATTCTAGAGTATCAAATTTTTGTGTCACTGAATATGTCATTCTAGAGTATCAGACTTACATGTGTCACTAAATATCTCATTCAAGAGTATCAGACTTACATGTGTCACTATCTATGTTATTCTAGAGTATCAGACTTACATGTGTCACTGAATATATCATTTTAGAGTATCATACTTACATATGTCACTGAATATGCCATTCTAGAGTATCAGGCTTACATGTGTAACTGAATATGTTATTCCAGATTATCAGACTTACATGTGTCACTGAATATGTCATTCCAGAATACACCATTCTGGAGTATCAGACTTAAATGTGTCACTGAATACACCATTCTGCAGAAACAAACTTACATGTGTTACTGATTATTATCATTATCATTTGTCTCTCACCACTGATTCAGGTGGGAAAGTTATCAGTTACTTGCGGAGATGGGGTGTGCTCGACTACCGGTTAATCTCGGGAAACAGTGGTTAGGTTAACTGATCATCTGTTAGCCCTTGATGGCATAAAAATGACACTAAATATTCAATCAATCAATCAATCAATCAATCAATACATGTGTCACTGAATATCAGACTTACACCTGTCACTGAATACACCATTCTGGAGTCTCAGACTTACATGTGTCACTGAATACACCACTCTTGAGTATCAGACTTTCATGTGTCACAGAATACCTCATTCTCAAGTATTTGACTTAAGTGTGTCACTGAATACACCATTCTGGAGTATCAGACGTACAACAAAGTTAGATATGTGTTACACTGTTTACCATATATGACCAGATTACTTATGATGCCTTTTATCCATTTACAAGAGTAATCACTTTATCAAAAACAGAAACAAAATTATGGGCCTGCACACATACTAATATATTTTAATTTAATATTAGCATCATGTAATTGCTATGCCTATATTGTATGTATGGTTTCTTTGACATTTTAAAAAGCTGTTAGTATAGTATAATCTATGGTTTATATTTTATTTATAAAATATGAGATTTATAAGAGAAGTAGTTTTGGGTTAGAAGTGAAAAGGGATCAATGGATACATCTCTTCATTAATTTGTTAATGAACATTGTATGTTAACTAGCTTTGTATGCTAATGAGCGTTGTATGTTATTGAGCTTTAAATGTTAATGAGCTATGTTTGTTTATGAGCTTTGTATATTAATGAGCTTTGTATGTTAATGAACTTAATATATTAATGAGCTTTGTATGTTATTGGGCTTTAAATGTTAATGAGATTTGTATGTCAATCAGCTTTAAATGTTAATGAGCTTTGTATGTTAATGAACTTTATATATTAATAAGCTTTGTATGTTAATAAGTTTTGTATGTTAATGGGCTTTAAATGTTAATGAGATTTGTATGTTGATGAGCTTTGTATGTTAATGATCTTTATATATTAATAGGCTTTGTATGTTAATGGGCTTTAAATGTTAATGAGATTTGTATGTTGATGAACTTTGTATGTTAATGCACTTTATATATTAATGGGCTTTAGTATGTTTATGAGCTTTGCATGACCTTTACATGTTAATGAGCTTTGAATGTTAATGAGCTTCATATGTTAATGAGCATTTTATGTTAATGAGTTTTATGTTATTGCATTGTTTCCTTACTGCCTACAAACAAGGGTAGCATGGAGTTCTTGGAATATAAATTAGTATCAGATTTTCTAGTCAAACCAGGCAGACCAATTACATAGAAAATGTTCTAACTTATTGCCACAATTTTGTTCATTTCCCTATATGTCCTCCAGGACAGGTCATTGTCGGCAGCCAAGATTGACTTTGTAATTGGGAAGATGTTCTTTGACTTTTTAGATAATTGACACCAAAATTAAGTTATGTAGTGATAGAGGTGAATATATTGACACAACTTTTATGTAGTGATAGAGGTGAATGTATTGACACAACTTTTATGTAGTGATAGAGATGAATGTATTGACACAAACTATTATGTTGTGATAGAGATGAAGGTATTGACACATTTTTTATGTAGTGATAGAGATGAATGTATTGACACAAACTATTATGTTGTGATAGAGATGAAGGTATTGACACAAACTATTATGTTGTGATAGAGATGAAGGTATTGACACAAACTTTTATGTTGTGATAGAGATGAAGGTATTGACACATTTTTTATGTAGTGATAGAGATGAATGTATTGACACAAACTATTATGTTGTGATAGAGATGAATGTATTGACACAAACTATTATGTTGTGATAGAGATGAAGGTATTAACACAAACTTTTATGTGTGATAGAGATGAAGGTATTGACACAAACTATTATGTTGTGATAGAGATGAAGGTATTGACACAAACTTTTATGAAGTGATAGAGATGAAAGTATTGACACAAACTATTATGTTGTGATAGAGGTGAATGTATTGACACAAACAGTTATGTTGTGATAGAGATGAAGGTATTGACACAAACTATTATGTTGTGATAGAGATGAAGATATTGACACAAACTTTTATGTAGTGATAGAGGTGAATGTATTGACACAAACTATTATGTTTTGTTACAGATGAAGGTACTGACACAAACTATTATGTTGTGATAGAGTTGAAGGTCAATAACAATCCTTTATGTAGTGATAGAGGTGAATGTATTGACACCACCTTTATTTTGTGATAGAGGTGAATGTATTGACACAACCTTAATTTAGTGATAGAGGTGAATATATTGACATAAATTTTATGTAGTGATAGAGGTGAATGTATTGCCACAACTTTTATGTAGTGATAGAGGTGAATATATTGACATAAATTTTATGTAGTGATAGAGGTGAATATATTGACACAACTTTTATGTTGTGATAGGGGTGAATACATTGACATAAATTTTATGGAGTGATAGAGGTGAGTGTATTGGTACAACTTTTATGTTGGGATAGAGGATAATGTATTGACACAACTTTTATGTAGTGATAGAGGTGAATATATTGACACAACAGTTATGTAGTTATGGAGTGAATGTATTGACACAAAATATTATGTTGTGATAGAGGTGAATGAATTGACACAATTTTTATGTAGTTATAGAGGTGAATGTATTGACACAAACTATTATGTTGTGATAGAAGTTAATATATTAACACAACTTTTATGTAGTTATGGAGGTGAATGTATTGACACAAGCTATTATGTTGTGATAGAGGTAAAGGTATTGGCAGAACTTTTATGTAGTGATAGAGGTTAAGAATGTATTGGCACAACTTTTATGTAGTGATAGAGGTGAATATATTGACACAACTGTTATGTAGTGATAGAGGTGAATATATTGACACAAACTATTATGTTTTGATAGAGGTGAATGTATTGACATATTTTTATGTAGTGATAGGGGTGAATGTATTGTCATAAACTATTATGTTGTGACAGAGGTGAATGTATTTACACAAAATATTATGTTGTGATAGAGATAAATGTATTTGCACAAACTATTATGTTGTGATAGAGGTGAATGTATTGACACATACTATTATGTTGTGATAGAGGTGAATATATTGACACATTTTTTATGTAGTGATAGGGGTGAATGTATTGACATAAACTATTATGTTGTGATAGAGGTAAATGTATTAACACAAAATATTATGTTGCGATAGAGATAAATGTATTGGCACAAACTATTATGTTGTGATAGAGGTGAATTTATTGACACATACTATTATATAGTGATAGAGGTGAGTGTATTGATACAAAAAATTAAGTAGTAATTCAGGTAAATGTCTTTGTGATTTTTCCTGCATATTTTGACTAACAGAGGACAATCTATTGAAACAAGACACTTTTAGAACTATTGGCAATATGTCCGGTGTTCCAGAAGTACATGTCTCAATAATTGTGTTGAACAGTACAAAATTAATTGGTGTGAAGTAGAACTGTGGTAGTACTGAAGTCATCTGCATCAATAAAACTGGATATGCCAACATAAAGTTGTGATGTCATAACAACTTTGTACAAAAACTGGTTACACAGTAGTAAAACACTTTAATAAAAATTTCAATTACCATAAAAAAAAACTATTATTGTGATAAATGGAAAATTAACAACAGGTATTCATTCTCCATTTCATGCAACATTTATGAAATTCTTACAAAAAATATTTTGAATTTTGGCCAAAAACGTTAAAACTTGTTTTTATAAATCTTTTAATTAATATATGCTTCTGTTAGGTTTTATAAAATATTTCAGCTCAAATGAAGGTTAATTGAAGTGAGAGAAATGCATTCATAACTACGTAAAAATGTCAGTAAAGAAAACGTTTCTCTCCTGAAGCCGCAATTGAATAGTTTGTTTCTCTTCCATTTCAACATGGAGGAAATCGTCCATTGACTTAGGAGCATAGGTAAATGTCAATAACCAGTATATAGTCAGTCTTCTATTTATTGCGTTTTGAAAAATACAAAAACTTCTGGGCATATCCTTTAAATCAGTCTTTGTCTGTTTCTCAGGGGAGACTTAGCAAATAATAAAGACGTCATAAACAGGGAACAAAAAGAAGTTTTAATTAAATAATTAGTTCAACCTATCACAAATAAAACAAATGTTTTAACATCAATAATGCATTTGCATACATTCTTTGTAATTTATTGATATTCCAGCAGTAGATATTTTACTTGTATTTTAATAATTGATTTTGTTCCATAGAAATGCTAAAAAGGAAAATGTGAAGTATCTGCCCAGTACTCAAACAATTGCTGGCTAAGTGCATTCTGGGTATATTTATTTCAGGGCTGTGTTCAGCAAGGTAAACATGTTTACACTGTTTATAAACAAAGATAGTGACCAAACAACAAAAAGTTGATAGAAATTAGACTATATTGGCCCTGTCCCTCTATTTCTCTTTAAGTCACATGATTAAACACAAGCAAACAGCCCTCAGAGGTGTTAGCTCTTTTAGCAAACATTTAAACCTAACATGTCCTTCAGCTGACTGCTGTTATCAAATGTTTACAAACACATGAGCTTAACTTTTGTGAGTCTGCGTATATGTATGCGTGCGTGAGTGTGTTTGTGTGCGAGTGAGCTTGTCTGCGATCATAGTTACCAAATTTTCTGTATATGGTTTTGTCAATTGTAAATTATCGTTACTTTATATGTATGTTTTATTACCTTTTTAATTGTTTGTTTGTCAACAATGTATATTATTGTTTGTATGCTGTATATATATATATATATATAGGACAGGTGAATTGTTAAGTGTGTCCAAATTTACATAGTGAGAATTGCATTGTTTTTATACCTCACCATTAATGGTTTGGTGTGGAGTGAGAAACATATTGTTTTTATACCTCACCATTTATGGTTTGGTGTGGAGTGAGAATTGCATTGTTTTTATACCTCACCATTTATGGTTTGGTGTGGAGTGAGAAATGTATTGTTTTTATACCTCACCATTTATGGTTTGGTGTGGAGTGAGAGTTGCATTGTTTTTATACATCACCATTTATGGTTTGGTGTGGAGTGAGAATTGCATTGTTTTTATACCGCACCATTCATGGTTTGGTGTGGAGTGAGAATTGCGTTTTTTTTATACCTCACCATTTATGGTTTGGTGTGGAGTAAGAATTGTATTGTTTTTATACCTCACCATTTATGATTTGGTGTGGAGTGAGAATTGCATCTTTTTTATACCTCACCATTGATGGTTTGGGGTGGCAAGTAGAGTTAATCTTTGATCTCATCCTTAATGTAGCAAAGAGGCGTGATTAGATAATTTTGAATATTTGCTATTGTAGGTCAGACAGGGCTCTCTATTTAGGTAAAACTTATTTCAATAAACATTGATACATAAAGCATTTACCCTCACTGTGTTTAATCTAAATCTGAGTAGATGAAATAACGCACATTATAGTGAATATCTGTCTCAAACTCAATCATAGCGTGGTCTAGTTGTAGAGCATCCGCCTTGCAATGCAGAAGGTTGTGGGTTCGATCCCCGACTGGTCATACCAAAGACTTTATAAATGGTACCAGAAGATTTGACGCTCAGCATTTACAGGAAAGTTCTAGGTCTGGTCGGCCCGGATTCAATATAATGTGACTGGATTGGGAATCATACCATGTGTCTGCGGCATGATACTCCAGTGTGACAGTGCTCAGAATACTGTCTCAAGTAGACACCATCACGATATGACTGAAAAATTGTTGAAAGCTTTGCTAAAAACCATACAACAACTGTCTCCATCTGAAGATTATCTTTGATAAATGGATCAAAGATTGAAATTTTGCCACTTTTGAATTTCTGTATATTGATAATCTAGATATATTTAGCATGAAGTGGTCTTCCTTTACCTTGAATAACTTTAATCACAATTTATGTAATTAATTTTGTAAAACATTATTACTATCAGTACAATATTATTTAGATTTTATTGGGAACATAGTGAACATTGTGGCAATAAATTATTGCGTTCATCACTATTAAACAGTAAACACTTTTAATGCCTGGTTTCCTAAAATCATTGCATACTGCATGCTAATATGACGTTTGGCCAATGTCCAGGAAAATTTGCTAGCTAATGTTAGCAAACAGTTAACCAAATTGAACACCACAATTCAGGTAAATGTTGAAAATAAAAAGCTAATGGAAAACATCTTAATTTATGATTGTACAGTTTATGATATCTCAGTTTGTTTATGATGGACGTGCTTTGTTAATAACACAATTAACTCCTGGGGTTGTACCTGGGGTACAATTGGCAAGATTATTATGCTTATTGTTCTAATTTAATTACTGTGAATTTCACAGACTAAAAAAAATCAGTTTCGCTAAATTAATATTGTAATAATTTAAATTGGTCCATTTAAATGAAACTTTGTACTAACATTCATCTGGTCATTATGCTTTTTAAATTATGAACAGTTACTAAGTTGTCAGAATAAACATGGTTTGGAGACTCAGTTGTGTGGTTGGGATGGCAAATCTAATTCTAAACACATTTTATTGCCATATTTTAAACCAAAGGGGTTGGGAAGCTGTTAAATTTGTTCTTGCAATATTGATTATGGCCATACCTCCTAGTAGAAAATATGGCAAACAGAGCAAAATTTACAATAATTATTAATATTTCAATATCTTAGTAGATTTTTTTTAAATTAAATTATCCTTATTCACAGTAACTGATTTTTTATTTTCTCATTTAAGAATAATAATCTTTCATATCATTTTCTGTGGAAATACAAAATGTGTTTCAGTTCTATTGAATAGTTTTAAGTATGTTTTATTAGAAGTGTACCACATGATATTTCACTTCTATAGCAATGTGTTTCCCAGGTACTTCATAAACCAAAGATTTCACCAGAAAGTTGCATTTAAATATTTCAGTTACCGATATTTGTATTTTTAAGTGTTTGGCACAGAGCAGTAGATACTCTTGGCTGGCCTGAAGTATTAAAATAGATGTTTTATACTTAAATCAACAGTAAATTGATAAAGAAATGTGTTAATGTATAATTACATATAAATACCTAATATTTGTTTAACAGGTAAACAATTATATTGTTACACCCTGGGAATGTGTACATGTAAAAATTAGGGCATGAAAGCGGATCTGTTTAAGTGTTTATCTGACTGTATGTTTGTAGAAGATTTTGTACAAATTTGTCTGTTATTTAAGGCAAATATTTTAAGTGTCCAGTGTCAATATTTTGTGTCTACAAGTTGAAGAGAGTTTTGCAGCGTTCAATGTAACAGGGGTCTTTGTGTAAAATGATAATCTGTTTGTGTAGCTATAATAAATACTCCAAATAAATATCAGTAGAAATAGAAATAAATGCAAATGGTAGCTTCTCTCTCTACATCTATAGTTGATACTTCCAGTAAATACCTGTAGAATTGAGAATGAGAGAAAACAGTAGCTTCTGTATTTTTTGTTACTGTGGAAGTGTTGAGAATTAAGTGTTAAATGCCTTCTATTGGGTTAAAAGGAAATTAATGCTATATTTGGTACTGTTGTACAATCATTTTCTCCAGAAATCATATTTTCAGTCACAGTCTCACAAAAAAAGAAAACTTTGTAAATGATAGCACAGATGAGTTCAGCATATTCAGTCTCTAATCTTCCCTTAAGCTGACTCATGCATATAGAGTTATTTGTCATATTCTGCATAATGTTCTTTGTGATATCCAGTGTAGTTATATCAATTACATAATCTTTGGCCTGGTTGGCTAATTTGGCTTGGGTCTGACTGTCAGTTCAGTTCAAATCCCTGTCTGACCACAGTCTCTGTTAGCTTTATTTTATGGTAATGAATCTTCCATCTCTGAATATGTGGGGAAGTAGTTCATGACTTGCAGTGATAAGGTGAGTCTAGTAGAGGTTAACTGTCTAGCGGATCCCCGGAATGATGATCCAGTTATATATCAAATACTGTTGGAAAAAGTCATAAAACACCATACAGCAAAGGAAACTCTTCCATTATCTGCTTGAAATGTAATTCAATATGTTGCAAAAATTGTCTTTGGCTTTACATACATAATTATAAGGAGGAGATATATATATATATATTCGTTGCATATGATATGCTGCTTTCTTGTGGAATTAAAATATATATGTGTATAGAAGAGAATGTTTTGATACTATATTTTTTGATACTATATTTTCCCAAAACGCGTAAATATAAATTAAGCATTTTTATTCTCACAAACAAACTGATATGAATAAACCCTTATTTGATAAACTCATTGTTTCTAATATGTTTTCTGATTTGATTTTAATATCTGTATATAGATTTATAATTTATAATTGTTTATCGCTGTGGCCAAGTGGTCTAAGGTGGTGGCTCAAGATCATTTACCTCTCACTGCTAAGGTCATAGGGTTGAGTCCCACTCACTCTGAAACCTTTATGTGAGAAACTTTGTCAGTTACTTGCAGAAGGATGGTAGTTCTATTCAGATTGGTTCTGAGGTCTCCCGCCACCAATAAAACTGGACATACCATATTATATAACCTGAAATAGCTTGTAAATGGCTTTAAATCTCTTCTTTTTTTTTTATAATTTTATGGCATAAAATTATGTTCTTAAATTTGAAATATCCTTTTAGGAAAGAGTAATGTTTCAAATGATTACCTCAGGTTCGCTAAAATATAATAAAAATTTACCAAGAATCTATGTTTCTCAAGCATACAATATTCAGTACTTAAGTCCTGGTAGGTTAATTTGGAAAGTGGAGTCTACTTAATCTGTTGTTGTACAATTAGTTATTATCTGATTAATTGATTCACCTGGAGTGATTATGATGTCATATTGCATCATCAGCAAAGTCGGCCATTGTATTACATGGTTTACCACCTCCCCAAAGAACATAATTATACAATACGGGTCATTGACTAATACAGTCAACTGTAATTGACCATTTATTGATCGGTCAATCTGTTAAGGACAAATGGTGAGCCACCAGACAGATGATCAGTAATATATTCTTACTGGCAGTGGTCAGCTTGACTCCTCATTGACCATGTAATATTATTACAGCTGTTGCAACCTGAAATTGACCATTTGTGACCATTTATTGGAAACCATTTACAGATAATTGCAAAATGTAACAATGGTTGTTCTAAGTTATTGATTATAACAGCCGGGCTGTGTTTATGTATTCAGTCGTTGTTCAGTGGTCAGTTTGGTCAATTTGCTTCTTGTAATGAGGTGTTGGTATAGTAGGTCAGGTACAATAGTTGTTGGGACTGTAGGATAGAATGGCGGGAGAAATGTGCTAAGAAGCCATATGTTCTCACAGCTATGAGAAACAGTGATCTGTTATTAGAACATTGTGACGGATGTAAGTAAGACTTGTGGACAAACTGTTTCACGCTAGATTGACTGGACCACATGGGCAGTGGCAGTAGTAAACAAGAGTTATAGCAGCAGTGGATGATGGATGCATGTGTGAAGAATTAATCCTGTTCTTTGGAATTATATAAAGTGATTTATTTTGCTGGGAGGATTGCTATTTATATGATGCTTGCAAGTAAGTTCAAATAGATATGATTCAGATGATTAGCAAGACGGAAGTTAGTGCTTTAATGCATTGTAGGATATCGAAAAGGGGAGGGATAAAAATAATTTACATGAATGTATATTGAAAGGGGAGGGATAAAAATAAACTACATGATTTTATATTGATAAAAAAAAGGAAAATATTCAATACCAAAAAAACTAGTGAAGTAAATCAGTTTTAATTCATTGCTGCTAGGATAATCTGATATTTCAAGGCAGAACTGAGCTGTTATAAGTAAGAACACTTTTAATTTAAACAAAGTTCATTAATTTTGATAGAAACTAAAAATTACAAGAATATAGGTACTTCTTTATATAATTTTAGTTTAATATTTTTATATATACAATAGAGACTAGTCAACTGTACATTTATACACTTATACACAGTAGAGACTAGTCAGTTATACATGTATATAGAGTAGAGACTAATCAATTATATATATACATGCAGTAGAGACTAGTATATTATACATTTATGTGTAGTAGAGACTAGTCTATTATATATTTACATACATTTGAGACTAGTCAATGTTTCATTATATAGCAGTAGAGACTAGTCCATTCTTCATTTTTGTACAGTAGATACTAGTCAATTCTTCATTTATGTACAGTAGAGACTAGTCAATTATTCATTTATATACAGTAGAGACTAGTCATCTTTTCATTTATATACAGTAGAGACTAGTCAATTCTTCATTTATATACAGTAGAGACTAGTCATCTTTTCATTTTTATACAGTAGAGACTAGTCAATTCTTCATTTACGAACAGTAGAGATAAGTCAGTTTTTCATTTATATAAAGTAGAGGACTAGTCAATGCAGCTTTGGTAGAGAAGAGTGAATCAAAGTTGTGAATTGCATGGTCCCCACCTCCATGGGGCCTTGGGGGTTGGGCCAAACAGTCAAATTCAAGGTAAAATTGAAAAATCTTCTTCTTAATATAGGAAGCACTGGGAAACAAATGATGAGCATGATTATGGACACATATGGGTCCCTTATATAAATTGTGATTTGCATTTCCCTTGGTCTCATGGTCAGGCCCTGGGAGTTGGGCCTAAAAAGGTAAAGGTAACCTTTAAAAATCTTCTTCTTATTATAGGAAGCACTTAGAAACAAATTGTGAGCATGATTATTGACGCCTATGGGTCCTTTATAAATTTGTGAATTTCATGTCCCTGGGTCTAGTGGTTTAACCCTGGTGGTGGGGCCTACTTTACTAAATCTATATAACAGAAATTGACAATAAACATCATATCTTATGGGTGAATAGACTTATGTGAATGTTTTTTTGATAATCAGGCCTCTTGTTACTATCAAGACAGGTTATGTTTATTGTCTAGACTGATTGTTATATGACTACATCAGTACACAGTTATGACCTCCATCAATAGTCTATAGATAATGCCAGACATGGTGAAACCATTTCTCCTATATTTGTGTGTGTGGTTCAGCGAAATGCCTTCATCCATGATGTCTAAGTGAATTTAGATTTTGTAAATCTGCATATAATGATATTAACAGAGTCTGACAAACATCAGGTTCTCTCACATAATGGATAGAGGACAACATGGAAGTATATCTGATGTTTGTAAAAACTTCGAAATTGGCAAAAAAACACAATTGTTTCAGATATAACTGTCATATATAATTATACTCACTGTTTCTGTATTGACATTATTAGATATCTTGTTAAACATGCCAAAATGATATTTCCTAACATGGCCTACATGCCCAGATTAGACGTATCAAATGGGTCACATGATTTCATTTTGATTGCAGAATTTGTTTCACCTTAGACAGAGTCTGACTGACAGGCTGAATTGTCAAGCAGTATTAATGTGCTGTCTTTGTATTTATATTCGGATTTTGTTTCAACTTCTCCATATAAACATTGTTTTTTTGTCGTGTTTGATAGATTTGACATACTAGACCATTCATATTTTATTTATAAATCATAATGAGATGCTTTGTATTCATTTGAAAGATAATTTTATTTATTGCAAATTTTCCTGATAAAGATCTACTGCTCTTTTAACTACAGTGTTGGATTGTATTGGAATGTTCTATAGATTTCCCCACTGACCCCATAGAAGAAGTTAGTGAAAGAGTGACCAGGAGAAACTGTAGCTATCTCCATAAACCAGGGTATTTCCGTGATAACTGACATGTAGTTGCACCTCACTGACAATCTTCAAGCCTCTTGCATTCTTGGCCATAATATATGCATGTTTGATGACCTGCACAGACAGCTGGAATTATAAACAGTAAACTGCAGAATGGCCTTCAGGGTATGTGTACAGAATGTGCAGAAAGCACAAGGCCATCCATCCCAGATGAAAACTATGTTATATTTACCTCTGGACCCGGACTCTGGGAAGGAACTTTTCATAATTTGTGATGATGGTAACTGATCAAGTTGATATTTTTATGTCATAGGAACACAAACAAGTTATAATTATGATACCAACAGGAAGAAGCTGGGCACATTTAGCTCCAAGTCTGCCTGACTATAAATCCAGGGGTCATGATTTCGAATCCCCACCCAGCCACAGTCTCCTTGATGAACTGATGTCATTTATTACACTGTTTAATGTCCTTCACCTGTGTTACTCTGACTCCTTCTAACATATCGTCAGTATGTAACTAACAGACCTTGATACATGGTAAAGGTATTGCAATGTAAAGCAGGGGAAATTATGTTACTTTAACCTGGGAGCATCCTTCTGTCAAGTTAGGAAATCTTTTTTCTTTGTATCAGTTTTCTGTGTTTAACAGGTACCCTGATGGTAGTTAGTATATCTGAGCATGGTGTATTGGAAATTAATAATTGTACAATTTTGAAAAATATTGACAAACTTCCTTTAATACTAAGAGCCATACTGATATTGCCATCACTTCCACAAGCTATTCTTCATATGAGTATTACCCGTAAACTTGTATGCAATGCTTATTTTCAAAATGTTAATGGTAAAACTGAACACTCTTCTCAAACTGCCATTTAAAACAAACTAATCAATACTGATACTGAGAATAACCAATGCTTATTTCATCCCTTAATTTTAAATTTCAATGCTATATTCAGAAATTTCAATGCTAATACCCTCAAACTAGTGCTTATGTGATGCACAGCTACCAGCATATATTAAAGTGTACTAACTATCCTCCTGTGTTCCTTGAGGAGTGTAATGATAATTACCTTGAACTTAAACCACTATTGCGTTAATTCTTACTTAATGTTTTTATGTGAAATGCTTAAGTAGAAAAATGTGTTCATTTCAAAAAATAATCAGAATTCACCGAGTAACTAGAATTTTATTTCTAGGTTTTTAAATATTATTGTAGAATCAGAAGAGGAATGTTATGCTACAGTGCAATTCATGAAAGCATGAATTGGTCTAGTTACTGAAAAACTTGAGCACGACCATCAAACAATAAGAGGAAGAATTATATTGTAGCCAGTTGTCTTTCAATATTTCTTGTTATCAATAAACCTAATTTGTTTTACAAGTGTTTTAGTAGAATTGAGCTGTGTGCACTTATTATTTCAGATTTGCTAACAGATAATCGGGATTGATTATTTAGCTTGTTTTGATTGGCTGTAATGATTGACAATCCTCTTTAAATTTTTATTCGGAGTAAATATTTGTTTGATTATGATTGGTTCATTTTAAAGCTGCAGCAAATATTATATTTGGCTGGCTGAAAGCATGTTGTACTGATTAACTACTGTATTTACCATACTGCAGTTGTTGTGGAGCAAACTGCATCAAAGTTTTCAGGCAATTTACTTGATACTTTGCATACATGATCAACACCAAGTGAAGATTTGCATCTACACAACTTTGTGATGTGGGGTGTATAAATCACCTTCAGTGATAGTTGAGTTTTGAAAGGAGTATTCGAACATAAGAATTTACTGACTAAAAGTTAAACAATGTGAGGACGTGATCGGATAGCCAGCTACTCGCGGAAGCTAGTTTTGGTCTACATTGTTTGCAGATTACGCTATTGACTATTAGTGTTTCACCTCATTTGACAACCAATGGAATTGCTTCAATTTTCAGAATTTTGTTATTCTTATTTAATTTTGTTAAAACAGCCTACAAAATAATTCAATTACTAAAAACTTTGTTCTTAACAATTAGTATTCAGTCATCATTGTGTATGCTTGAATGTCTTTGCATAGGTTCCACCCTTGATTCAATACTGAACCGAGTCATGACTGCGTGACTGCGTGACTGCGTGAGTAAGGCTAAGCTTTCATTGTAACTCCATCCAGAGTTACATAAACTATCTGTCAAATCACTAACTAAGCCAGTTAGTTTCCATTAATTAAGTGAAAATTTAGCAATTTAATAAGAAACCCCTGTCGCTTCGTTTGGGTTTCTTAAATATTAAATGTTTACTTAATGAACACTAACTATTACAAAGTTAATTTGATCAGAGTATAGAAGCAGATATACTGTCTTAATGAACAGTGTAGTTAAATATACTAGCTACGGGACTAAGGAAATATCACAATTTCAGAACCTAAAGAATTGAAATGCGAAAGATATTTCTGTTGCAAATGAAATAGAAAGAAATGCTGATAAATTCCTTTTTGAGTAACTATGGCCTAAAATTAGAAGGCCTATAATGAGGAAACCTGCACCAGCACCAGCAAGGTTTCTTCATTAGACTCAAAATGTGTGTGGTAGAAAAACAAATTAAAATGGAATCTGGAGGTTAAATGAAAATACTGGAGACTGCCAAAGGTAAAAAGTACATAAGAGGGTGTATAATAATGTAATTGCCATGAGGAAGGTGAACCATCCCACCTTTATCTGCACCTGATAACATAACATTGGCACATCATCAATACAGGATACTGCACATCAGTGGTCCTGTAATAGTTGGTGTTTGTTTGATGTGGCACCATTGTTTATTTTATAACATTCTCACATAATGAGAAGCTATGCAAGGAGGATGTGATTGTAATTGCCAGTGGTAGACTCATTATCCAGGAGTATTTGGGATTTAATTTGTGGCACTGGAATATCATGATTTGGATATAATGCACAAATCATGATCGCTAGATGACATTGTAGTTCTGGTGCTCCAAGTGTCTCTTGGAAATTTATTAAAACTGCAGATTTCCATGGTGATAAGAGAATTGTTATTGCTACATGTGAAATTACTGCACATGTAAAAAGTGCATTGAAAGTGTTTTGTTTGTCAATATGAGAGAAATTATAGCAACAGAAGAGAGAACAAGTAAAGGAGAGAAGGAAGAGAGACAGGAGAGAGAGAAAGAAAATGAAATGTGCGAATATTGAGAAAGGAAGAGACGAGAGATGAGGGGAGGGGGTGTAGTACAGCATTTGAAATTTATTTAAATAGTGAAATGCAACAAAAGTAGAGACAGACAGACAGACAAGTAAAAAGATAGATATATAGAGAGAAAGATAAAAAGACCAGACAGACAGACAGACAGACAGACAGACAGACAGACAGACAGACAGACAGACAAACAGACAAACAGACAGACAGACAAACAGACAGACAGACATTTTAGATAAAGAGAGCAAAACTAGACCAGCTCAAAGGTGACAGATAGACTAGTATAGTGGTTAACCCTAAAAATAAGGTTTATGAGCTGTAAGTCATCAAATGTATCAATAATCATGTGGCAAAGGTGCAAAGTTAAACATTTTTATATCATTATAAAATATCCCATAAAAGTGTTAAGTATCAGTATTACATTATTATATACATTTAAACTTTTAATTAAAACCATTCTCTGTTGTATGGGACCATTTAGAGGAGGTATTAAATTAGTTGATGAATCATCTGTAAGTCACTCACAGGTGAATTCTTAATCAACACTTTTACTTCTAAACTTATTCATTAAACCTGCACTTTTTATAGCCTGATATGATAAGGCATGGATGGACAACTGTTTTATCATTTGGATATCTGATCTGCTGTCTTGGGAGATGTAAAAAAAATGTCAAAAGGCTTTGGTAGCTGAGACATGCAATATGTAGCACTACACTTTTTACGATATTATGTTGATTCCCTGCACAGCATCTTTGTTTGAAGTACCTGTTTTTCATCGAATGTCTGTTTTTCATAACCAGAATGTTTGTTTTTTAATACAGCACATGTTTTAATTGTAAACCTGTTTTTGAAGTTGATTCGAAACTTGTTGGATAATGGCTTAATAAAATTTTACAGTTTACAATTGATGAAAGATCTGAGCCATTAACTTTGAATTACATTGAAAGTGTGAATAGTTGTGTAACCTGAGATAGGCCAATATAACCAGATCTCTGGTAATATGAATGGTCTGTCCCAACTTTGATCAAGATTCAATGACAGATTAGTAATGATACAAATTCCTATTTTCATTTTAGATAATGGAGCTCAGCATTTTCTGAACTTAACATTAAAAAGAAAATTATTCTTGACAAAGTGTTTTGATAAAATGTGAATATCAACAAAAGCTATAATAGTGGTTATTTATTTGATTTTGGTAGCTTTATTTATAAATTGAAGGATATTTTAGGAATCAAATATTTGATGAAATGGATTTGTATAATGTCGTAATTGTACTTTTACATGATAAACAAACTCGATTTTCTTACTTGATACTCAACTTTTCTTACTCAACACTCGATTTTCCTTACTCAACACTCAAATTTTCTTACTTGACACTTGACTTTTCAATTCAACATTCAACTTTTCTAACTCGACACTTGACTTTTTAACTCAACATTCAACTTTTCTTACTTAACACTAAGCTTTTCTTACTTGACACTTGACTTTTCAACTCGACATTCAACTTTTCTTACTCGTCACTTGACTTTTCTTACTCGGCACTTGACTTTTCAACTCGGCATTCAACTTTTCTCATTTGACACAGGATTTTCCTTACTTGACACCTGACTCTCATCTTTCCTTACTTGATACTCGATTTTTCTTATTCTACACTCTACTTTCCTTACTCAACAATCAACTTTTTTTTTACTCAACTTTCCTTACTCGACACTCAACTTTCCTTGCTCAACACTGGACTTTTGTAACTCAACACTCAACTTTTCATCTCGACACTTGATTTTTTATTTTTATATATTTATATTCTTTTTTTTATATTTTCAGATTTTGATGCTGAAATAGTGAATGAATGAAGACAGATAGATTCAGGAGGATACAGTAAAATGTGAAGGAAATTTTGTGATCAGATTGTGGAGTAATGTGGGTCTTCTAGTGAGTATCTTACACGATTTAAGTGAGACCCGTAAACAATGGAGTTTGGCGGGGCAAAGTTTGTGGACAACTCATTGTTGCACCTTCTACTTGTGATATGTATATGCGCTGCGGTCAGCGCTGAGAGCGAGACATCGTGGACATTCAACATTCCTGGAGTTTCATTCATCTCATTTTCACCAGTTTATTCAAACACCCAAAATCAACATATTTCATTAAGTTTCCGGACGAGAACCGCCAATGGATTGATATTCTGCCATTACTTGAAGGACTTAGACGTGAAGGAGTTAAAACGGATAAATTATAAATTGTGCGGTGAATTACAATATGGATTATTTGTTTTGAATTACAGACTCATGCAGTTCCAAGAAGATGGTTTGACTGTTGGAAAAGGTAATCATTGGTCATTGTCATATTACATAACCAGTCTTTCTCTTTTATCTCATTTTTCTTTGATGTCAATGACTATTGGAAAAGGTTATAGTTTGGTTGTGTATTACAATAAGGTTTTGTTTCCTTCAGTTTCACATTAAAATAGTACATTATTATATAAACAGTCCCAATATAAAGTGTCACATTAAAATAGTACATTAATATAAACAGTCCCAATTTAAATTGTCACATTAAAATAGTACATTATTATAAATAGTCCCAATATAAAGTGTCACATTGAAATAGTACATTGTCATAAACAGTCCCAATATAAAGTGTCACATTAAAATAGTGCATTATTATAAACAGTCCCAATATAAATTGTCACATTAAAAAAGTACATTAATATAAACAGTCCCAATATAAATTGTCATATTAAAATAGTACATTATTATAAATAGTCCCAATATAAAGTGTCACATTGAAATAGTACATTGTCATAAACAGTCCCAATATAAAGTGTCACATTAAAATAGTGCATTATTATAAACAGTCCCAATATAAATTGTCACATTAAAATAGTACATTAATATAAACAGTCCCAATATAAATTGTCACATTAAAATAGTACATTATTATAAATAGTCCCAATATAAAGTGTCACATTGAAATAGTACATTGTCATAAACAGTCCCAATATAAAGTGTCACATTAAAATAGTGCATTATTATAAACAGTCCCAATATAAATTGTCACATTAAAAAAGTACATTGATATAAACAGTCCCAATATAAATTGTCATATTAAAATAGTACATTATTATAAATAGTCCCAATATAAAGTGTCACATTGAAATAGTACATTGTCATAAACAGTCCCAATATAAAGTGTCACATTAAAATAGTGCATTATCATAAATAGTCCCAATATAAAGTGTCACATTAAAATAGTACATTGTCATAAACAGTCCCAATATAAAGTGTCACATTAAAATAGTGCATTATTATAAACAGTCCCAATATAAATTGTCACATTAAAATAGTACATTATTATAAACAGTCCCAATATAAATTGTCACATTAAAATAGTACATTATTATAAATAGTCCCAATATAAAGTGTCACATTAAAATAGTACATTATTATAAACAGTCCCAATATAAAGTGTCACATTAAAAAAGTACATTGTCATAAATAGTCCCAATATAAAGTGTCACATTAAAATAGTACATTATCATAAACAGTCCCAATATAAAGTGTCACATTGAAATAGTACATTATCATAAATAGTCCCAATATAAAGTGTCACATTGAAATAGTACATTGTCATAAACAGTCCCAATATAAAGTGTCACATTCAAATAGTACATTATTATAAACAGTCCCAATATCAAGTGTCACATTTAAATAGTACATTAGTACATTTCATAACAGTTTGATTAAACACCAAAGCGCCAACTAATTGACACCTCTCCCCACGATTACCCAATATTGTGAAGAGCATTTATTACCGCATGTACTATAGGTGCAGGCAGCAACTTAACCCTTTATTTCATATAGATGCCTTTGGACACCTAATATAGACGCCTTTGGACAACTCTAATATAGACGCCTTTGGACACCTAATATAGAAAGCTTTTGAATGATTGGGTGAATTATGTTTGTATTAACTGACAGAGTGGAAAACAGTGCAGGAAGTGTTCAGATTGCTCGTAACGAGCAATCTGAACTCTTCCTGAACTGTTTTCAAAGGCCTTCTGTGATTGGTGCAGTAATGCGTATCTATGAAGTAAAGGGTTAATACCGGTATGATTTTTCAATCATATCGACAATTGTTATACGAGTTTTAATAAATCTGGCTGAAAATATCAATTTTGAAATTGAGAGCCTTGTTATGTTTGAGTTTTGTGTTATATTAGGCTACGTGTTATATCAGGCTAGGTGTTATATCAGGCCACATGATATTGGGATCTCAGTGTATATCGAATGAACTTAAATCCAAAATTCACACTGGCAAGTGTTAAAAGTGAAATATTATAGATGTGTAAATGTGATCTAGTCAACTTCATGTTCTATACCATCATGGTGACGATAACAACTAAATATCATTTTCACGCAACCAGTAGAATAGTCTGAAAACTCAAACAATAGGGTCAACATAGTCTTTAGAAGCTTTCCAAACGTTGGTGTCTTTTGATACTGAATAAACAGATATTGTACATTTTTACATCGGCACAATAACAAAATATCCCAGTCTCCATATATGATGGAATGATGGTTTCTAATTTGTTTGTAATTACAGTCAACAGGCAGGCAAGGGAAGGAACAAAAGTGGCTTTTTAAAGCAGGTTGTTGTTATATACAGGTTAATTTGTTTTAAAGACAAAGAAATAGGAAAAAGCAAATGTGGCTGCTAAAGACAAGTGGTTGCTTAAAAGCGGTGACCTCTTAGACAGGTTTGACTGTAGATGTATGAATAGAAAACTGATTTGTAGAGCACAGCCAGAGACATCAGTCTCATTCTGTTGATTTTGTTTCGTATACATGATTATCACATAATTTACAGTGTAATATCACTTCTGATTCATCACTCGGTGTTTTCATTAGAAGTCGGCTCTCATATGTAAATTGCCAAAGTATTTTCCAACTTGCTCGAATATATAAATGACGTCTATTTGTCATGGTTAAATGACGTTATTTTGAGACTTTACTTAATGTGATGACTTACAGAAACAAATATGACCATTTTTCTCATTCCTTATTGAGGTGATCTGTTACGATGAATAAATGGTAAATGTAGTTTTCACTATGTTATGTAATAAAATGAATCTTACATTTGTGCTCATTATACCCACGACAAACGAAGTTTTGAGGGGGTATACTGGAGTCACCCTGAGGTCGGTCTGTCGGTCCGTCGGTCCGTCGGTCTGTCGGTCTGTCCTTTGCAATTTTCCTTGTCCGGAGCATCACTTAAAAAGTACTGGATGGAATTTCATCAAACGTCATACAATGGAAGAATATAATGAGAGGAAGTGCAGTGTATAAGAAACATAACTCTATTCTTGCTAATTACAGAGTTATTGCCCTTTGATATTTTTTCTTGTCCGGAGCATAACTTGAAAAGTACCAGATGGAATTTCATCAAGCTTCATACAATGGTAGAATATAATGAGAGGAAGTGCAGTGTACAGGAAACATAACTCTATTCTTGCTAATTACAGAGTTATTGCCCTTTGATATATTTCCCTTTGATATTTTTTCTTGTCCGGAGCATAACTTGAAAAGTACCAGATGGAATTTCATCAAGCTTCATACAATGGTAGAATATAATGAGAGGAAGTGCAGTGTACAGGAAACATAACTCTATTCTTGCTAATTACAGAGTTATTGCCCTTTGATATATTTCCCATGTCCGGAGCATTACTTTTAAAGTACTGGATGGAATTTCATCAAACTTCATACAATGGTAGAATATAATGACAGGAAGTGCAGTGTACAAGAAACATAACTCTATTCTTGCTAATTACAGAGTTATTGCCCTTTGATATATTTCCCTTGTGTGGAGCATTACTTTTAAAGTACTGGATGGAATTTCATCAAACTTCATACAATGGTAGAATATAATGAGAGGAAGTGCAGTGTACAAGAAACATAACTCTATTCTTGCTAATTACAGAGTTATTGCCCTTTGATATTTTTTCTTGTCTGGAGCATAACTTGAAAAGTACCTGATGGAATTTCATCAAGCTTCATACAATGGTAGAATATAATGAGAGGAAGTGCAGTGTACAAGAAACATAACTCTATTCTTGCTAATTACAGAGTTATTGCCCTTTGATATATTTCCCTTGTCCGGAGCATTACTTTTAAAGTACTGGATGGAATTTCATCAAACTTCATACAATGGTAGAATATAATAACAGGAAGTGCAGTGTACAGGAAACATAACTCTATTCTTGCTAATTACAGAGTTATTGCCCTTTGATATATTTCCCTTGTCCGGAGCATTACTTTTAAAGTACTGGATGGAATTTCATCAAACTTCATACAATGGTAGAATATAATGGCAGGAAGTGCAGTGTACAAGAAACATAACTCTATTCTTGCTAATTACAGAGTTATTGCCCTTTGATATATTTCCCTTGTCTGGTGCAGTACTTTTTAAGTACTTTTAAAGCCATCAGTGATAACAGTTTAATAAAGTTCATGAAAGAACCAAGTTGATGAATACATGGAGTTCGAGCAAAGCAGGTTCGATATTGTATTCCTAGTGCTCTTGTTTGTTTCTTATCCATAAAATTGTTGTCCCTCAACATAACTCGAAAAAGTATAACATTTATTGATTGCCATGAAAGCTTGTACACTGCACAACAATTAAAAAGACCGTTTTTAATTTTAACAAAACCATAAAAAAATTAACAATACAAAAAACTCAATCCATAACATTCTCTTTTATTAAGAATTTGTTTTGTCTGGAGCATAACTTTAAAACTATTGGATATAATTTAATAAAACTTCATACAATGGTTAACCATTTTTTAATAAAAAATCATACAATGGTTAACCATTTTCTGTCATGGCGGCGTTCGGGGGTATTCATCACTACAGTGATAGGTCTAGTTAAAGCAGGTTGTTGTTATATACAGGTTAATTTGTTTTAAAGACAAAGAAATAGGAAAAAGCAAATGTGGCTGCTAAAGACAAGTGTTTGCTTAAAAGCAGTGACCTCTTAGACAGGTTTGACTGTAGATGTATGAATAGAAAACTGATTTGCAGAGCACAGCCAGAGACATCAGTCTCATTCTGTTGATTTGGTTTCATATATATGATTATCACATAATTTACGGTGCAGGAGTGTAATATCACTTCTGATTCATCACTCGGTGTTTTCGGTAGAAGTCGGCTCTCATATGTAAATTGCTGAAGTATTTTCCAACTTGATCGAATATATAAATGACGTCTATTTGTCATGGTTAAATGACATTATTTTGAGACTTTATGTCATGTGATGACTTACAGAAACAAATATGACCATTTTTCTCATTCCTTATTGAGGTGATCTGTTATGATGAATAAATGGTAAATGTAATTTTCACTATGTTATGTAATAAAATGAATCTTACATTTGTGCTCATTTATTATTGAATTCATTAAACTCTTTGGGAAAATGATATAATGCTTGGCAGAGCCTTGCATAATATATTTTCCAACTCGTTCAATAAATTTATTAATAAATAAGCACTCATGTAAGATTCTCTATGTATGTAGTGTATAGATATAACAGATATAAGGCAAAAATGTAACATACAAATGGCTCTCCTGGATAAGAAGCTAATTTTACTTTGAATATTCTATGCAGTGTTTGTTACAGTTAACGAAGGTAACCTATACCTCTCTAATCTCTGATCAATAATGTACTATTCTCTTAAAATTTGTACAGGATGCTTTTGTCATAAGACCTTGCATGACATTGAAATTCAATTCCGCATTTCAAATATTGCTAGTTACTTTCCTTTTTTATACCCTGCAAACAAAGATTTGGATCAAAACTGAAGGTTCAATGGCATATAAGAAAGATGAAAGTTAGCTTTCTTCAGATTCCAATATAGGATTTTAGGATTTACATCACAACCAGTGCCACAGATATCTGACGGAAATTAAACTTAAATTAAGTGGAATTATTTTTCTGTTGTTTTTTTTTGTAACTCAGTGATCTTCACATTGACTCTATTTACGTCAAAACCAATCCTTTAGAACTTTCAGAAACTTAAAAGTTGTTTAATTCAATTACAAACATAATTTATGCTTCTGGCTGGCTTGTTATTTGCATGAATTGACAGTTTTGCACTCCTTGTTTTAACATGTATTACAGCTCCTATTAACAAAATTATATTTCCATTTAGTAATTTCTTAATAACTCAAACATCTAAATATTCAAATACAATAGTGAATATAGCAAAAGTGATAAAATGAACATGACACCCATTCAAAGGATTCCTACCCACCTCTGTAGAGAATGACAGTGATTCTATTCTTAGTCAGAACCACACGGCTTTCAAATATTGAATACTTTGCACTCCTGTGTTTGAGTATTTTATAGTAGTCAAGCATGCTGTTTTCCAACATCTCCTGTTCATTTTGGCAATATCTGTGCATAATTCAGTTATTCAATATGAAATGCAAAATAGATAATATGCAGAAAACCACTTATTTTAGGATACAAATCCAATTTATCGTGAGCTTGCATTATGTATATTTTGGGACTCATGATTATTTTCATATAGATATTGTTATTTTCGACATATTGTTTAGATATTTATTCTACAGAAACTGCAATCTCAACTGTCATTTGCCTGGAAACAAATTGCTCTGCAGAATTGATTTGTGGTTTACTTTGCACAAACATTATGACAAGTTGCGTCTGCTATCTATGATTTAGGCTATAATTTTGTCAGCCAATGAATATGCAGGAAGAAAGATGGCACCTTAACAGACCTTTAGACAAATATTGTAATCATTGTGCTGTAATGAATTGTTGTAAAATGACATATGTATGACACAGTCATTATGGTGTCTCAGTTTGTATTATTACCGTTTGTTTAAGATTTGATGAATGGTACGTGCATAGTACTTTTATCATTAGAGTGGCTGTGTGCCAGTTTATATTTTGCTTCCTTGAAAAAATTATTAATAAAATTTGTTTTATAAAATGATGATGCAGACTTCACATACTGAAACTCTTCATAAAGTTTTATTACAAAACTGATAGATGAAGCTAACTGTTAGTTATCATGGCACAATCACAAATGTCATATTGCACCAGGTGAGCACATTAGGACATCTCTTGTTTATTGTAAGCCTGAAGAATGTAAGGTCTGCATATTGAATAGTAAAAAGATGCAACTTACAAAAAATTGAAGTAGTAAATCCCTTTTTTATTCACATGGGCCTAAAATTAAATAAACAACAACAAACTGTTTGCTACTGATAGGAATCCATCAAACTTTACAGAAATGTTTGGGACCATGAGCAGGTGTGTGAGTGGTTTATATTCAGGACTTTGTGTCCAAGTAAAACTTAATTTTAGATCAATAATAAAACTATTGTATAAATACGGTGAAGATCAAATGAATCATGCAAAAGTGCATATATTGTTTAATACACTTTTTTTTTGATGATTCAAGGGCCACAACTTTGACATTATTATCAAATTCGGCCAAGTTGAAAGCTTATCCAAGATATTATGGTTATACAACCACTGTGCAAGTTTGGTGACAATCAAATGAAAACTGTTATGAGTGTGTGTGTGTGAGTACTTTAAGGTCAGGGTTGTATGTTCAAGGTCACCTTTGAAAGTAAAATATGTTTGAAATATTATTTTAAAAGTTGATTTTTGTTACAGGATAAGTCTTGACTAATGAGGCATGAGTATGGTTCTTTGAACATTATGCAGACTGAATTACATTTCACTCTTTATTTATTTCAAAATCATCTATTTCAAATTTATCTAAATTTACAAAATCATTAATAACATAACCAACTAAAGAGCTCTTGATTTCATATTAATTCATAAATTATCCAGAAGAAACAGAAACTATTAATAGTTAATTATCATATTTAGCCTATTGTTGTATGACCACATGCATTGAGATGGAGAGCATCCTTCAGAAAACGACTCCATTACCATCGCACCAACAGCTGGCGTGACTGAGATGTTGGCAAATCACCAAATACGCTACAATTACTACACTTATTGATATTTAAATATGAAAGGAAAAGTGTTAAATTTATTAAAACATTACACGAAGGGCAGTTGAGTGCAGCTGATGCTTATAAAGAAAGAATATATTACATAAGTTAAGGGTATAATTAGTATTTTATGACGCCTTTTACAGAAGATCCAAACTGATCAAAAGAGCTGACAGTAATGATGCATTTAATTAGGCGCTAACCAGGTTGTGTTCAATAACAGGGTGGTTTTTAAGGGGAGCAAGATAGCTGGATTGAACATAAAAGAAAATGGCAGTCAAAGGTGTGGCAGACATCCTGATGTTGTTAATTACTTGGTTATATCAGTTTTACAGTTGAACAAAGCATAAATGGGCAGGCAGGAAAGTAGGCTAAAATATCTTTGGTATGTCACTTTACCGGCAGATTGACTTAATAAACTGATATAAAAGACAGTTTTTATCCTGATAATGAAAAATTAGCTAAACTGTAAAGTGTGCTAAATGCTGCATGTTTTAGATCAACGATACTTTCAGATACTTTTTATAACAAGTTTGTACAATTTTTTAAAAGTACTAAACTTAATTGAACATGTTTTATGTTGAAATAGCAAGCTCTCTGAGTATATAGATATGGCGCGAATATCAATGTTTGTTATAAATTTTGTAATAAAGTGGAAAGTAATCCACTTACATAATTTAACTGTTTTGTTTTAGTAGAATATCAGTAAAGATGTTACAACTAACTGCAGAATTGAGTAATAGAAAAATGAAAACTGTTTATTTTATTTTGATTGTTAAATAATTGATGTTCTTTCATGTTAAAAGGAGTAGTATATCAGGAAAAAATGTTATAAATGTTTCAAAAAATAAAATTACTTTTAAAATAGATAAAATGCCTCATATTATCATAAATAAAGACAGTTCCAATGGTTTGGTATGTCAAACTCACCAAAACGTGACAAACTTGGTAAACTTTCTATAAACAGAAAGCGCTAAAATACTGTTCCACGACCTTTGTGTCATCATTCAGACTTTTTCTAAGGTGAAACATTGTTTATTATTATGTTAACTTGTAAAACAGATCAAATTAAAATCAATTGAAGTCACGTGACCCATTTAACACATCACAAAATATGTTGCAATTTAAAGCTGGAAATCTGTTTTAGTCAAACGTAGGCGCGTAGCCCAAGTTAGGAAATCCCTCTTCAATATATTATTTTGGCATGTTTAGATAGATATTCTTATGGCAATATGGGGTCAGTGAGTATATAAAGGCATGATAGATTGCAAAAAATGTTTATAGCCAATTTTGAAATTTTGAAAAAAAATCCTAATAAATTTACTTTAATAAAATAATTCAGGTTCAGATTTTACATTCTGTTTTTATGTATAATGTCTCTACACATAGATGAGTTGATGGGGTTATTACTGGTCAAATGCTGCTGTCTGTGATGTATTGTTTATACAACCTGGCATGTGTAGTTGCTATGTTGCCAACATGCCATGTCCAAGCATGGCAATAACATGTTGTTTTTTCAAAACATAAATATTGTTCCAAAACCACCCCACAATAAGTAGGTACAAAGGAGGTTACTAAGCAGCTGCTATCCTTGTATGCTCTGAAATGATAATATTTATAAAAAAGAAAAGAGAAAAAGCAGTCTAATAAATAAGAAAGATTTTATTACAACTTTAACATAATTTAATATGGTTTTATTAAACCAGTCTCACTGATATGGTATAAGTTGGAGCCAGGCTTGGCATAGTAATAATGCAGCCGTTCATGTCTGACTGTTACTCCAGGGGTCTTGAGTTTGAATCCATGTCCAGTTCAACTATGTCCATGAATCTTTGTTTCTGCTCTGTGTACAGGCACATTGTCCTGGTGGACTAGCACATATTCTAGATTGACGTCTGCTGTCTTCCACAAAAAGGCCCATGCAAGATCTCTGTAGAGCACATGAAAGTCACAAAGTTAGATGTTTCCATGTATAAGTGAGATATGAAATTATATTTTTGAGCTTTCTCTAAGGATGGTAGTTGTTTGACTGGAGATGTAACTGATCAATACTTGCATTGGTTTTTTTCTAGCCATTTTTATAGCCATTATTGGGTCATATTCATAATGGCAAATAGTATCTTTTTTTCCCAATTGAGTGGTTAAAATTTCCGATTGAAACCTTCAATAATTGTAAATTGAAACTTGCCATAATTCTTTGATAAAATACACAGCATTTTCCCCCATATTGAATTGAGTAGGACATTGATTCTTTAATTAAATGGCCAGAGAAGCAAGTGAAGTCCTTTTTATGAAGTTGAACAAATATATTTAATGCAAAAGTTTCCCCAATGTTAATGAAAATGCTGCTAAAATTCCAAATTCAAAGAGTATGGGTCATTTTCCCAAAATTGTGAAAAAAACACTGACTTGACCACTTCCTAATTGTTTCAAACTACTCAAAAGAAAGTATTTTGTAATTTTTTATATATTTGCTGGATGAAAATGGTCTCTTTTCATTGTACGAAAAATAAACTGAAAATATACAAAAGTGTTTGAATCTTGTTTTGATGTTTGATTTCCACAAAAGAAAACTATTAAATGTAGCAGGGCACAGAGTTGTAGGGATTTCTCTACTCCTTTAGTCTAATCGACATACCATATTAAGAAAGTACTGCGTGAAAAATTGAACCTTTTGTCTTGATACCATGATTTCGGATTGACATTTTGTTGAAAAATGTTAATATTAACTTTAGAACAGTTCATTTGATTTATTAGTGGGTAATAAACTCTTGGATTACCTGTTTTTGCAATCTGAATGGGTTAAAAGGAGCAAATCTGTCAAAGGTTGGCAATAACTTCATGGGAAAGTGACATAATTTAGTTGGAAATGACAAAGATCTTGTATCTGTGGTTTGAAAGTTATACGATTTTCTTTCAAGAATCTCTTCTTAATGACCTTGTTTTTATAGCGTCCATATAATGGTAATCGATATTTGGACATGTGAAGTTTTTGGACAAATAAAATAGAACATGGATTCGTAGGCTGGGCAATTCTTAAAAAAAAAAATTCCAACATTAACTGACTTTTAAAGCTTCAGAAGTTTAGAGCAGCATATATTTGCATAACAAACTACCGGCAAGGGTTATAAAAAACACTTTTTTCTAATTCTTTGATTAAAGAAAATAATACATATCTAGTGTCTTAACCCTTTACTTCATATGGACACCTTTGGACACCTCTAATATAGAAGGCTTTTGAATTATTGGGTGAATTATGTTTAAATTAACTGACAGAGTGGAAAACAGTGCAGGAAGTGTTCAGATTGCTCGTCACGAGCAATCTGAACTCTTCCTGCACTGTTTTCAAACACCTTTTGTGATTGGTGCGGGAAAACGCGTATCTATGGAGTAAAGGGGTAAAAGTTCCAGTGTTTAAACCACTGTTGTTTGTTCATTTCATTATTGCTACCTGCCACCCACAAGCTTATGGAAATGTTAGTTATACACTTCATATATTATTTTCACACAAAAAACATATTTTATAGAATCATTAGTTTTAATATTTGGAAGGAATAAAAAGTAAAAAAAAAAAGCTCCTTATTTTGCTGTTATCATTATTATGTCTGTGCTTGCTCTGTTCTTCCAAACTTTAACATTACAGAAATCCTTGAAGGTTTCCATATTAACACTATCTAACTGGCTACTCTCAGGACCATAAGTCTTTGATTAGTTCTTTGTATTAAACAGCCCTCGAACAGCCCCACATATACTATATCATGTTGTGTTGACACAGCATCATTGCCTTCTGTACTTTGTGACCATGTTTATAGTTATAAATATTAAATCATTTCTTATACTTTTCCACATAGAATGAAAAATACCATTGAAATGCAAAATTTATACTTTTATTTATATATATATTGAAAACTGCACTATTACATGTGAGATTGTATCTCTCTGATACGGATTTTAATTCTATATGGAGTTTAAAGTTACAGTCTGTCAGTGGCTCATTCAGGATGGACAAAAACAGCTATTGTTGAAGTTTTATATTAAAGCAAGGAATATAATGGTAGATGATATGGACATACCTGCCTTTGCTTCTGTATAACTTGCCTGTCACACTAACCATTCATGGTGTTGTGAGGCGTGACTGACAAGACATCAATTTAATTAGTTTTTGCAAAATTCTAGGATATACAGTCAAACCTGTGTAAGCAGTCACCTCTGTTAAGCAGCCACTTGTCTTAAGCAGCTACGTAGCTATTTCCCATGGCTATGCTTTCAGGGCAAATTTACCAGTATTAAGCAACAACCTGTCTTAAAAGGCTACTTTTGCTCATTCCCTTGACTGGTTGCTTAAGACAGGTTTAACTGTACTTATTGACTTTTTAAACTGAAAAACAGAAGCAAATTATTTACGCAGCATTTTTGTACTCCAGTTATCCACTTTCATTGTGTTTCTGCATTCCAATTATACAAACTCCACATAACCTGTTTTTAAAAGACATCAGTCTGTCTACACAAGTCATATTTTTTATTTTTTTTTGGTAAAAAATTATCAACTTAAAAATTGAAAAATACAAGTTGGAAATTAGTGCTGTGGCTGAAATTCAAGCGCATTAAACTCAAATAATAATTTCTAACCCTCACTGGAAGCTTGCTTAAAACACATCTGACTATCATTCCAGGCGTTGTTAGTTTGAAAATCTGTCTGGCCATATAGATATGCAACACAGTGTCTCATTGTCATTCATCTCCAGGATCCATTTGTCAGCCCTCAAAAACATAAAAGAATAATGCTAAATATTCAAACAAAATCAAATTTGTTAATGAATGAATAATTCTATCAATAAATATTATGTATTTTAGCTCTCAACAATGACCGTTGGCATGCATTGGATATTTTCATCAACATCACATCAGGGGAGCTAACTGTTGCTGTAGATGAACATACAAAAGTTACTTTCCTTAAGTCTTACACAAGACAGGACATCACATCATTGTTGGACTGGTCGCAACAGGCGTCAGCTATATACTTCGGAGGTAACCTTTTTAGCAATGTTGTGCAATATGTTTTAATGGCAACAAATAAAGTATCCAGTAGTTTTGTAATTGTTTATTTGGTAAATATTATGGTGGTACTGCTACTGCTGGTATGTACTGCTGGTATGGTTGTACTGCTACTGCTGGTATAGTGGTACTGTTGTTATGGTGGTACTGCTGGTATGGTTGTAATGCTACTGCTGGTATGATGGTACTGCTGGTATGGTGGTACTGCTACTGCTGGTATGGTGGTACTGCTACTGTTGGTATGGTGGTACTGCTACTGTTGGTATGGTTGTACTGCTACTGCTGGTATGGTTGTACTGCTGGTATGGTTGTACTGCTACTGCTGGTATAGATGTACTGTCGGTATGGTTGTGCTGCTGGTATGGTGGTACTGCTGGTATGGTGGTACTGCTACTACTGGTATGGTGCTACTGCTGGTATGGTTGTACTGCTACTGCTGGTATGGTGGTACTGCAGGTATGGTGGTACTGTTACTGCTGGTATGGTGGTACTGCATGTATGGTTGTACTGCTACTGCTGGTAAGTTTGTAATGCTACTGCTGGTATGGTGCTACTGCTTGGTATGATGGTACTGCTGGTATGATAGTACTGCTGGTATGATGGTACTGCTGGTGTGATGATACTGCTGGTGTGGTGGTACTGCTGGTGTGGTGGTACTGCAGGTATTATGGTACTGCTGGTATGGCGGTACTGCTGGTATGGTGGTACTGCTGGTATGATGGTACTGCTGAAATGATGGTACTGCTGGTATGATGGTACTGCTGGTATGGTGGTACTGCAGGTATGGTGATACTGCAGGTATGGTGATACTGCAGGTATGGTGATACTGCTGGTATGATCATACTGCTGGTGTGATGGTACTGCTGGTGTGATGGTACTGCTGGTGTGATGGTACTGCTGGTGTGATGGTACTGCTGGTATGATGGTACTGCTGGTATGATGGTACTGCTGGTATGGTGGTACTGCAGGTATGGTGGTACTGCTGGTATGATCATACTGCTGGTGTGATGGTACTGCTGGTGTGGTGGTACTGCTGGTATGGTGGTACTGCTGGTATGGTTGTAATGCTACTGCAGGTATTGTGGTACTGCTGGTATGATGGTACTGCTGGTATGGTTGTAATGCTACTGCTGGTATGATGGTACTGCTGGTATGGTTGTAATGCTACTGCTGGTATTGTGGTACTGCTGGTATGGTTGTACTGCTACTGCAGGTATGGTGGTACTGCTGGTATGGTGCTTCTGCTGATATGGTGCTACTGCTGGTATGGAGCTACTGCTGGTATGGTAGTACTTCTGATATGGAGGTACTGCTGGTATGGTATAACTGCTGGTATGGTGCTACTGCTTGTGTGGTGCTACTGCTGGTATGGTGCTACTGCTGGTATGGTGCTACTGCTACTGCTGGTATTGTGCTACTACTGGTATGGTACTACTGCTTCTGCTGTTATGGTGGTTCTGCTGGTAAGTACTGCTTGTATGGTGGTGCTGCTTGTATGGTTGTGCTGCTGGTATGTTGGAACTGCTGGTATGGTGGTACTGCTGGTATGGTAGTACTGTTGGTATGGTGGTACTGCTTAAATTGTAGTACAGCTGGTGTGGTGGTATACTGCAGGTATGGAAGTACTGCTGGTATGGTGGTACTGCTACTACTGATTTGGTGGTACTGCTGGTATGGTGGTACTGCTGGTGTGGTAGTACTGCTGTTTTGGCGATAATGCTGGTATGGTGGTACTGCTGGTGTGGTGGTACTGTTGATATGTACTGCTGGTATGGTGGTAATGCTTGTATGTTAGAAATGTGGTATGGTAGTGTTGCTGGTATGGTGGTACTGCTGGTATGTACTGCTTGTATGGCCATACTGCTGGTATAGTGGTACTGCTGGTGTGGTAGTACTGTCGGTTTGGTGGTACTGCTGGTATGTTGGTACTGCTGGTGTGGTGGTACTGCTGATATGTACTGCTGGTATGGTTGGCACTGCTTGTATAGTGGTACTGTGGTATGGTAATGTTGCTAGTATGGTTGTACTGCTGGTATGTACTGCTTGTATGGCAATACTGCTGGTATGGTGGTACTGCTGTTGTGCTAGTACTGCTGGTATGGTGGTACTGCTGGTATGGTGATATTGTTGGTATGGTGGCACTGCTGGTATGGCGGTACTGCTGGTATGGTGCTGCTGGTGTTGTAGTACTGCTGGTATGGTGGTACTGCTGGCATGGTGGTACTGCTGGTATGGTGGCACTGCTGGTATGGTGGCACTGCTGGTTTGGTGGTACTGCTGGTGTTGTAATACTGCTGGTATGGTGGTACTGCTGGCATGGTGGTACTGCCAGCATGGTGGTACTGCTACTTCTGATTTGGTAGTACTGCTGGTGTTGTAATACTGCTGGTATGGTGGTACTGCTGGCATGGTGGTACTGCTGGTATGGTTGAACTGCTGGTATGGTGGCACTGCCGGTATGGTGGTACTGCTGGTATGGTGGTACTGCTGGTATGGTGGTACAGCTGGCATGGTGGTACTGCTTGTATGGTGGTACTGCTACTACTGATTTGGTGGTACTGCTGGTGTTGTAGTACTGCTGGCATGGTGGTACTGCTGGCATGGTGGTACTGCTGGTATGGTCGTACTGCTGGTATGGTGGCACTGCTGGTATGGTGGTACTGCTGGTATGGTGGTACTGCTGGTATGGTCGTACTGCTGGCATGGTGGTACTGCTGGCATGGTGGTACTGCTGGCATGGTGGTACTGCTGGTATGGTCGTACTGCTGGTATGGTGGCACTGCCGGTTTGTTTGTTCTGCTGGTATAAATATAAAAAAAATTATATATACACCTACAGTTTGATTGTTTTTGTGAATTTGCTGTGTAGTGGCAGGTGACATAATTTATATCTATTTACATATTTATTTGTTTACTATTCTGACTGGAATTCCTCCTGATCACACTTCCCCTAAATTCATTTACTAGGTGCTTCCTTTTTTCAACAGATAAATCACTTACATTATTTGTGAAACATCAGTGTCAATGATTTAAATATGATTAACTTGTTACAAAAAATGGTGCGAAATGCATTTCTCTGTGTTTGAGATAAAACAGTTGCTAAACACAGAATGCTTAAAGTTTTTCCAAGTATCCACTTCCTGTCATTCCAATTGGAAATCCAATAAATCAGCAGATTGTAATGGTTGAGATCATTCACAGGCTGACATAAACAAATATGTAATAAATGTTCAACAGTTAAATGCTTGATTTATAAATGATCTGTTCCATGTGCAGTCAGAGTGGGTTATCTGTAGTTGAACATCTGGGAAGATGGGAACTCTAGTTAAACATTCAGTTGCAGACAATGTAGGTATAGGTTGGTTATTGTTGTATGGTGTTTAGGGTCGCTTTAAACAATTGTTCAGTTATATTGAAACAGTGTGTACCTGAGATAGTATTTTAAGTACTGCCACACTGGAGTATCATGCTGCAGACACATGGTATGATACTCCACCCAGTCACATGATACTGACACCAGGCCGACCAGACCTAGAACTATCCTCTTAATGCTGAGTGCCAAGGGAGAATGCTTCAAGTACCATTTTTTCAAGTCTTTGGTATGACATGGCTAGGGCTTGAACCCACAACCTTCTGCATACAAGGTGAATGTTCTACAATTGGACCACAACTGTGGTGTTATAGGTGTAGGATTCGATAGCAAGGCAGCGTGTGGTTGCATCTAAAATAATAATGTGGTTTTTTGTCCTAGTTAATGGTGCCCTTCCAATCTTTTAAACATTCCCATGCATATGAATGCATATTCTGTTACAGTACATGTTTTTCTATCTGGGAGTATTTAGTCACCAAAATAACAATATATTACTGATATTATAATATTGCATAGAATGTTCTTTATTCAACTGAGAAGGGAGTCAATAATTTTTATTATAAAGTGTATCAAATGAATCATTTTTCACCAGTACCTTATTTTCATATGCTCACAAAGTGTTAATGGTCTACTGATTTTGCAATTTCATTTAGTTGATATTTTTTGTTATATTAACTAGCCTTTTAATACGTTGTTTTTTTAGGTCACCTGAGACTTTGTCTCAAGGGACCTTTTGCGATTGCCTTTTGTCCATCGTTGTCTGCCGCTTGTCCGTAAACATTTGACATTTTCAACTTTTTCTCAAAAATCGTATGCTCAATCTTAATGAAATATTGTATGCAGCTTTGGTACCTAAGGATGAATCAAAATTGTATATTGCATGGTCCCCACAACCATAGGACCTTTGGGGCAGGGCCAAAACAGTCAATTTCAAGGTAAACTTTGAAAATCTTCTTCTAAATATAGAAGCACTGGGAAATAAATGGTGAGTATGATTATTGATGTATATTTATGGGTCCTTTATTAAAATTATGAATTACATATTCCTACTTTACTTAATCTATATAAGAGAAATTGACAATAAATGTTATTTTTGTGACTGAATAGACTTATAGGATAATCAGGTGACCGTTAAGGCCCATGAACCTCTTGATTTGTATTTTTCTCATCAGGCACTGACCCGGATACATTGTTCTCCGACATCTACCCCCACTTGATTGGTTGTATGAAGGATATTAGATATGAGAACCAGAATGGAAGACTTGTACCTATACCTGTTACTATGCTGGAGGGTGTAGAGGAGGGATGTACAGACAAATGTGCTGATAATCCATGTCACCATGGGGGCCTGTGTATAAACGATTACACCGAAGCAATTTGTGATTGCTTCAGCACAGACTATCAGGGAAAGTTCTGCTCTGATTTAGGTAAGCAATGTGTGACATGCCTTAGCACAGACTATCAGGAGAAGTTGTGCTCTGATTTTGGTTAGCAATGTGTGACTGCTTCAGCACAGACCATCAGAGGAAGTTCTGCTCTGATTTAGGTAAACAATGTGTGACTGCTTCAGCACAGACTATCAGGGGAAGTTCTGCTCTGATTTAGGTAAGCAATGTGTGACTGTTTCAGCACAGACTATCAGGGAAAGTTCTGCACTGATTAAGGTAAGCAATGTGTTACTGCTTCAGCACAGACTATCAGGGGAAGTTGTGCTCTGATTTTGGTAAGCAATGTGTGACTGCTTCAGCACAGACCATCAGGAGAAGTTCTGCTCTGATTTTGGTAAGCAATGTGTGACTGCTTCAGCACAGACTATCAGGAGAAGTTGTGCTCTGATTTAAGTAGGCAATGTGTGACATGCCTTAGCACAGACTATCAGGGGAAGTTGTGCTCTGACTTTGGTAAGTAATGTGTGACTGCTTCAGCACAGACCATCAGGGGAAGTTCTGCTCTGATTTAGGTAAGCAATGTGTGACTGCTTCAGCACAGACTATCAGGGGAAGCTCTGCTCTGATTTAGGTAAGCAATGTGTGACATGCCTTAGCACAGACTATCAGGGGAAGTTGTGCTCTGATTTTGGTAAGCAATGTGTGACTGCTTCAGCACAGACCATCAGGGGAAGTTCTGCCCTGATTTAGGTAAGCAATGTGTGACTGCTTCAGCACAGACTATTAGGGGAAGTTCTGCTCTGACTTAGGTAAGCAATGTGTGACTGTTTCAGCACAGACAATCAGGGAAAGTTCTGCACTGATTAAGGTAAGCAATGTGTGACTGCTTCAGCACAGACTATCAGGGGAAGTTGTGGTCTGCTTTAGGTAAGCAATGTGTGACTGTTTCAGCACAGACTATCAGGGAAAGTTCTGCACTGATTAAGGTAAGCAATGTGTGACTGCTTCAACACAGACTATCAGGGGAAGTTGTGGTCTGCTTTAGGTAAGCAATGTGTGACTGCTTCAGCACAGACTATCAGGGGAAGTTGTGCTCTGATTTAGGTAAGCAATGTGTAACTGCTTCAGCACAGACCATCAGGGGAAGTTCTGCTCTGATTTAGGTAAGCAATGTGTGACTGCTTCAGCACAGACTATCAGGGGAAGTTCTGCTCATATAGGTAAGCAAAGTGTAATTGTTTCAGCACAGACTATCGGGGGAAGTTTTGCTTTGATTTAGGGTAGAAACAACACAGATTATCAGGGGAAGTTCTGCTCTGATTTAGGGTAGAAACAACACAGATTATCAGGGGAAGTTTTGCTTTGATTTAGGGTAGAAATAACACAGATTATCAGGGGAAGTTCTGCTCTGATTTAGGGAGAAACAACACAGATTATCAGGGGAAGTTTTGCTTTGATTTAGGGTAGAAATAACACAGATTATCAGGGGAAGTTCTGCTCTGATTTAGGGTAGAAACAACACAGATTATCAGGGGAAGTTTTGTTTTGATTTAGGGTAGAAATAACACAAATTATCAGGGGAAGTTCTGCTCTGAATTAGGTAAGCAATGTGTGGCTGCTTCAGCACAGACTATCAGAGAAAGTTGTGCTCTGCTATTTACAACCTATAGTGAAATCAAGTCAAAACTAATGAATATTTCTGATACAAAGCAAACGTTATTTTGTTTTTTTATTAAACTTATTATGAATAGAACATCATTTTTCACAATAATACATCTTTTTTAATGGGGTTAATAAACATTTTAAACACATAACAGGTTATATTTATGTCCAGTATATGTATCCAGTTTCAACCATTGTGGAGTAAATCATTGTGGAAGATGTCAGAATAAACCTGAGTAAATCACCATCCTTCCCCAAGTTACTGGCAAACTTTCTCACATAAAGGTTTTGAACTGATCTTGGCTTGACCCATGACCTCAGTAGTGCATCAGACCACTTAACGCCAGAGGAACCCAAACCCACATATTGATGATTATAAAGAGTCGTATTTGAATGTCCTAGTAAATAATTGTAATGAAAGAGATTAACTATTGCATAAATCTGCCTGCTTGATAAATGGATGATGCTTTGAATCATGGAATAATATAACTTTTGCAATTATTACGATTATTATTATAATTGATTATTTATCAAAACCACAAAATTGTTTGATGCAATTATGCTGAACAAAGTACTTGTTAACATTTTCAAAAACTCTTACATTCACCATTTTCATGTGAAATTAGAAAAAGTCGAAAAACAAAATAAAGAGCAGTGGCTAACTTCAGGCAAGCTGTTCAATGATTTATATTGTTCCATGTTGTTATAATGCATTACATGACATATACATATCTAAATATTCAGGTCCTACCACGACGACATTACGAGGGTATGAGTGGCTGACGTATTCCATGTACGAGGACGAAGTAAACATTCTGACAGACAAGATACGTTTCAGTCTTGAGTTCAAGGTAAGCTTATATATAAAGTACAGTCAAACCTGTCTTAAGCAGCCAGTCAAGGGAATGAGCAAATGGCCTATTAAGACAGGTTGTTGCTTAATACAGGTTGGTATTCTCAGAAAGCATAGAAATAGAAACTAGAAATTTGGTTGCTTAAGACAGGTGGCTGCTTAATAGAGGTGACTTCTTGCACAGGTTTGGCTGTATATCTTCTGTCTCATGTCTGGTTTCAGTTTCCAATGTCATTATCTGTTCCTCATTTGGAATATGTTAATATGTAATACAAGTCAAGTTTGATATCTTACCAAGGTTAGTTACAGGAGTTATGGCCCCTTATGGACTCTGTTAATATTTTTGGTGTGAAGCTGTACAGTTATATAATACAGATCAAGTTTGATATATTACCAAGGTTAGTTACAGGAGTTATGGCCCCTTTTGTAATCTGTTAATATATTTGGTGTGAAGCTGTACAGTTATATAATACAGATCAAGTTTGATATATTACCAAGGTTAGTTACAGGAGTTATGGCCCCTTTTGTAATCTGTTAATATATTTGGTGTGAAGCTGTACAACTATATAATACAGGTCAAGTTTGATATATTACCAAGGTTAGTTACAGGAGTTATGGCCCCTTTTCAACTTAACATTCAGTAAAAAATTGGTTACCAATCAAAAACAGGGTCATTCTTGTCAACAGACACATTTCTAGTCTTTTATAAATTATTTTATTTCATATTCTTATACAAGTTATTTATTTATATTGCGCAACTTTACACAGTTTGTCTTAAACACATACAGTATGTACATTATAACATTTATCATTTTCTAGCTGGAAATGCTTAAAACTGGAAATAAAAAAAATTGAGTTTAAGGCCATTAAAAATTAATATTGCTAGATTATCATCAAAATTTTTCTTAAAAACGGGGAGGGCGGGATGTTTTTTTTTTTAAAAAAGATATCAACTTTTATTATGAAAATAAAAAGGATCAGGGCAGCATAAAAATAAGAGGGTGGGCGGGGATGATAATCCAGCAATTAATTTATTATCGCCTAATCCAAATAATTTATTACAGTTGATGGTGTCTTGTATAAAGGGAATTTTTTGTCATTACAGAGTTTAGAGTGAAAGCAGCAAAATCTTGACTGAAAGCATAATGTTGATAATACATTTGGATTCTCAGGTTGTGGGTTTAAGCCCATCTCTGCCTGAGCACTTTATGTAGGAGAGTTTACCTGCTACTTGTGTTCAGTATGATAATGCTTCAAACGGCAATAATTACAAAAAAAATACAAACAAAAAGACAGTTTATAAGTTTGTATATCAGTATACTTGTAAAAGGTACATTATGGTTTACCCAAAGATACAAGGTAACATACAACTATGTCCATTGTGTACAAGAATTAAAATGTCATCTACACTTCCACATAATTTCACATCATGTTTTCCCATTTATCATGTAAAGGTGAAGATAACATATACTCTTTTAATTGAAAGTACAACAGTGTGGGTTTTCCAGACATTCTCCAATTATCAAGTCAAGGTGATAATGAAAAAGATGCTTGCATAGATTACATATTCAGAATACAACTGTCTGATCATGTTGACACAAATGATGGTATCATCTTCAATGAAAATTATCTGTTGAGCACTTGGAATGTGTCATAAATATTAAAAATGGTGCATTTGTTCTACGAAAGTTGTTTATTTAATTGCGAGTACATGTATATTTATATCAACATATTCATATATGAAAGTAACTGACAAATATTTTTTTATATTTATTGATTTTTATTATTACACAGGCTTTCTAGCAAATTTTTAACATTAAAATCAGTAAATAAAATTATGTAACTTAGAAGTGCTATATACTCTTATAATCATTTATTTATAAGGAAAAGCTTTTTCACTTTGTCAATAAAAAATGATTATTAAATCAGCAAATTTATAAATTCTATATAATTACTAATTCTAACAATACAGACATTATGTGTTTATAAAACAGCAAAATTCTTAATTTATAATAACTGTGTATATTAATAATACATGTTTGTTTATATTATTTTTCTAACAATGGGCACCAATAAATATTTCAGACCAGTCGTGGCTCTGGTGTTCTGTTCTATGCTGCTGGTGGCACTCCCTACCACAGTCACCTGACTGCCTCAGTGCATGCTGGGACAGTATGGGTGTCCCTTGGATTTGGAGATGAAGATATTGATGTTAAGACAGGGATTGGTTTGGATAATTACAGGTAAGGAAAGCTTAACCTGGAGAGAATACTTTATGTAATGAAACTGATTAACAGTAACTCTACTTACTGCTAGTTACAGTGCAGTTCACCTGTTCAAAATCATGATACCTCTGTGGTATAATACTTTATATGGATAAATACTATTAAAAAAAAAATCTGCTCTGCCGTGTTGCATAAATCATTGCCTTATGAAGCTGTTCAATATTTTTGTATGTCTAAATTTGTGTAGTACTCTCGGGTCTAATTATAACGCAGATCTTGGGGTCCACAAAATGAAAACGTGCTATACGTGGACCGCATTATAGAGATACTTATCTTGAAAAAATTGATGTTGGTTATTCACACCTATCATGCTGTCCGACTCTAAGTGAATGGTATTGTTTGCATTGTAATGTGGTACAACCCATATTTGGTTACAACAGATACGCTAAGATATGTATATAATTAATATAAAAAAGAAAAGAAAAAAAAAACGTTTTCGTGTTTTGATAAAACTAAAATTGGCAGCCATTTCCTTGTAACCTGTAAGCAAAAAAACAGTGTCTATATAAAAAATCGTGCTTCAATTTTAACTCAATGCTATTAGTGTTAAAATATTAAAAAATATATCAAGAGTGTTAACAACAATAAAATAATAAAAATTGGTTAATATATTGTTTATGATGTGATAAAGTACCAGTGGTATATTTATACCTGTCAACCGCTTGGTTGCTTGATCACATGATCACTTGATGAATAGCAAAGTTTGCAAATGGCTTCCAGTGTTTGGCACGTGTCAGCATTTATTGAATCACTCAAACTGTTAATACTCATGCTGGCATGAATCAATCACTTAAACTATCCTTTAAACTACCATGAGGTAAAGGTTATAACAGTTTGTTCTAATCAAGGCTAATTAGTGAGTAGAAGATAAGCAATGATCAAATCAATACATGGCGACTGATATATTGTTTGGTTGTCATTTGATCATTCACGCATTTTCAGGTTTTATATCATGACATTCCCATGCGATTCCCCCCCCCCCCCCCCCAAAAAAAAAAATAAAAAATTAAAAGATTGAAGCCAAACAAAAAAAAAGCATTATAATGGAGTTCCATAATATCGGACCGCGTTATAACTATTATGTCTATTTCTCAAGTTACTATTTTCATCAGGTATCAATTTCTACCAAATTCTAATGAAATAGACAAAGATTATCCTCATATAACAAACTTTTGACAAAAAGACAGAAGAAAAAAATGCATTAAATAAACTTAAAACCGCATCATTTCTCTCGTGAAAGTAGGTCTGTTTATTGACCTTCATTTTGAAAGGAATATAATTTTATAACGGAACAATAACCCCTCCATACTTGCAACTATTTAACTTACTATTCACAATTTCTGGAATAGATCTTCACTCTCATATTTGAATCCTTAACCTACTGTCTCATTACCTATCTTGTCATCTATCATTTTGCCGCCATTTATAGCCCCGAGGGGTAAGACAACCTGCGCATGAACTTTTATTTTTCATAATACATTTTGTTTTTCATACCTTCCATCTTATCAGTGCAATACAAACATTTAGTAGCATGACATATTTTTTTATTCATTTTTGTTTGCTTTTTGTTCTGTACTACTGTAGAGCCATTTTGTACTCTGTCTGAAGTTATTTCTATTTTATTTTTTCCCCACAAGATAAAGCTTTTAAGGTTGACCATACAGAATTTTACTAGAAAACAAATATTAAATGTAAACAGCCAGTCAATGTCTGCATGGACAGTTCGTTCATGAGCATGTTAAACTGCTAAAAATAGTGGTGTCATACCCATGTCAGTATATAATGCTGGTTGTATGTATCTGCATAGACGATTCAGTGATGAGCATGTCAAACTGTTATGTGAAAATAGTGGTGTCAGACCTATGTCAGTATGTAACATTGGTTGTTTGTATCTGCATGGATGGTCCAGTGAATGTTAAAGCCTCATTAAACTTCTGAAATGCAACCTTTTTGATATAACAAAAATGATTGTAATTAAATGTTTATAGTATTGCCAAAACAATTCCTGTAGACCACTTAGTGACTGTTTTAAAAAAAAGCGAGAAAATAAATAACTTTGATCGAAATGTGTATTTGTTAGATGAGAGGACTGAGCTTTTAACTTTTGTTTACATTTTTGTAATTCCGTAAATTACTCAGTTGCTGTCCGTCTGTACCTCCGCCAGTGTTAGGAAGTACTCAAATGAATACTGCAGTGGTAGTGTGCGGATTAAGACCGTTGGATAAGGGGGTTAATAACAAGATTAGTAAAGTTATGACTTCACTGATATTATGCATCGTTATTGTGTTTTCTTTTTTTTTTAAAAATATATTGATGTCTGCAATAAAACTGTTTCGAACATAGTATGCATTATATTATTTATACGCACTGAAAAGCAATGAGTACAGAATACTAGTTTAGTCTAGTAACTCTTGCTCAGGATTCTCCCTTACATATGCGTGATATTATCGCACACGCTATTACATCACAAATCACTTTATCGCAGTCAATATTGAGAGGCTACTAAGGGTGGTTTGTTTATGTTTATAACAGGTTATTAAAAATTTAATATTTAATTTTATATGAACGATTACGTGCAATAAATTAGCTTGTGGGTTCCAGTTCATTGATACACCAAGGGGAATAAAGGGGATGTTGTTAAAAACTATCTTACTGCAAGCGGTTATTTAATTTTTAACCGCATCCCCTACAATTCCCCATACCAGGTTTCTTTCTGAAGTGAATTGATCATATATTACCAACCAGCGCGTTTCCGAAAAAGCTTCGTAACTCCCTGTTTTCTGCCGAAGGTGTTTATTGGAAAGAGACAAACATTAATTTGTAAACAAAACCCGTTCTCAATTATGTACTAATAATGTGTTTATATTTATTTTGCAAAGTTTCTCAGTGATCAAATAAATTATGTGTTCTATCATCTGGAAGAATAAAATTGACTTAAATTAAAACTAAAAATGACCGTTTCGGAAGTTTAATGAGACTGTAAGTGATGTTAGTGGTGTCAGACCCATGTCAGTGTGTATTGTGTTAGTGCCAGAGATATTATTAAATTGTTAGCTCATCTTTTTGGAAAAAACAAAAAGTTGTTGTCATGACCCTGGCGTTGTTGTTGCCGTCGTCTGCTGGTTAAAAGTTTGATGTTTAGCTCAGCCTTTTTCTCTGTTTCTGAACAAACAACCTATGTTGTAGTAACTAAGCTGCATAAACATTTTCATATTATGTTATAGAAATAATGTATATAGCTAACTTACCTAAATTTTCATACTTTGGGCTCTAAACCTTTAAGTTTAAGTTTTTCATTTTTCCTTTTTGATTCATTTTTATTTTTCATTAATACTATTGATCACCCTCATGTTTAAAAAGTTTATATCACTGACCTTGACCCACTTAATAGATTTTGAAAAAAGCCGAGCATCTGCACCCTCTTGCAGTGCTCTTGTTTTCACTTCAACATCAATGAATACCATCCACGTATAGCATATGGTCAATGACCAGTAGTGTGTAGTGTTTGTCTCTCAGTCACTTCTTATATCCCTTCTGTGATATGTCAAATAATTCCACTGTTCTTTTCTTGAAAAGGACTATATTACAGATGTAAACAAACAGTAAATGATATCTCAATTAGTCTGTTTTGGTAAGATAGGCCTATTGACTTACACACACGCCAGAAGGTCGTAGGTTCGATCCCAAGCCATGGTCATACCAAAGACATGTAAAATGGTACTAGAAGCTTCTTGCTTGGTTCTCAGTATTTATAGGATTAGTCTGTTTGGTCTGGTGTCAGTATAATGTGACTGGGATGGGGTATTATACCATGTGTCTGCGGCATGATTACTCTATGTGTGGCAGCACTTATAATACTGGCTCAAGTAGAAACCATTGTGCGATAGGACTGAAAATTGTCGAAAGCGATGATTAACACCAATCAATAACATGGTGTACATTCATAGTAATAATTGTAGGAATTATACACAAATAAGACAAATCTAGAATTATAATGGATGCAGCTGTCTAGTTCCAGGAGTACAGGGGGGTGTACTCTTAATCGCTTTGAAGTTAAATATATAAAGAATGTGAAAGGAGGACAGATCTGATAGTTATCTACTCAATATTATACAACTAATGTTATAACTGGTATGATACTGTACCATAGGTTATGTCCCAGATGGGTTGTGATCTACTTGATAAATATCTACATCTGTGATAGTTTATCATAGAGACAAATCATGTGTCCTAGTGTGTTTTTTTTCTATGGTCATGGTAAAACCCTGTATTTGTTTCAGATATTCTTTATAATTTTGTTATATACTATATTATATTGTTTGGTTATTTCCTTCTACCTATTTTTCAGTTTGTTATACTATAGACCAAATGTGACCAACTCTGCTCTTTCTATTGAAAATAACTTTATAATTTTTTGCCGTAATCCTGTTATTATGATGCCACTACATTAAAGATGCTGTTCACATTATAATGCTGATTATTTAAGTGTATAAAGGTTATTATTTATAAATGTGTTTCCATTTATACTATAGTAAAACACAGGTATAGCAATCTCCAGGACCTTTGTTATATTCTAGGCTCACTATTTGATGGCCATTAATACATGTGTTCATCATATCATAAGGGTGTATGTTGAAATAAAGATGACTGTGTTCATTATAGTGATTATTTTACATTATAATGATGACTGGTTACATTATAATGATGACTGTTTACATTATAATGATGAATTTGCATTATAATAATGACTTTACATTATAATGAAGACAGTGTTCATTATAATATCGACTGTGTTCATTATAATGTTGACTTTACATTATAATGATGACTGTTTGCGTTATATTGATGAATTTGCATTATAATGATGACTTTGCATTACAATAATGACTTTACATTATAATGATGACTGTTTACATTATAATGATGACTGTTAACGTTATAATGATGAATTTGCATTATAATGATGATTTTACATTATAATGATGATTGTTTACATGATAATGATAACTGTTTACATTATAATGATAACTGTTAACAATATAATGATGACTTTTTACATGATAATGATGACTGTTTACATTATAATGATGAATTTGCATTAGAATGATGACTGTTTAAAACCATTATAATGGTGACTTTACATTATAATTATGACTGTTTACATTATAATGATGACTTGTAAACATTATAATGATGAATTTGCATTATAATGATGACGGTTTACATTATGATGATGACTGTTTAAAACCATTATAATGATGACTTTACATAATATTATGACTGTTTACATTATGATGATGACTGTTAACATTATAATGATGAATTTGCATTATAACGATGACTTTACATTATAAAAATGACTGTTTACATGATAATGATGAATTTGCATTATAATGATGACTGTTTACATTGTATACATACACATTGCAGCAGTATTTCTATTCATTACCAGAAGTCATGTGGGGATGTGAGTTGCCATTTTCTTGCATACCAAACATTGATTTCCAAGTTTTTTTTATTGGGTACAGAACCTTATATTGCCTTTCCTGTTACTCTCCTTGTTCTGTGACATGACATATTATAAACTTGTATCATAAGTTATATGATGTGATGTCCTAGAAGCTATTGTGGTAAAAAAAAAAAGGATAATGAATTAAAATGGAATTATCATTCAATGTGTTTGGTATGCAAGAAATAGACTCATTCATGCTTTGTTTCTTTTGATCAGATAAAAAAATCTTTCAATCTAGGGACAACTGTTATACATGGTTACTCAACAGAGCCTTGTTCCTGTCAAAACAGTTTTCCCTTGGGACACAAATTTTCTATTCGAACCTCAAACCCATGATTGATTCTTATAGCATCACATACCTGAATAAAAATCATTTGACATCATTAATATTCCAATGTAATGCCTAGTTCGAATTTACTGTTTTTAATGGTAAATTCAAGTTGTTACATGTTTATATCTTGGTAGATGAGAAAAGTATGAATTGTAGATGAGAAATTAGCAAAGAAGTTGTTTCTTTGTATAAACTTCCCTCATCCATTGCAAAATGCCATTTTAGATTCACTTTGTCGTCACTTTGTTTTTAATTTGATATTAAGCAGCTAACAGTCCAACAACTACTGCAGCAACCCTTATAGATTTTTCTGCAATCAAACATACATTATGTATAAGCTGTTTTATTCATAGCTGCATTTCAGCAACAAATAATACATGCTTTTTTGTTTCTTTCAGACATTTACCGTATGTAACCAGATAATGGGCACTTATTTTTGCAACCCCTTAATACCCTACGTTTTTTTTTTCTTTTACAACAAAATATTTAGCTTGTACATTGTATCTTGATACTCTCCATATTTTTGTATCTGTAACACTTCCGAGTATGGTTGTTGTATTTAGTCATAAAGATTGCTTTGGTCACATTTGGTACTGTAATTTGCCAAATATTAATATATATTTTATATCCATGTATGATATTGTAGGTATACCATTTTGAGCGAGGACATATTTTGTAGTCCAAGTGCTGTCTGGTATCCATAATCATTCTTAAATCTTCAACCTGCTGTATACTACACTTGAATTGATCTTGGTTTGACTCCGATCATGTTTAATTGAATACTGGAAACTTTTAACAAATGGGAAACTTGGGGAAGCTTTCTGGGTAGTTTTGGTTTGGACTGGTTACAAAAGTTGTTGAGTTTATGTTCAGCAGGGCAGTGGTTATACAATTTCTCTTCTGAAAATGTTTCAATAAAAGGGAGACCTCTGGGGCTGAGAGATCTAAGGTACTGTTGTCAAATGACCTCTCACCTCTAACTGCTGAGGTCATGGGTTCGAGCCCTGCTAGGTTTAAAAACTTATGAGAAGGACAGTTTTTCTACTGATTCATCCTTTCTGCACCAATAAAACTTGATATGCCATATATAACTTATTGTGGGTTGAAAATGCCTAAAACTTCAGTTTATAAAAAAAAAATTCTGTACATACTTTCTTGTTTGGAACATGTTTTGACACCCATTTGCTGTTGTTGTTGGTCCAGAATCGAAAGTCATTCAGTAAATTCTATTCTTATAATTATTCAACTGACAGTCCTTCCATCTATTCAAAAAATATTGCTAAGGCATATTTTATTTATTACTGTTTTTTTTCCAAATTTAATTTACAACATTAGAGAAACATTCAGTTGATGCCTGGATCAGCTTTAAAATATAACTTGCCCCCACCAAATCCTGCTTATTGCCTTATTTTAAAATAACAATGGAATTTAATTAGTTCTGCATTAATTAATGGCACCCAACATTAAGTTATGGTAACTCCTCCCCCACAATGGCAGCACTCTTCTTCTAAACACCTGGCCATTAATTAGAAATCAGTAAATCTTAAATCCATCATGAAAGACCTGCAATATTTATTTTACTAATTTACTAATGCATCAAAGTCATAACCAAACTTTTAAAGGTGAATTGATAAAGTGCTTGCTGTGTTTAGAGCGCCACATTGATGTAGGCTTCAGTAGTAGCTGTCTCTCGTGCCACATTTATGTCGAGTTTTAATCTCTTATTTAACCATTATCTATATCATTTCATATTTTTAATTGTGTTGTAATTACATAGTAATTATGAACCTGTCATCACAATGATCAACAGGGGACATTAGTATGTCGTTCAGTTTTTATTTATGTATTCCATATTTCATTTGTTTAATGTGTTGTACCATGTGGTTATCTCACTGAAATAGGTTCATGTTGTGATGTTTGCATTTATGTTTTACTCCATTGTTTATTATTCCCATTGAAAGGACTATAAAATTTGAGTCTATTTTGAAATTATACTGAGTTCCAAAAGTTTTGTACCTCTTTTTGAAATGGCCATTTTTCGAAGATCAAAGATAAAAGTATTATGCTTAGAGCAACATTTAAATCATCGAATTTCATCACACACATCAAATTTTTATGACAAAGCAAACACTCCGATCAAAAGTACAGACTTAGTCAATATTAGGAATGACCTCCATTGGCGACTATACAGCTAAGGCACCAATATTGCAATGATCGTTCCACTGTCCTTATTGTCGTGCATTGTCATGCTGGATGGAACTATATACCACAAAGGGGTATAAGAACAGTGGTACAATCAATGTGATCACGATTCCTAAGCTAAGAATGTGTGACGGTTTATGTGTTTACATGGATTTGCTGTGTCGTAAAATTTGATGTGTGTTATGAAATTCGCTGAATTAAATGTTGTTCTCAGCATACATACTTTTATCTTTCATCAACCTTTAACTGTTTCGAAAAATTGCCATTTCAAAAAGAGGTGCAAAACTTTTGTGACTCAGTATATAAGAAAAGTGGAGCGTGTGGTCCAGAGGTAGAGCATCGAATCGATCGGAGGGTTGTGGGTTCAATCTCTACCCAAACCCCCCAGCTATGTGTAGTGTCATTGAGCAAGATATTTTTTCCACATATATTTGTTACTGGTTCTACCCAGGAAGACTTTGAGTGTGATTTGTGTCAGTTGAAATTACTTGTTTTACAATCAAAGTAAAATAAATAAAGTCCCAGTGTAGTTTGACTGGGTGGGGTGTCATGTCAGGCCAAGTCCCAGTGTAGTGTGACTGGGTGGGGTGTCATATTGTGCCAAGTCCCAGTGTAGTGTGACTGGGTGGGATGTCATGTCAGGTCAAGTCCCAGTGTAGTGTGACTTGGTGGAGTGTCATATTGTGCCAAGTCCCAGTGTAGTGTGACTGGGTGGGATGTCATATTGTGCCAAGTCCCAGTGTAGTGTGACTGGGTGGGGTGTCATGTCAGGCCAAGTCCCAGTGTAGTGTAACTGGGTGGGGTGTCATGTTGGGCCAAGTCCCAGTGTAGTGTAACTGGGTGGGGTGTTATGTCAGGCCAAGTCCCAGTGTAGTGTGACTGGGTGGGGTGTCATGTTGGGCCAAGTCCCAGTGTAGTGTGACTTGGTGGGGTGTCATATTGTGCCAAGTCCGAGTGTAGTGTGACTGGGTGGGGTGTCATGTTATGCCAAGTCCCAGTGTAGTGTGACTGGGTGGGGTGTCATATTGTGCCAAGTCCGAGTGTAGTGTGACTGGGTGGGGTGTCATGTCAGGCCAAGTCCCAGTGTAGTTTGACTGGGTGGGGTGTCATGTTAAGCCAAGTCCCAGTGTAGTGTGACTGGGTGGGGTGTCATATTGTGCCAAGTCCCAGTGTAGTGTGACTGGGTGGGGTGTCATGTCAGGCCAAGTCCGAGTGTAGTGTGACTGGGTGGGGTGTCATGTTATGCCAAGTCCCAGTGTAGTGTGACTGGGTGGGGTGTCATATTGTGCCAAGTCCCAGTGTAGTGTGACTGGGTGGGGTGTCATGTCGGGCCAAGTCCCAGTGTAGTGTGACTGGGTGGGTTTCATGCCAGGCCAAGTCCCAGTGTAGTGTGACTTGGTGGGGTGTCGTATTGTGCCAATTCCCAGTGTAGAATGACTGGGTGGGGTGTCATGTCAGGCCAAGTCCCAGTGTAGTGTGACTGGGTGGGGTATCATATTGTGCCAAGTCTCAGTGTAGTTTGACTGGATGGGGTGTCATGTCAGGCCAAGTCCCAGTGTAGTGTGACTGGTAGGGATGTCATGTCGGGCCAAGTCCCAGTGTAGTGTGACTGGGTGGGGTGTCATGTCAGGCCAAGTCCCAGTGTAGTGTGACTGGTAGGGATGTCATGTCAGGCCAAGTCCCAGTGTAGTGTGACTGGGTGGGGTGTCATGCCAGGCCAAGTCCCAGTGTAGTGTGACTGGGTGGGGTGTCATGTTGGGCCAAATCCCAGTGTAGTGTGACTGGGTGGGGTGTCATATTGCGCCAAGTCTCAGTGTAGTGTGACTGGGTGCGGTGTCATGTCAGGCCAAGTCCCAGTGTAGTGTGACTGGGTGGGATGTCATATTGTGCCAAGTCCCAGTGTAGTGTGACTGGGTGGGGTGTCATATTGTGCCAAGTCCCAGTGTAGTGTGACTGGGTGGGGTGTCATGTTGGGCCAAGTCCTAGTGTAGTGTGACTGGGTGAGGTGTCATGTCAGGCCAAGTCCCTGTGTAGTGTGACTGGGTGGGGTGTCATGTTGGGCCAAGTCCCAGTGTAGTGTGACTTGGTGGGATGTCATGTCGGGCCAAGTCCAAGTGTAGTGTGACTGGGTGGGGTGTCATACTGTGCCAAGTTCCAGTGTAGTGTGACTGGGTGGGGTGTCATGTCCGGTCAAGTCCCAGTGTAGTGTGACTGGGTGGGATGTCATGTCGGGCCAAGTCCCAGTGTAGTGTGACTGGGTGGGGTGTCATATTGTGCCAAGTCCCAGTGTAGTGTGACTGGTAGGGATGTCATGTCAGGCCAAGTCCCAGTGTAGTGTGACTGGGTGGGTAGTCATACTGTGCCAAGTCCCAGTGTAGTGTGACTGGGTGGGGTGTCATGCCAGGCCAAGTCCCAGTGTAGTGTGACTGGGTGGGGTGTCATGTTGGGCCAAGTCCCAGTGTAGTGTGACTGGGTGGGGTGTCATATTGTGCCAAGTCCCAGTGTAGTGTGACTGGGTGGGTGTCATGTTGGGCCAAGTCCCAGTGTAGTGTGACTGGGTGGGGTGTCATATTGTGCCAAGTCCTAGTGTAGTGGGACTGGGTGGGGTGTCATGTCAGGCCAAGTCCCTGTGTAGTGTGACTTGGTGGGGTGTCATGTCAGGCCAAGTCCCAGTGTAGTGTGACTTGGAGTCATATTGTGCCAAGTCTCAGTGTATTGTGACTTGGTGGGATGTCATGTTGGGCCAAGTGCCAGTGTAGTGTGTCTGGGTGAGGTATAAGGTGGGCCTAGTTCCAGTGTAGTGTGACTGGGTGGGATGTCATGTCAGGCCAAGTCCCAGTGTAGTGTGACTGGGTGGGATGTCATGTCAGGCTAAGTCTCAGTGTAGTTTGACTGGGTGGGGTGTCATGTCAGGCCAAGTCCCAGTGTAGTGTGACTGGGTGGGGTGTCATATTGTGCCAAGTCCCAGTGTAGTGTGACTGGGTGGGGTGTCATACTGTGCCAAGTCCCAGTGTAGTGTGACTTGGTGGGATGTCATGTCGGGTCATGTCCCAGTGTAGTGTGACTGGGTGGGGTGTCATACTGTGCCAAGTCCCAGTGTAGTGTGACTGGATGGGGTGTCATGTTGGGCCAAGTCCCAGTGTAGTGTGACTGGGTGGGGTGTCATATTGTGCCAAGTCTCAGTGTAGTGTGACTTGGTGGGATGTCATGTTGGGCCAAGTCCCAGTGTAGTATGACTGGGTGGGGAGTCATATTGTGCCAAGTCTCAGTGTATTGTGACTTGGTGGGATGTCATGTTGGGCCAAGTTCCATTGTAGTGTGACTGGGTGGGGTGTAATGTTGGGCCTAGTGCCAGTGTAGTGTGTCTGGGTGAGGTATAAGGTGGGCCTAGTTCCAGTGTAGTGTGACTGGGTGGAGTGTCATGTTGGGCCAAGTTCCAGTGTAGTGTGACTGGGTGGGATGTCATGTTAGGCCAAGTTCCAGTGTAGTGTGACTGGAAAGGGTATCATGTTAGGTGGAGTTCCAGTGTAGTGTGACTTGGTAGGTTGTCATGTCATACAGTTTTAAATATATATGACTGTTGTCATAGAACTGAAAAATGTTGAAAGTCACATTAAACATCATGTAATTTAATGTCCGTCCTTCAGTATACCCGCTGCCCGATTAGCCGCTTTCTTACTGATCTATTTTGTCACATGCAATAATAAACCAACTATGTAGTTAAATTGGGTATGTGTGGTTTTAGCATTGATGCCCAAAGGTTACACCAAACACCAGCTTGATTAAAATATGAAGTGTTTTATGTTGTGCCAAAGGCTATCAATTTTTGCAGCTTTTTGCTTGCTGGTAATTTTTGTCTTCCATCTGTAAATTATTTGTAAAGGTTTATATAATAAAATAACTAAAGAACGTGCTATTAAAAACAAAATCATCAATATATTATTTATGTCATATTCCTTTGATGTTACTGAGATTAAATCACTTTTTCATAATATTCATATTTCATCTTCAGTCCAAACTAATCCAGATAAACAATTTCATTTTTCTTTCATTAAAATAACCATGACAGTTTGATTAAAATTATTTTACTGATTAATAATATTTATTTTATAATATTATATCTCACCTACTTAAGAATTAACTGATTGTATATTGAAGTGTGAGGGACGTTCAAGAAAAATACATGGCAAAATAATGATGAAGAAAAAATAATTGTATATATTGAAATTAATTGGACATTAATTGTCGTTAGTAAGATATATGATTGTAAATAAAAGTTTGTATTATATGATCATTTTTGTCTGATTTCTCAACGACATTTTTTTGAATGCTAGTTTACAAAAATTGACATTCAATTTTTGAAAAATCAACAGAAATACGACAACAAAAACCTACTGCAACAATCTCCCAGTTTGTAAGAGGTATTACTCCTTAGTATGCCAGGAAAGGCAGTTATACAGTGTGAATCCTTTTGATGTTTGTAAACTTTATTTTATGGATTGTCAAAATGTTGAAAATTAATAAATATGTTTATACCAATTTACAGATTTTGGTATTAAACTTAAAAATGTGTAACCGAATCATTCTGAAAAAAAGTCCAATTAACAAAACATCACATTAATTTTAATTTTATGGATTGGTTTCCATATTTCTTGAATGCCCTTTTCACTGTTGTTCACAATTCAATATACATGAATTTTTAGTTGTATATAAGAATTATAACAAAATTCATGTTAATCTTTATTAATTTCATAGGTGGCACAACCTGACAATTCTCCATGACAACCACACAGTTTACGTGTACCTGGACGGGCGGGAACACATGCGGGGTATAAAGGGCAACACACGTTATCTTGGACTGGGCACCAACATATTTATAGGCGGCGGAGAAAATTTTGTTATCACAAGAGGTATGACATTTTAACTTGTTATTTCTTTAAAAATGTTGTAATGCTACAATTATGGGGCTATGTTAGATTGATTTTTATGTCCTTGTATAATAAGTCGGAGAAAATTATAAGTTATAAAACAGAACTTAATATACTGTTGAATTCAGTGAAATACTATTTTATTATTAAGTGTTTGCCATAATTGGTGTTCAGTAAAATATTATACAATCAAACCTGCCATAAACAGCAAGTGAAGGGAATGAGCAAAAGTGGTCTTTTATGACAGGTTGTTGTTAGATGCAGGTTACTTTGTTCTGAAAGCATATAAATGGGAAATAACAAATATGGCTGTTTGAGGCAAGTGGCTGCGTGATAGAGGTGACGGCATATACATGTTTCACTATAAGTTGTTAAGTTGTTAAGAAATACAAAGAAAAATACTGATATTTTGACAGATTTCCAACTTATATATTAAAATTATTCTTCAAGACTTTTTTCAATCTTTGATGTTCACAAACCAATGGCCTTATTACAATATTATAGTATAATGGTGAAGATTCAAAATAATATTTGACCATTTACTTTCTTTTCAAATGTCAGGTTTACAGGTAACTCAAAACTTCGTTGGCTGCCTGAAAAACATTTACATCAATGATGTCTCCATCTTGTATCAACTACACGAAGGTGATTCCTCGGTCACATATCATGGTGGAGGCTCCACACGCCCTCAATACACATGTCAGGAAGTGGTGAACATTCCCATTTCATTCCCGACATCAGCAGCCATGTTGATGCTTGATTCTACAGCGGAAATGAAACAGAACTTCAACATCGAGTTTGATTTTAAGACAGTCCGGTCTGAGGCCATTCTGCTGTATGTCAGTCTCGTGGACACAGATACCTCCATGGCATATCACTTTGGATTTATTGAGGTAAAACCAAAAGCTATCACTGACCATGTTGCATACATTGTGATACTTTCCTTTGCACATAAAATGCTAGGAGTTTGAATAAATATGAAGTTACTATCCCTTACACATAAATGAACCTATTAACATACATCGCTTTGATACATCTCCACAACTACCTTTTCACATGCATGTAAATTTGTTTCTGGGATTTGTTTTTTTTTTCTCTATTGAATTGTTAGTACCTCAAATTCATTAAAACAGATCTTCATACTTATTATAAAGATTCTTTTTTTCTTTTTGAGCTACCCTTAGGTTGCCTGTTTTTTTACCTGTAATGGGTCTGCAGGGGTTGGGGTCATCCCGCTGCAAACCGCACAATAATAGCAAGTCATGTATATTATTTTCGCAACATTTTGCAAGATGTATATTGTCATAATATTTAAACCACGAATACATTTATTAGTATTTCGTTTTGATTTGCATAGGTGCAAAAAATTAAACATTCTTGGCTTTAAGAAAGCCAAATCTCACACACAGGATAGTAATCGGTTCAGACAAACCTACAATCTGATCCTAACCGATATCCTAGCATATATCGAAATTGTTTATTTGAATTGATGTTTTTCTAATTTCATATATGTTATGTAAACTAAAAAAAAAGCTAAATGAAAGCATTAAAGAATTTATTATTTTGTTCTTTTCCATTATAAAGATTCTTGATGTGAAATATGTCTGAACAATGACTATTAAGTAATCTCTAGTTTATTTAAGTTATTTGTGTCACAAAATTGTGCCCGTAAACAATGACTGCTTTAAATAAGATATATATTATTGATCTTTTCATATCCTTATTTCAAAAATTTTAAATTTTGCTTGGGAATTAATGGCCACATCTTCACTGTGTATTTCAGGTGTGGATCAGACAGGGTCGTCCCTTCCTGAAGTTTGTTCCGTCAACCTTGTATTTGGATCGAACACAAAACCTCACCATCCCCATCGTAGTCAACAACAACGTCTGGAACACTATGCAGGTCTCCTTCAAACATGGGTACAGTGAATTTGGCAAACTTTAAACCTACCATTTGATCATTTTTATATTATTATGCCCCACCCTTTGTAGAATGGTAAATGGCATTAAGTGATATCCCTGTTCTTCCGGTTTTTCATGCATCAATGGTCAAAATTTGGTTTCCAATCAATATTCTGAAGAGATGTATGTATTGAAATAATTAAGATTTTGTTTCTTACCTGTAAAATATTAAATATAGTAAAATATTCCAGGAGCCATGACCACTTTTAGACTTTATTTCAGTAAAAAACTGGTTTATGATCAGTAGAGAGGGATTGGTGTCAACAGACACATTTTTGGTTTCTTATTTTATTAATTGTAAACTATTTTAACTTTATATATGTATTATATATAAACATTCCTGGTAAGATGTAATTTCGCTTCTACATGACACTTTTTCAATCAAATTGATATGATAAAAGCTCTATTCATATTTTTAAAAACTTAAATTTTAGATTTTAATTGTTAATTATAGATTAAATTAAAGAAAAAGCTAAGTGTTGAGCCTCAATGATATTGTAGTTTGTCCTATTAGTCTCAGTTTAAGTAATTAAAACAATTAATAAACACCAGTCAGTGAATATGTAAAGGATGATCAAAATGTCCTAACAACCAAACTGATAAAGAATGATAATGTCATGTAATTCTTTTTTTGTTCAGGCAAGTTAAACTGAAGGTCAATGGTATTTCCATGACGACAAAAGATACTGGACGTACTTTGGAAATAACAAGTCAAGTTGTCGTTGGTTACGGTTTTAACAAATACAAAGGTAATGCACAGCCAAAAGTTATGTAGATTTTTTGTAAATTAATGTGTAAATTTTGATTTGTGTAGATTAAAATGTAAATTGTGCCTTTTGAAATAATTACAAAATATTTGTTTGAAATATTGTTTTAGCAAGTCCTATTTTCAATGTATTTAAAATTTTGTTTGGCAGTTTTATGCTTTTATTTGTACCTGATCAAGACCAACATACATGCTGTAATAACATACACATATAGTACATTGTAACAACATACACATATAGTATACTGTATCACACACTAAATATATTTTACTGTAGAACAGTTTGAGTATGCCCATAGTGTTGCATTGTCTCACTCTGATGTTTGATGGCAGTTTCACAGTCTACTAATGAATGTTTGATAATTTTTATTTATTTACTCTATCAAATTGTTCTAGACTCGGAGGGATTTGTTGGGTGTATACGGAATCTGAAATACCAGGGTGACCTTCTAGATGCCCTTGACCTCATGGAAAGCCGATCTGTATCTGGGCTTATTATCGATGGTTGCAACATCACAGACTACTGTCAGGATAACCAGTTGTGTAAACATGGCGGTATATGTCTGTCAGAATGGACGGGCGTGGCTTGTGACTGCTCTGAGACGGACTACACAGGACACACATGCCATTTCTGTAAGTATGGTTCATGAATCCAGTTGGTGAACCTATCTAATATTCAGATGAACATGTACCAGATTTTGGTACATGCACATTTACACAGATCTATGTGCTTGAAATTGAAATGAAATAATCATGTGTAAACAGTAATCTAAACACAAGCCATATAAATGATTATTCAAATGGCAGAAGAAAAACACCCTGATTATATTATATCGCATGACTATGGGGTTAATATCAACCAAGTGTCCACCATGCTAACTAGCTTCACATCAGTGTTGTCATAAAAACTGCTTGCACGCTAGCATGCATGAATTTTGTCATAAAAACTAGCTTGCATGCTAGCATGCATGAATGTTGCCATAAAAACAGTACAGTCAAATCTGTCTTAAGCAGCAAGTCAAGGGAAGGAACAGAATTGTCCTTTTAGCCCTTTACTTCATATTGACGCCTTTGGACACCTCTAATATTGAAAGCATTAATTCACCACAGATCAGCAATGGGTGAATTATGTTTATATTAACTGACAGAGTGGAAAACAGTGCAGGAAGTGTTACGAGCAAACTGAACTCTTCCTGCACTGTTTTCAATGACCTTCTGTGATTGGGAAAATGTGTATCTATGGAGTAAAGGTTAAAAAGGCTGTTGCTTAATACAGGTTAATTTACTCTGAAAGTATGTAAATGGGAAATAGAAAATATGGTTGCTTAAGACAGGTGGCTACTTAATACAAGTGGCTACTTACACAGGTTTGACTGTATTTATAAATTTATGCCCCAAAATCAATACCCCATCCCCACCCCCAGGTGATGCATTTTACAAAAAGAGGACGTTGATTGGTTTAATAAATCTTTTTTTTTTTTTTATGAAATGTGTATAAAATGCCATAAACATTCTGCCAATAATAAAACATTGATTCAATTTTAAAATGTTTAAACAAGATGTGAAATCTTCTTATAATTGTTGTATTACAAATCTCCTGAGTATCAAGTCATTATGGTAATTACATGTATATATCCCTTGGTGTGTAGTTTCTAGAATCATTTTGATGTTTGTGAACTGTTTAAGTCTTTCTGTGCCATAGGTCTGTTTATGTTTTTTCTTAACCATAGGTCTACTTAAGTTTTTTTCTGTGCCATAGGACTTTTTCATCCTAACTAAATGCTTATCTTTCAGCAAAGTATAGGCGCACCTGTGATGATTACTACCAGTCAGGGGTCAATGTGACAGGGGTCATGCTGATTGACCTTGATGGCAGTGGACCACTAGAACCTGTTCATGTGCAATGCAACATGGGATATGAGACAGGATATGAATTTTTTGGCAAAACAAGTGTCGAGCACAATTTTATGTCCAATACCTTGGTGCGTAGACCATTAATGCGAAATATGAAGAAAATGATATCCTATAGGTAAGTCGGAAATATTATCTAAACCGAAATTTTATAAAGAGTCAACTAGATAATTATTTATTTGAATGAAACAATGAATTTAAAAAATGTCTGGTCAGGATTAATGGTAGGAAAAGATGTTAAAATGTGAGACAATGCAAGAAACTGATGTTAAAATGTGAGACAATGCAAGAATCACATGTTAAAATGTGAGACAATGCAAGAAACAGATGTTAAAATGTGAGACAATGCAAGAATCACATGTTAAAATGTGAGACAATGCGAGAATAACATGTTAAAATGTGAGACAATGCAAGAATCACATGTTAAAATGTGAGACAATGCAAGAAACAGATGTTAAAATGTGAGACAATGCAAGAATCACATGTTAAAATGTGAGACAACGCAAGAATCAAATGTTAAAATGTGAGACAATGCAAGAAACAGATGTTAAAATGTGAGACGATGCAAGAATCAGATGTTAAAATGTGAGACAATGCAAGAATCACATGTTAAAATGTGAGACAATGCAAAAAACAGATGTTAAAATGTGAGACAATGCAAGAATCACATGTTAAAATGTGAGACAATGCAAGAAACAGATGTTAAAATGTGAGACAACGCAAGAATCACATGTTAAAATGTGAGACAATGCAAGAAACAGATGTTAAAATGTGAGACAATGCAAGAATCACATGTTAAAATGTGAGACAATGCAAGAAACAGATGTTAAAATGTGAGGCATTGTAAGAATCAAATGCTAAAATGTGAGGTATTGCCAGAAACATATGTTAAAATGTGAGGCATTGCAAGAAACAGATATTGAAATGTGCAACAATACAAGAAACCATAGTAGAAGCAGATGTTAAAATGTGACATATAGCAAGAAAATGTTTATGTTAGAAACAAATATTAAAATGCAAGAGACAGTTTGACTGAAATTGATTATGCATTTTAGGGAGTTGAACCGGAACCAGTTAGTTCGGCTTACCAGTGAGTCCGGTTGGTGTGAACAGAGCATCCAGTATGATTGTATACACTCACCTATCAGGTAATAATATCACTCACTAACAACCAAAGAGACACACTCCAACAAATGTATTTTGTTAAAACATTGAATATATCACAGTTGTCACAATCGTCAACCAGTGTACTAAAGGCACTGGCCACATGACACAGCTCAGATACGATTTTAACCTGTACCTTTATTTTAGATTATACATGTAATCAGGACAATTTGGAACTATAATGATTTTGAATATCAGATAGATTTTTATTCAGATGACTTTTACTTTATTTTTTTTTATTTTTTTTATATTACATCAATTGCACATACCTGTGAATTAAGTGATTATTTCAAGGGAGATTCATGCTTATAAAAGGGACATTTTATAACATTTATTTTAATGCGCGAAATTCAAGGTATTACACCATATAGTCATGGTGAGTGAACTTAAGGTATTACACCATATAGTCATGGTGGGGTGGACTTAAGGTATTACACCATATAGTCATGGTGAGTGAACTTAAGGTATTACACCATATAGTCATGGTGAGTGAACTTAAGGTATTACACCATATAGTCATGGTGGGGTGGACTTAAGGTATTACACCATATAGTCATGGTGGGTGAACTTAAGGTATTACACCATATAGTCACAATAGGGTGGACTTAAGGTATTACACCATATAGTCATGGTGGGTGGACTTAAGGTATTACAACATAAAGTCATTGTGGGTGGACTTAAGGTATTACACCATATAGTCATGGTGGGTGGACTTAAGGTATTGCACCATATAGTCATGGTGGGTGGACTTAAGGTATTACACCATATAGTCATGGTGGGGTGGACTTAAGGTATTACACCATATAGTCATGGTGAGTGAACTTAAGGTATTACACCATATAGTCATGGTGGGGTGGACTTAAGGTATTACACCATATAGTCATGGTGAGTGAACTTAAGGTATTACACCATATAGTCATGGTGGGGTGGACTTAAGGTATTACACCATATAGTCATGGTGGGTGAACTTAAGGTATTACACCACATAGTCACAATAGGGTGGACTTAAGGTATTACACCATATAGTCATGGTGGGTGGACTTAAGGTATTACAACATAAAGTCATTGTGGGTGGACTTAAGGTATTACACCATATAGTCATGGTGGGGTGGACTTAAGGTATTACACCATATAATCATGGCGAAGTGAACTAAAGGTATAACAACATAAAGTCATTGTGGGTGGAATTAAGGTATTACACCATATAGTCATGGTGGGGTGGACTTAAGGTATTACACCATATAATCATGATGAGTGAACTAAAGGTATTACAACATAAAGTCATTGTGGGTGGACTTAAGGTATTACAACATAAAGTCATTGTGGGTGGACTTAAGTTATCTCACCAATCAATTATGGTGGATGGACTTAAGGTATTAAACCAATCAATCATGGTGGGAGGACTTAAGGTATTACACCACATAGTCATGGTGGGTGGACTTAAGGTATTACACTATATAGTTATGGTAGTTGGACTTAAGGTATTACACCATATAGTCATGGTGAGTGGACTTAAGGTATTACACCATATAGTCATGGTGGGTGGACTTAAGGTATTACACCATACAGTCATGGTAGTTGGACTTAAGTTATCACATCAATCAATCATGGTGGGTGGACTTAAGGTATTACACCATATAGTCATGGTAGTTGGACTTAAGTTATCACACCAATCAATCATGGTGGGTGGATTTAAGGTATTACACCATATAGTCTTGGTGGTTGGACTTATGGTATTACACCATATAGTCATGGTAGTTGGACTTTAGTTATCACACCAATCAATCATGATGGGTGGACTTAAGGTATTACACCATATAGTCATGGTAGTTGGACTTTAGTTATCACACCAATCAATCATGATGGGTGGACTTAAGGTATTACACCATATAGTCATGGTGGTTGGACTTATGGTATTACACCATATAGTTATGGTAGTTGGACTTTAGTTATCACACCAATCAATCATGATGGGTGGACTTAAGGTATTACACCATATAGTCATGGTGGGTGGACTTAAGGTATTACACCATACAGTCATGGTAGTTGGACTTAAGTTATCACACCAATCAATCATGGTGGGTGGACTTAAGGTATTACACCATATAGTCATGGTAGTTGGACTTAAGTTATCACACCAATCAATCATGATGGGTGGACTTAAGGTATTACACCATATAGTCATGGTAGTTGGACTTTAGTTATCACACCAATCAATCATGATGGATGGACTTAAGGTATTACACCATATAGTCATGGTAGTTGGACTTAAGTTATCACACTAATCAATCATGATGGGTGGACTTAAGGTATTACACCATATAGTTATGGTAGTTGGACTTAAGTTATTACACCAATCAATCATGGTGGGTGGACTTAAGGTATTACACCATATAGTCATGGTGGTTGGACTTAAGTGATCACACCAATCAATCATGATGGGTGGACTTAAGGTATTACACCATATAGTTATGGTAGTTGGACTTAAGTTATTACACCAATCAATCATGGTGGGTGGACTTAAGGTATTACACCATATAGTCGTTGCAGTTGGACTTAAGTTATCACACCAATCAATCATGGTGGGTGGACTTAATGTATTACACCATATAGTCATGGCAGTTGGACTTAAGTGATCACATCAATCAATCATGGTTGGTGGACTAAAGGTATTACACCATATAGTCATGGCACTTGGACTTAAGTTAGCACACCAATCAATCATGGTGGGTGGACTTAAGGTATTACACCATATAGTCATGGTGGGTGAACTTAAACATGTCTTTGTTTTTTCATTATATAGGTTGGGTACCCTGACATGGTTTAGATCAGCCAATGGGGACATGGTAGAATATATAGGAACAGATGACAAGGCACCAGGCTTTTGTACATGCTCACTTACAGATTCATGTGCTGGAGATCGGTGTAATTGTGATAATGGTAAGTACTGGTTACCTGTTAAATATTCATGTACTGGAGACTGTTGTACATTTTAAGTCAGATGTGTGCCTAGTTGTGGACACAATAATTTTTTGAAATTCACTTTGGATCTGTAACAAACAGAAATTTGCCAAATAACTAATTGTTTACATGCTATTTTATCAATATTTAGGAGAGAGATGCAAGTCTTGAGTCCTTCTAATCATTGTCTCTATAAGTCCTTGTCTCTATAAGGCATTGTCTCTTTATAAGACATTGTCTCTATATATAAGTCCTTGTCTCTATATAAGTCCTTGTGTCTATATATGTCATTGTGTCTATATAAGTCATTGTCTCTGTATAAGTCCTTGTGTCTATATAAGGCATTGTCTCTCTATAAGTCCTTGTCTCTATATAAGTCATTGTATCTATATAAGTCATTGTATCTTTATAAGTCCTTGCCTCTATATAAGTCATTGTTTAAGTCATTGTATAACGCCTTGTCTCTATATAAGTCCTTGTCTCTATATATGTCCTTGTCTGTATATAAATCCTTGTCTGTATATAAGCCATTGCCTCTATATAAGTCCTTGTCTCTATATAAGCCCTTGTATCTGTATAAGACATTATCTCTATATAAG